>JAPXFQ010001038.1:0-541776 GCA_028564705.1 Apricaphanius iberus | reverse complement strand
TTATTATTATTACTCTAAATTTGGTAGAGTTTTTGGTCACCATATCCACCTCTGTGTCTGATCTGCGAGGGCCAGATGGAGTTTAAAGTAAAGTAACACAGATAAATATGATTGCAAAGATTTAAATACATTTTACAATGAATTCTAACATGGAGTGGTAGCCAATTAAGCGGTGCTAAAATAGGAGTATTTTTGGTTATGTTTTCATAAGTTAGTGAGCTGCAGCGTTTTAAACCAACCGTTGAAACTAGTTGTGATGTGATGAAAGCATGGGTTACAGATTCCTGCTGACTTTGTGACACAGACTTAGAAATTGTAAAAAGCAGGATTTTACCAGACTATTAACCTGCTGATTAACCTCCTGGTTCCTGATCAGAGTAACTTTTATCTCTAAAACACCTCATGTCTTGGCGCTGTAAATCAAAAACATTTGGAGACAATTTAACTTCTCCTTTTTACACTGAATATAATGTATCGTAACGCAGCTGTATAAACCACCAGTTATCACTGTTTGCTATGATCCATGGCTTCTCTGAACAGCAGCTTCACCTCTTCCAGAAATAAACTGTAAATGATTATCAAAGTTAGTATCAAATAATGCTTACAGATTAACAGACACTAAGGACTTTAGCTTTTGTTTTTCCTGCAGGTCTGACCTGATTGATTTGCTGGATTCAGTCTCAACTGGTGAAGGTGGTCAGAGAAAGAAGATCCTGACAGAAAAAAAAACATCATATAGTTTATTTGATTCATCTCATACTTTACCATGGAAGGAAAGCACTATAAGTTGAAAGCTCTAAAAAAACAACCTGAGGCAGAAAATAATAGATATTTGAACAGAACGATCCCAGAATATCCTAAGCCAGAGTTCCACACGAATCTTCTGAAACATGAAACTTCAGGATCGGCGTTATGTGGGATAAAGAGGGATGGAGGCTTCAGGAATCCATAAGGAGGAGACTTAATATGGTGGAGTCTGGCGGTGGGACCAGAGGAGGTGAAGGACGCAGAGACGAGACTCCTGGAGAAGACGTTCCCGGACCGGGTGGAGGTGGAAGGTGCTGAGCAGCAGAACTTCCTCTGGAGGTTTGCCACGTCTCCAGCCTTCCTGGAGACGTCCCGGCTGGGCTCGTATCGCTTCACCTTCCCCCTGCAGGAGGTGCTGACGGCCTACAGGGAGCAGGTAGGAACCACTCCTAAATCCTGTCTTCACCAATCTGCTCTCAGCTCCATGTTGTTCTGAATTGGATCTGAAGCTTTGTGTCTGTTCTTATCTACCATGGCTTATTACTTTTACTCGATGGTATAATTAATCATTTCTTTGTTGCTTTAAAATCTGTTTCCTTTCCTCAGGTTTGTTCTGGAGCTGAGCCCGTCATGCGGGTTTATCAGACTGTTCTGTACCCACAGGAAGTGATGTACAGTGTTCTGATCCACAGTCCAAAGTTCAATCAGGAGTTTTCAAAATACCCTCTACTGAAGGACGACCCGACCGCCGTCTGTGTTTACAGAGATGGACGTTTCATCTGGAGGTCAGAGGCCATGTGTGAGACTCACTGGTGAGAAGAAAGATGGATCATAAAGTAAAATAATTTCATTGGAGGTGACATTAACGTCCCTGCAAGACTGGCTTTTTAAAATGATAAGCCTTGTAAACTCCCCAGACAAGCTAGCTGTGAGATTCCTTTATGTAACAAACTCTAAAATTATAGTTTGGAAACATAAGGATGTTTAGCTGAAAATTCCAAAATAATCCAATAAAGTACAGTTCCATGCTTTAAAAACAATTAAATGTGACAATAAATTAATTAATAGTTTTTTTTTTTTTTTTTTAAACTTAGTTTAGGGAGTTTTCCTTGAAACATCTCACTATTACTTTAAGTCTCTTAATTTTAAACAGATCAAGGAGATTTTTATCTTACATTTACAGGTTTTGGCGCGCCCCACTATTTATGAAGCACTGATCTGCTGGTTAAACTGCCGTAATATTAATCCTTCAGGGAAACAAATAAGTGGTCCAAGTGTAATCTACTTTTTTGTTTGGTCGAAGCCGTTGGTGTAAAACTTATCGGTTTCTGATGTATACAGACAAACCTACTGAAACAACAGTGGAACTTACCAATAAACCTTATTTCAATATTTATATACCCATTTGTTGTTAGGTCCACCTGAAAAGGATATTCTGGCTACGCCACTGTTTTGATTGTAAAACATGGCGACTTCCTTCAAGGAAACATAATCGGTGTTTCTCAATGGCAAGACGTCTTGCCTACCAAGGACGCTGTCCTTCCTTGCTCAAAAAAACGGTTTGGAACAGACTAGCCTTACGTGACCGCGGCGGCTTACGTGCTCTGTTTACGTCCCGCCCATCGTAGTAGCATTGTAGCGTAGAAATATTACTTCAACCATGGAACTGGAAATGTATAACGACCGTTTTACTTTTTGTATTTTTTTTGTATATGTCGGTTAAATCAAATGTGCAAACGAATTAGTACCTGGTAGCCACCGAAGCTGCAACTGCTAAGCAACTAACCAACCATATATAACTGCTTTGGATCTGAATAATAATAATAATACAAAAATAAAACAAACATTTTAGATATAAGCCCGATGGTTAAAAATAGTTGACTTACATTTAAAATAGAAATTTACCCCCGAAGTAGCTGCTGCCGGCTCCTACCGCGCTGTATTCTGGGAAATTTTTGACCGAGAGAAGGCATCAAGGCACGTCTGATGTATCCTTGGTTAGTTAGCTAAACGGCTAACAAACGGAGGACAGATTCCTCCGTAGAACATGAACATTGAAGCACGCCTTGGCGGTCCCTGATGACGTATCTCCTAGGCAACCGGGGCGGGACCAAGGCATCAAGGCGAGGTACCTGGGCATTGAGAAACACCCCATGTCTCATCACTAAACCTTCTTCTTTACGTGAATTCCGGGATATTTTGTTTTTACCATTTTTATTCTAGGACTATTCATCTTCATGATTTGTATTGATGAATATTAAAAACAGAGATCACATTTCTCCTGTTTTGGCTTCTCTCCATTGGCTCCCTGTTAAATCCAGAATAGAGTTTAAGATCCTCCTCCTTACGTATAAAGCCCTTAATAATCAGCTCCATCGTACATCAGAGATCTGATTGTTCCATATGTTCCTAACAAGAACTTTGGTTCTCAGAATGCAGGTCTACTGGTAGTTCCTAGGATTTCTAAAAGTAGAATAGGAGGCAGATCTTTTAGTTATCAGGCTCCTCTCCTGTGGAACCAGCTCCCAGTTTTAGTCCATGAGGCAGATACTCTGTCTGTTTTTAAGACTAGGCTTAAAACCTTCCTTTTTGATAAAGCTTATAGTTAGAGTGGCTTAGGTTATCCTGAGTTATTTTTGTAGTTTTGTAGTTAATGCTGCTATATTAGACTTTTGGAGGACAGACTGACCACTTTTCTTCTCTCTTCTACTTTTCTCTCCTACTACTCTCCAGATATATATTTTCTGCTTTTATTGTGATTGTTAACCCAGTTTTCTATCAGTATTTTCCTCCCCATAGAAGCTCGACACGGTCTGGTCATTTACAGCGTCCCCTGCTGGATGGGGAACATCTGTCCACATGATGCTCAAAGTCACCGAGCATCCTCCACGCTGTCTCTTCTCTGTCTTCTCAGACCCCCAGACGGTCGTGGCAGATGACCGGTTGTACTGATCCAGGTTCTGGTTCTGGTTTTGCTGGAGGTTTTTTTCCTGTTAAAGGGGGGTTTTTCCTCTCCACTGTCGCCACATGCTTGCTAAGTATGAGGGATTGCTGAGGAATTGCTGTGGTTGGAGTCTGCATGATCCGGGTACAACCACACATCAATGACTCAGCACAATTTGCTGGGATTCCTCACATAGAAAACTTTTAACTGATTGGAATGTTTGGATAATTGGATTAAAATGTTTTTTTTTGTGAATTGGCGCTATATAAATAAAAGTGAATTGAATTGAATTTACCAAAAATTTTGACCGCCCAGAGACACTAATAGTTACTGATTAAGGGCATAATTAAAACATGGAAGGTGGAAGGAAAACCCAACAACACCTGGATACCTAATGACTAATAAACTGATCTCCGATTCTGCAATGATTTGGTGTTTGTTGTTTTCACAGGTATGAGCTGATAATCAGGAATAATCCAGACCAGATGGAAGCCAGACGTATGGAGAATTATCAGTTTTATGTCTGGGACCATGTTGCTGTTGCCCTGCATATGGAGCCAGAGCAGGTAACTTCACTGACACGTTTCCTGTAACGTTTCATGTGTCTGAGCAAACAACCAGGCCTCAAACGGTCCCTAGGACCACTGTGAGCAACGTCTGACATTCATGCCAGCACCGCATGTTCCACCTTACGAGTGTTACGCAGTTATGAATATATTTTGCCTGTTCAGCTGCCAAAATTACAGACAAGTAACAAAAAGTGTGAAGGTCAGAGGAAGATATTTTGCAGAGCTGCTCCGGCCGCTCAGCTGGCTGAAATACAATATGGGCGTTCAGTCTGCAGTCGCTTTCTAAAACGTTGGACAGCAAACCCTGAAAATCTCATTAAAATAAATACGACTCGGACCAAACAAGGAAATAAGGCAATTAGATGTTGTTTACTAAACATAAGATCCCTCTCCTCAAATACTTTATTAGTAAATGACTTGATATGTGATAATTAAATGGACCTATTTTGCCTATCAGAAACCTGGCTGCAGCAGGAGGATTTTGTAATTATAAATGAGTCAACTACCGATTATCAACATTTTCACATTCCTAGAAGTACTGGGCGAGGAGGAGGAGTTGCAACCATCTTTCATTCAGGTTTACAAATGAATGTTTTATGTATTTCATTCTATACCATAAATCAGTAAGTTGCACAGAATTTAATTTCATGCAAAATGAACAGTAGTATGTACTTTCAAATAGCTTTTTTGTGATTGCTTATGTTGTGTATTATTTTGGATGGATCCTAGGAAGATCAGTGAACACCTTGGTGAAAAATAATGGGGATCCTAATCAATAAACTCCTTATGGCTGCGAGGTGAAATTTGTTCGTAAGAGTAGCAGCAAAAAAAACAAACACCAAACAAGTGGTAAAAATAGTACAACAAAAAGTAAAAATAAAGTTAAAAAAAACCCCCACAGATGTGCAAACAACAAAATAGTAAAAGTAGTTAAGAAAAAACGTTCCGTCAGTTATTTTACATATAGCACAGGAAGAAAACGATGTGCCGATTATAGCCGTTGCAGTAGTTTTTTGGATTAATGCAAAAACCAAAGTTTGCAGGTATGAGAGAAAAATAAACGTGAACTTTTTGTAATGCTATGTGTGAAAAAAGTCGCTCATTTGCTTCCATTCTTTCTTTTCATCAGGTGCTGCAGTTTGACGACAATAAACTACGACAGAACCTGAAGTTCTGTGAGGCAGGCGGAGGGGGATACCGTCAAGAATTTCAAGATCTTCATAAGGCTAAAAAACTGGTGATGGACTTGTGGCCTCTGGAGGTGGAGCGTTCTCTTCAGCTGGGTTATCCAGGTAAAACATCCATGAACTCTGCTACTCAGCATCACTGTCTTTATTAGTTATCTTTATTAATTCATAATAAATCCACCAAAACTAGGGTTGGGCCAAACTTGCCACTAAGAAGCAGCGTGCTATCCAGCTTAACCCATCAGGATCAACCTTCTTCTTGCAGCGTTTTAATTGTTTTAATTGTGTAAATTGTGGCGACATGGCGGAGGGAGAAGCACCATAAGCAAAAGAAACATCACGTCTGCTGTATGAGAGTATTTTGTGTTTCCGGCTGGAGACGTGCACCAAAAACAGGTTTTGTGTAAAATAGGGCTGCAACTAACGATTATTTTCATAATCGATTAATCTGTTGATTATTATAGCGATTAATCATTTAATCGCTTTTATTAATAATTATATTTGGCTTTAAATTTCACCTATATCAAGAAGAATGGAAAGGGGTGTTGTTTGGTGTAGTGGTTTAAGATGGGCGCCCCATGTACAGAGGCCATGGTTCAACTCCTGGCTGTGGACATTTCTCTCCCACAACTCTGTCCCCCTTTCATACATCTGTCCACTGTTAATAAAGGCCACTATGACCACAAAATCTCTTAAAAAGAACAATGAAAACACAGGAGAATTGTTCACTGCAGTCTATTTTATTGGACCGGAACACAGTTAACCGCGCAAAATAAGCGTAAAAGTGCAAGATATTTGTCCAGAATCATTTTTAGGCATAAAAATACAAACTGAGGTGGAATTTCTTACAAATGAATGTACAGCATATTAACAGAAATATCTCAGCCCATAATGAAGGAGGCTGACTTAGTTGGGCAATATTTTGGGGCAACATTGGGGCTCCCAGAATTAATTAACCCACCGTCACTAAACACAACATTTTCGTGGTCTGTGGGGCGTTGGAGTAAATTTGGCTTTTTAAAAATTGGATCTTCTGCTTTCAATTAAATGAACTCAAACATTTCATCAGATTTGTGAGAAACAGCAGGCTGCAAAATGTGAGTTGTTCATAATTCTTCTTCTGGGAGGGAATGGGGGGGGGGGTGACAAAGACAACTGCTGTGCTCACACTTATGATTGTTTCTTTTATTGGAATATATAGTTACAGTATAAAAATAATACTATTAGCTTTCCAATTATATAAAACGTATAAATTCATAGAAATTATAAATCAGAATAGAATAAAAACGTCAGAACGTAAAGGGGGTTAAAGCAGCTAATCAATGACTTAATTAGTTGTCAACCATTTTAAAAATCAATAATAATCGATTAGTTTCTTCAGCCCTAGTGTAAAACTTGTCGAGGTAAGGTTACCAAATGAAGGTGAAACACAAGCAACTTATACCGACACTTATATAAATCACCACGAGCGTTTGAGTGACTGGTGTTTGGCGAAAAAGTCCGATGAATAATCCGCGCAGGCTCATTGTAGGAAGGGAATTAATTCCATGACACGCTATATCGCCGAGGTTAGGATGTCCCCACATTTACAAAGGCATTCAATGTTTACAGGTATACTTTTTTGTCACTCTGTAACTCTTGTTACTGTACATTTTGAATATTGTAGAAATGCCTATTTTGTAGAAAATCGTGATTCAAATTGAAATCGCAATATCGGCCAGAAAAATCGCAGTTCGATTTTTTTTTCCTAAAATTGTTCAGCCCTAGCGCCAACGGAGGATGTACAACAAACATGATCCCCGCTCTCGTCGCTTCCTCCACTTCGGACAGTCAACCATCAGCCAGCAACTCCTCTTTGAAACAGAATCTGCTTCAAGAAAATTATGACTTTCTTATTCTTCACAGACTAGCTTAAGTTTGAATATACTATGAGTTGCTAAAAGTGTGTCAAATCTGTTCATAGTTGTTTAAATGCTCGCAGAGTGACGCCAGTATAGGCAGTCTGCAGCAGCTGCTGCTACGCTAACCGGCCAGAGACCCCAGCCAGCAAATAGACAAACCCCATTCACCATGGCAGCAAGGGGAAAGCTGCAGCGAAGCAAACTGCCGAGTGGCACAGAAAAGTTACGCCATATGTGGGAGAAAGGCTGCGAATCCTAACGCTGTGTCCAGACCAAACGCGATAGGAGCGACTAGAGCTTCAGGTTTACATGTAAAATCATGGAAGAGCGCGATGAAGCGCGATGAAGCGCGATGAAGCGCGACTTGGCGTCCCGCTTAAAGTCAGAAGCAGATTTGCGGCTCGAAAAAGCTTTTCTGCCTGATTTACACGAACAATTCGCGCTACAGATGCGATGGAAAATTCGCGCTGCATTTTATGTGGTGCATTCTGTGCATTCGCGTTCACGGCGTCTATCGCTGGAGTTGGAAAAATCTGAACTCCAGCGTCAAATCGCGCCGCGACAACCAATCAGGGGACAGAGTTTCAGTGATTCTGTGACTGTCATGGAGTCACAGCTTCAGCAGGACATGGAGGAAATACTGATCAACATCGTGGCTAATCACCCCGAGCTACACGACACAAGCATAAAAAAAATAAACTATTTAGACAGGAATGCTCTTAAGAGGTTTGTGGGTGGCTCTTAAAAGAGCCGTTGTTGCTGTAAAAGCACCTCTAGGCCTAGAAGTCAGCCTTGAAACAGCCTCCTCACCTGGTTTCCTGGTAGCAGCTCCCGCACCACGTCCCACGCTGCTCAAATATTATAAACTTTTACGCTGCTCAGAAATGTAGTTGGTGTGTCGGCAGGCGAAGCTTGGACCTTCACGGCACAAACCAGGCGAGCAGGTAACGTTCTCCAGGCGACGAGGAGCCGGTGTTCATGAGAGGCTCTCTGCTGTTTATGGATCCCTCCGTCGTAGCTAGACTGTATCTGTAGCTCACCAAACCCCCAGTGCAGCGGTCCCAGCTCTACCGGAGGCCAGAACACGTAATCCACTCTGTCCTCCATCAGCTCGGTCCATAATCCACCACCAGCTGCACTGTAGCCCCAGCTCCGCTGAAGGCCAGTTCGCGCGTGAAAATACAATATTTGAAGCGCGACCAGTTCGCTTTGTACGCGCTTCAAGGTGCGAATGTCCACGCGAACAGCTAGGCACGTGTCGCGCTTTTTTTTGGGTCGCTTTATCGCGTTTGGTGTGGACACACCGTTAGCGATGTAGAGTCGCCCACAGTTAGTTAACGTTAAGTAAATAAGAACTTTAAGCTAAATAACTTAGCTGGTAGCTACTTTATCTACAGCAACAGTTCAGGGTTAACTTTATTGACAGAACAAATAAAAATGGCCTGTGTAAAGGAAAAGGAAAAAATGATTTTGTTTTTTTCTGTCCTGCACCTCGAAGAATCGTTAAAATGCAAACGATGCCCAACCCGATCCAAAACTCAGAAATATTTACTGTAGTTTATGATTTCAGCTGCTTTCAGAATGATGACATCATCCGCTTCTAGATCATTTACACCCACTGGTCACTTTATTAGGTACACCTGTCCAATGGCTTGCTAAGATAGATAGTAGATCAGCCAATCACAAGGCAGAAACTGACGCGATTAAGACGAGCTGCTGAAGATCAGGGATCTAAGGAGGTTTGAACACAACGTGCTTGTTGGTACCAGACGGACTGGTCCGGGTATTTCAGAACCTGCTGATCTGCTGGGGTTTGCACCAATATATCCAGCAGCTGGAGAAAAGATCCCTGACTGTTGTCCAGAGAGTACTGGTCAGACTGGTTGGAGATGATGGAAAAGAAGCAGCAGCTCAGATAACTCCTGGTTCCCACCAACGTCTGCAGAACAATGTGTTTTAAAAGCTTTTAATGCGTTTTAAAACTACCAGTTTGTGTTGAATGTGGAAACTCGATCTGACGCTTTGTGTTGCAGTTACAGAAATCAAACTGGTTCTTACTGGGAGCTCAGAAGTGGAAACCAGCGCCACAGGAAACGCTTTAATGGGAAGCGAGACTTTTCCTTCAGGTAACTGGGCTTAAATTATTATCTATCAGCAGAGGCTAAAAAGTGAAAAGGGTCAAAGGTCAGGCAGGTTTTTCTCCTTAAATCACTAAAAGATCAGATCTATCTACCAAGCAGTACGTTAACATGCGGATAATAACCACATACTGAGGCTGAGTTCATCACAACAACAACTGAACTTTCTAGTCTTGGTAGCTGAGAACGGCTGTCAGACAGCAGCTTGTTGGCTTTCTGTATTCTATGAAGTGAGCTCGATTAAATCGTAAATATCCTGGCTTGAATTGTCCTAACAGTTCACTCCAGGCTTATTTGGTTCTAATAATGAAGCTCAGGTGGATTCAATCCCCGCTAATCCAATCCAGATAAGATAGAAGCAAAGAGGCGCGTTCTTCTCCCAGTCTGAGAAAGACTTATTAATGCAGCCTATGAGCATCATAATGACATCATAACCAATAAGGGGAACAGCAGCTGCATAGAAAAGCTCCTCAGGCTGCTTTGGGTTATAATGTTGCTGCACGGACGCTTTAGAGTGTGACACAGTGAGCGCTTAATCATCTTAATAAATCATATTAGCTGGTTGGGGAGGAAAAGATAATCTGGAGTCTGTTGGGAATCATTTAAAACCACAATATAACAGAAAATAGCTGACAGGTTAAATGTTTTAGAACATGATTTAAGAAAGAATGTAAAATATTAAACAACTAAATCAGAAGAGTTTCACTTCTTTAAAATGTAAAGTTACATCAATACGGTTTTTCATTTTACGTGTGTATTTTGTTACCTGTTGCAAGGTACTGTAAGGCTATTTTAACGCATTTAGACAGAAAAGTATGATGATTTTATGGCTCCATGTTAGAAAAAAAAGTGATTTATTTGTAATCATTAATAATGCCTGGTGTCAGCAGCGACATGAGTGGAACAAAAAGCTTCTGGTAGAAAATAAGGATTAAATACACGAATGTTCTTCAAAATGGTAAAAGTAAAATTTAATTAGAACTAAATTTTAAAAGATAATGCGTACATTGCTAAATTTAACCACCAAACATAAAACTGCAGCTGCTGCTATAACTTTATTAGAGGGTGGGTGTGGCCCTGCAGTGTGACATAATCTGGATCGTCCAATCAGATCCACCAAGCTAAAATAAGCCTCAGAGTGGTGCGTTCAGACCGCACGCTTTGTCTGCATCAAGCAACGCTCCCAACGCTCGTAGCTTGACGTAGATACATGTCGGGCCTTTCTCTGCTGGATGTTTTAAACACTAGCGAATCGTGGTTGGCTAGGCAGCACCAACAGTGAGACGCTCTGATTGGTTGCCGCGCCGTCCGTCTAAAGTTCAGCTAGCCGAACTTCTGCGTTTCCTGTGTTTGCTAAGTTGACACTTTAAACGCAGGAAAAGTTGATGGAGCCAACGCACAAAACGCACGGCAGAGACTACGACGGACGTCTGACGGACCGAACCAGAGACTTTACATGGTATACAGACTGTCGTATTTTACTTTTTTGGGGCTATTTTTATATACAGTTTCGTAGTACATATGTTTTAAATATCTTTAGTAAGCATTCAGAGGTAAAAGTCTGTTTTATATTATGCATGGTTGTAAAACATATTCTTTATCAGTATTTTAATTGGGGTAAGCTTTTAAGCAATAAAACTCTTGGGTAATTTACTGCATGTTGTAAAAACAGGATGTCTGTAGATTAGGATGTTAAGATAGAAGCTAGAAGTAGGGAGGATGGGCCATAAAAGTCTACTTCATGGTACGGCTATAAATCAGGTCAGGAAAACCTTGAGAAAAACGTTTGGTCTGATAAAGGTCTAGGGGAGGAGAATAAGTCATGTGACATCTTCTTTGTTCTTCTTTAATAAAAATGGTACACCCTTGTAGAGAAGTGGTTCAGATCTTGCTGACCCCACCTGCAGGTGCGTCCAGTGTGAAACAGATATCTGTTGTTTGTGTCTTATTTACTCCCTCTGTCTCTCAGTTCTGGGTTTTATTTTGGAAAACTTCCCGCCGGGGTTCTGAATGTTGGCGCCCCTTACCTTCCTGAAGCGAGTTGCGACCACATGGGTTATGGAAGCCAACAAGACGTTTGGGACGCTGTGAACGCAGCATAATGCAGAGAGCTAATCTCAAAAGTCGGGATTAATTTGACAATCCTAGCCTACCATGGAGCAGGCTGGTCCAGGATGTCATGGTGAATGGGTGGGGTTTCAGGTTAACCTCATTAGAGTAACTGAATCTGGAGAAAGTGAACCAGGGTTGTCAAATTAAGCCTGGCTTTTGAGATTAGCTCGCTTCGTGCAACAACCCTGTGGTCTGGGCTCATTTCCAGTAGCCAAACTGGGTTCCTGTTTAGCAATAATAATTTCCCTTCTCGCTACAGGATTTACTTCAGTTCATGATGTGAACTGACCCCTCACACCCTGGCCACAATCTGTTTAGGCTCCTCCCCTCAGGTCGGCCTTACAGAGCGTTGTACGCCAAAACCACCCGACACAAAAACAGTTTTTTCCCCCAGGCTGTCGCTCTGACGAACTCTGTCTAGTCACAGTGTGTGAGTGCACTCACATAACAATAAACTATAACTCTGCACTTCTGTACATACTCACTGTAAAATAACCCCGGCTTGGTGTATATATTATCCTTTATTATTTACGATCTGATATTTATTTGTATTTTTACTTATTTTTGTTCATATTTTTATTTTTTTTATTTTTTTTTTATTTCACTTATTCAAGTTCTGTACTGGAGGAAAAAGTTTGCCGGAGTCAAATTCCTTGTATGTGACATACTTGGCCAATAAACTGATTCTGATTCTGATTCTGATTCTGATTCTGAAAGTGAACAACCTGCAGGTGAAAATCATCACCACTCCAGGCTTTGAAGAATTATCCTCGTACAACCAGAGGAAGAATACCTTAGACACCATCAGACTCTCTGGTCCAGAACTTCAGGCCTTCCTGCTGGTCATCAGGCTTGAGAACATCAATGGAGCTCAGATCAGAGAAACCATACAGCGCTTTGAGTCTATATTTGCGAACAAGGCTTTAAGACGAACCATGATTCTCTTCACCCACCAGAACCAGGATGAACCAGACATCAGTGAAATACTGGAAGAGGTGAACGACTTCCTGTCTGAGAAGGTGAACAAAAGACACCAGACCTTCAACCATGACCTTAACCACAGAGATCCCCAGAAGGTCTCAGATCTGGTGAATGAGGTGCAGAGGATGATTGAGGGCAGTGAATGAATCTTACATGGTTCATTTATCCTCATCTTCATTATAGGATGCCTAACTTCACCATCATTAACCATTATTTTCCATTTCTCCTCCCAAACCTCAGTCCAAACTCAGCATCTCTGACACCCATCTATGAAGTCACTGAGATCAGAAACAGATATTTCCTCAGTCTCTAGTTTATGATTATGTATAAAAATACACAAAAATCTAAATAATAGTTTAAGAAAATATGGCTTGGCCATGTGTGTGGTACGTCACAAAAAACAAGGCTACCTATTGGCTGATTTCTTCTGCTGCTCAACAGGTAGATTGGTGGCTCATTGCTGCCACACAGTGGCCGTAAATATAGCAGATTGTGCTAAAAATAGGCTGCTTACGGTAAAACGTGATTATAAAGCAACTAATCGATTTGTTTCAGCTCTACTTTATATTATTTATTACATTCTACAGCTGCAGTAAATAATTATTTGGTCATCAATAAATCAGTCAAAACTTCAACAGTTGTTGGATAATCAGAGATTTTAATCCAGTCTTTCTGCATCAGTCCATCAGAACCTTCTGTTCTGAATTCATGAAGATGATTCTTTATCAAAAAATGTAAATTGTATGAGTCAATCCAAAAATTAATAAATATTTACTGGTTTTATGGTTTACAGTATGACTGTAACTTTTAAAAGAGGTTGTAATTGTGCTTTTATTGTTCTTACTAATGATTTATAATGAATGTATATGGGATGGTGATTGTCTAATATATATATATATATATTTACAGTTTGATCATGTAACTCCAATAATCGTGTGTCTTTTTCTAATATCTTCTGTAGCTTTTTAGCGTAAAACGTTTTTATAATGGGACTTTTCCAACATTTTGCTGGTGTAATCATTTGATGGTGATGTGTGTAAAACAATAAACTTCTCCAACAGAATTTCATTGTTTATTTTATCTACTATATGCAGAAATGGAGAACAGGTTCCATAGATATGAAAAGTTGTTGAATTTTCACAGGTTGAGGAGGAAAAGTTTTTTTTTTTTTGGTTCCTAAGAAGCTTAAAGGGAAAACTGTAATTTGCTAAGGCTACCACAAGGGGACAATAAAAGACCAATACAACAGTAGAAAATATGTAGTATGTCTATAAATCTGTAAATATATATATATATATGTATTTTCCCGATAACTAGTTGGTGCCTCAGTGCAGTAATTTTTATCTAAATCAGTAGTTTTGTTAAGAAATGAACTCTGTAATTATCTATAGTTACTCAGAGCCAAACCAGAGCTATTGTTGCTCAGCTTGATGCTCTGATTTGTTAAATTATTTTTATTCTCTCCATAATTACACACTTTATGTGTTCAAATAGAAAAAGTGTCATTTTAGTTAGAGTGGAACTAATCTAATTCTATCTTAAACTCAAAACATTTTTTTTGCCATATTTATATTCATAAAAATGATTAAAGGACCTCAAGTGTTTCTAAAAAGAAAAACATTGATTTTATTTTGTTTACAGATTATTCTCTCTCTGGATATTATTAGTCAGATTTTAGGTTCTGTAAGCCGAGTTTTCTGTTTTGTGTTTATTACGTCTGAAAAGGAGCTTTTGGTTTTTACCAAGGTTTGTTTATCTGATTGTAACATAACTCAAAAAGTTATGGCTGATTTTTCAGGAAATGTCTGCACAGGATTGGGGTGGGTGGACATTTTCAAGTTTTCCTTTCGCTGGTCCTTGCCAGGATGTGTTGCGTCCTCTAGATCAGTGGTTCCCAAACTTTCTGGTCTTTGACCTCCTTCTGACATATAAAGCTCTTAATAATCTAGCTCCATCATACATAAGAGACCTGATTGTTCCATATGTTCCTAACAGAGACCTTCGCTCTCAGACTGCAGGTTTACTGGTAGTTCCTAGGATTTCTAAAAGTAGAATGGGTGGCAGATCTTTCAGCTATCAGGCTCCCCTCCTATGGAACCGGCTCCCAGGGTTGGTTCGTGAAGCAGACAATTTGTCTATCTTTAAAACTAGGCTAAAAACTTTCCTCTTTGACAAAGCTTACAGTTAGAGATATGTTTATAGGTAGTTAGAGTCAGGTCAGACAGGTAGATAGGAAGAGACAGGTTAATGTTAGTAGTCAGGCAGAGTGTCAAAAGTTAGGAAGAGATAGGAAGAGGTAGAGTAGCTAGGTAGAGATAGATTAATGTAAGCCAGGTAGAAAGTGTTAGTAGCTAGGTGTCCTAGTAGCTAGGAGACAGGTTAATGTTAGTAGCTATGCTGCTTTAGGCTGTTGGAGGACATTATTAGGGTCTGTTCCTACTTTCTCTCCTACTTCTCCCCAACTGCATGATGTGCTGTCAATTCAAGCACTAACCTGTTTTCTCTTAGTCTCTTCCTACAGTAGGTGCTCCTGACCCGCCCTGCTTGACGACCCTGACTAAGATGGCGTTGCAGCGACGGAAAATTCTCCACGTCCTGCAACAAACTTCTGCATCAGTTCTATTGCTCTTTCTGTGTCTCTGTTATGTATTCTCCAAGCCACAGACGGTCTCTGCAGATAACCGCTTGTGCTGATCCTGGTTCTGCCGGAGGTTTCTTCCTGTTTAAAGGGAGTTTTTCCTTCCCACTGTCCCTTCATGCTTGCTCAGTGTGAGGGATTGCCGAGAATTACACGACGCAATCTTCTGTGGTTCTCTAATTCCTAAATTAAACATTGTATTGTAATAACTCTTCTTGTAAAGTGCCTTGAGATGACATCTGTTTTGAAACGGCGCTATATAAATAAACTGAAATGAATTGACCCACAAAATATACATTTAAAATGCAACTCCTGATGGAACATACAAGCATTTTTTTCTCAGTCACTTAAAAAGTGGTACAATGAGAACAAAAAACCAAACACCAATTTATTGAGCAATATATGATGTTTTTATCAGTTCATATATTGTAATTGATAGATTAATGGCATTTCTGGTATCAACAGTTTTTTCTCAACACTTACATGTTTGTAACCACAGGTGGGGTCAGAACCCCAGCTGTGGGAACCACTGGTCTAGATGTCCTCTTGGTCTCGTGTTTATAAATCATCCATCACCGCTGATGATCCACAGATTCATCCTGATCACCTCCACCTGCCGTCTCATCTCAGGTTTCCTCTCATTTTCAGGGTTTTCTCCACAGAAGGATATTTTGTTTGTTTTGTGTTAAAGATCGTTAAACATTGATGATTATTTGTTCACCCTTTGTGACAGAATCCGTTATGAAAAGCAGAATTTAGGGATGATTTGAACGTTTGAGGAGAAAGAGTTTGACGGCAGAATGTCCTGAGAATAAAGGAGTCGTCTGTGTGACTGCGACGTCTCCACAGCGTTAACCTTACAGTGAAACAAAGTCTTTCTGTCCTCAGCGTCCCTCACTGTAAACAGGCTGCAGCCAAACTCATTCATACAGACATTCAGATCTGCGCTGGGCTTCATCTCCATCTATGAACTCACCCTGCAGTGTTTCCATTCAGGGAGAAATCAGCAGGACATCACAGTTCGTGTTTCTCAGATTAAAAAGTCCAGATTGATAACTGAAACGTGTTTCTTGGAGTAGACATTGTAGTGGTTGTCGTGTTGAAGCCGTAACCGTCGTCATCGTCCGTCGGAAGGGACACAAACAGACGCAGTGTTTGTGGCCCCTCCCTCGGTGACCCCCAAACCGCCGTCACAGAGCCTCACTGTTCAACGCGCAGAAACAGCAACAACACGGAGGATTTACAGGATGGCTGCAGCGCCGCATCCCTCTCCTCTCGCCTTCATCGCCCTCCTCTTCCTCCTGTCAGGTGAGACCTTCACTGCCCTACGTACCGACTCGGGTTCCCTCCTTCACAGCTTTGTTGTTCTGGGAGTTTGAATATTTCTGTGTCTGACGAAGTTTCCACTTCTCTGCTCATCCGGACTCTTTTTACTAATAACGATCCAGGATCTGCAGCAGGCGGTCTTATAGACGTGGTTGGGGCTCCTTTTGCTTTTTGTCCAGGTGGCTTCATGGAAAGTTTTAGAGCTTTTCTTCCATTCAGAACCACAACCATGTTGGAACAAAAGTCAGCTCTTTGCTACAGTTAAAACCAACTGCGTGAGCAGCTAGTTACCTGTACAGGTGGTCTGTATCAGCCAATCAGGAGGTTCCACATCACTGCATCCATAGAAACCAACAGCTGATGGAACTGAGGAACCGTCTGATCGTCTCCTTATCCAGAAACACAGAGGTCAAAGTGTCCAACCTGCTGTTCTGATCTCCGTGTCGTTAAGGTGGAGCGCTGACATCCGTCTGCTGCTTCAAGGTGACGGAGGGGGGCGTGGCCTCTCTGTCCTGTCAGTACTCTGTGAAACGCTTCGGCTTGAGTCGGGTCTGCTGGGGTCGAGGCTGTGGGACGTTCTGGTGCAGCAACATCCTGGTGGAGACGGACAAGAACGGCATCATCTCCAAGGTAAGACACCTACCTCTTTCTGGTCTCCACCTTTCCTCCATCTGGTCTCCATCTGATCTTCATCTTTCCTCCATCTTTCCTCCATCTGGTCTCCATCTTTCCTCCATCTTTCCTCCATCTGATCTCCATCTGAACTCTATATTTCCCCCATCTGAACTCCACCTTTCCTCCATCTGATCTTCATCTTTCCCCCATCTGAACTCCACCTTTCCTCCATCTGATCTTCATCTTTCCCCCATCTGAACTCCACCTTTCCTCCATCTGGTCTCCATCTTTCCTCCATCTGGTCTCCATCTTTCCTCCATCTGATCTCCATCTGATCTCCATCTTTCCTCCATCTGATCTCCATCTTTCCTCCATCTGGTCTCCATCTTTCCTCCATCTGATCTCCATCTTTCCTCCATCTGATCTCCATCTTTCCTCCATCTGGTCTCCATCTTTCCTCCATCTGATCTCCACCTTTCCTCCATCTGATCTCCATCTGATCTCCATCTTTCCTCCATCTGATCTCCATCTTTCCTCCATCTGATCTCCATCTGGTCTCCATCTTTCCTCGATCTGATCTCCATCTTTCCTCCATCTGATCTCCATCTTTTTTGGAATCATGTGATCAGAGACCACGTTTTGATTGGTTGCTTGAATATTTGAGCTCAGTAGACACAGAGATGGCAAACGGTGAGTTTCTCGACTCGTGAGGCGAAAAATATCAAACCTGTTTGCTTTTCACCTCAGCGTCTCATGAGGCAGAAAACTCACCAAAAATTAGCCGCACACAGCGAGCTATCTGCTAAGCTAGCTGCTAAGCTAACGGCCTCGAATGGCTGTTAGCTTAGCAGCTTGCTCTAGTCCGCGGGATGCTTTAAATTGGTATTTCTTCTCTTTTTTTTACATTTAATTCAATAAATAATCCCACAATCCAGTAATGTTTCTCCACCATGTTTGACAGGATTATAATTTCTTTGTCTAAGAAGCTTTTATTAAACATAAATGTTTGATTATAAATGTTCTGGTACAAATGTATTTGATGCTTTGATTAAACTTCAATAAGTTTTGAAGTAACTGACTAAGATGAATCATCTACTGCCACCAAGAAGACAAACAGAAACACTGATCCAGGGGTAATTTCTATGTTGCAGGAAAAGTAAAGCATTAATGTGATATTAACTGGAGAGCAGTAGGAGAGAGCAGCAGAGGACAGCGTCCTCCAGCAGCCTCAGTCTAAAGCCGGGAACATACTTGCTTTTAATTACGCGTACGCATGTTTATGATTGCCGCCTCACGTAGCTTGCGTTTGTTTCAAGCGTCGTTTGTGTACGTCCTCTGAAATTAACGCAATGCGTCTGCACGTGGCTATATGAACGCTGCCACTAGGGGGAGTATAGAGCGCTCTATCCAGTCAGACTCATGTGTTCTGCCCCCTAGTGGAACGCTCCAGTAGAACATCCAGAACGTAAGCAAGTGCGTCACAAAGAAGGTCAAGGCGACGTTACGCAAGGTTAAAAAGCAAGTATATTCCCCGACTAATGTGGCGTTCATACCGCACGCTCGGTCAGAGCCAAGCAACGTCCACAAAGCGCCGCAGAGACTCTGCCGCCCCTCTGATGGCCTCAACCATAGACTTCACATGTATTCTTGCCGCTCTTGGGGCGGTGTGAACGCACCATAACGCTCTGAACCTTGATGCTGCAGGATGACGACAGGTATCGGCTGACGGGGGACGTCCTGGACGGACAGATGGACCTGGACATCCTGAACGTGAGGAGGACAGACAGCGGGCCGTACTGCTGCAGGGTGGACGTGGACGGCCTGTTTAACGACAAGAAGATGATCATGAACCTGAGGGTGGTCAAAGGTAAACAGAACAGTCAGCTGACAGGGTTAGTAATAATATTTGGTCCTACCCTTACTCCATCTGAATAATGTCTCATTTATCACTTCTATATGTTATTATTTAGTAGATTTATCTTTCTGTGCTTAATCGATTGAAATAATACCCTCTAAAGGGTCCAGATCATTCCCCAGAGTTCTTCAGTCCCTGGGTCTGGTGCTGCAAGCCCAGCATGTTGCTACAAACCCTGCAGAACCGCCCCTCCCTCCAGAGGTCCAGAGCAGCTGGGAGGTTGTTGGTGTTATGATACATAATTGTTGGCAGCCTGGAGTTTTGTTACGTTTTTGTTTTGCGTGTTTAGATTTAGTCTTTTAGTTCATTCCTCTGAGTTAATTTCTGCTTTACCGTTATTGTTTATAGTTAGGATTATTATTTTTTCTCTTTCTTACTAGCTTTCCCTCCCTCTCTTCATTTCCAACCTGCCATTGTGCTGTAGGTCTCTTAAAAGTAGGAAAGTGCTCGCTGCCTGCAGTTATAATTGTATCCTTGGGGTTGTTACGTCAAACATGCCAACTGTTTTAGCGTTTTTGCGTCTGCTAATGATTCACCGTAACCTGAATGCATAAATACTAAGAAATGCAATATTAAGCTTAATTCTCTTAAGATATGTCGTCATGTTAAAAACACGAAACACCAGATTTTCATCGTAGTGGGTCTTTACTCTCCATTCGCCAGCTCCCTCTCCCACCTGCATCTGTTTACCCTTGATTGGCTCCTCTGGTTTCTGTCATTTTCCACTCAGTGGATTTAAACTCTCTTGTTTCTTTACTTCTTCGCTGGTACTACAACATTCCTGAGTTTCTGGACGTCATTTCCATTTTACACCCTTTGTGATTTGGCGTCTTCTCCGAAAGTTCCATCTGGAGCGAGGGTAACGATTTCATTTTTAAGTCTTCTTATCCGTCCTGTTACAGTTCGATATCAATATAAGTCAGTGGTAATAAAAACAGTTGTTTTTTTAGCTTTGTGTTACCTTTATTATATGGCTTATGGGAAACTGTATAAGTTACGGTTTTCTATGCCGTTTGGATAAAAGAAGACCGATGCAGATCAGACAACAGTTGTTTGTAAAGTTTACCAGCTCCAGGTCCGACCAACGGACTCCAACACTACACATTTATTTTATTAGAACCACGACAACGAATACAGAGAGACTCAATGAGCAAAAGCAGCGTGGAGTCATAGCGTAAGCTTTGATAAACTCCAGATACAGACGCTGTAGCACACCACTGATGTGTAGCTAGCGAACGAACAGAACAAACTGCTTTTAGAGTCGATATCGTTCTGTCTGAGAGACACTTTTTTTCTATTCAAGCTGCGCGTCAGGAGGGGAGTGCAGACACGCAGAGAGAACAACTTTGGGTTGTCTGATAATCTTGTTTAGATCCCTGGTATGAAACGTGTTGGTTACCGTCTTCC
Organism: Apricaphanius iberus; assembly: GCA_028564705.1. Taxonomy (NCBI): domain Eukaryota; kingdom Metazoa; phylum Chordata; class Actinopteri; order Cyprinodontiformes; family Aphaniidae; genus Apricaphanius; species Apricaphanius iberus. The sequence continues at coordinate 521,296 of JAPXFQ010001038.1, read as the reverse complement.
TCTCTGTTTGTTCATGTATTGCAGCACAGGAATGCCATAAGGTGCATCTTGATGTAATTTACTGCCGTAAAACCGTAATGTGGCTTAAACGATACAGATTCATATAAAATGATAGACGTTTTCTAACCCCAGGTTACCAGATAAACCCTGTGAGTGATGCTTTGGTGTAAATGTGGTTTGACCAGTCAGTTCAGTTATTTTACTTGTGCTCCCATGATGGAAACTCAGGTGAAATCCCAGCAGTCTTCAGGTTCAGGTCCAGTCAGGTTTGAACCCTTCACCTCTCCTGGTTCCTCTCTCTCAGCTCCATCCACCAATCCTCCCCGAACCACGACACCCACGGTGATGACGACGGACAGAGTGACGGAGCGCTCCACAGAGCTGACCACCACAGGTTAGTAGCGCCATGACCCTGATCAGATCCACCCAGACGCTGGCCTGTGGTCCTGTTGTCCACGGTGTCTTCTATCTCCTGGCAGTGAACTGGAGAACCCTGCTGTCGTCTCAGCTGGACCTTCTGAGGAGGAACTCCACTCTGCTTCGCTCTGACGCCATCACTGTGAGGATCCATGTTTCCTCTAATAGTCTATGTCAGGTTCTAATAGAGCTTTCAGAGAACTCTGAGGAATATTAGGGCTGCACAGAGTTAGGAAAACATATAATATTAGTAAATGTCACAATGACACGACTGTCTGAGCGATTTGAGGAGGTCACTGTAAGCTAACCCTCTACAGCAGGGGTGTCCAAACTCTAACATTCTCTGTTGCAAGAAGATTTGAATTAGTCTGGAGTAATTTTGCACTAATACAGGAGCGGGTGGGGGGCAAATTTGTAATATTCTTGAATTGAAGTCTCATATAATCAGTCCAGAGGCTGCAAATGGCCCCCAGGCGGCACATTAGACACTGCAGCTCTACAGGGGCAGCATAATAAATACCTGGATACAGTGGCCTCCAGTAACTGACAAAAGTTTTATTAAATATTATTAGTTTATGAATGAATAAGTTGAGTGATAAACAGGAACGACAAATATGGAGATAACGTACCGTTAAAGCATGGGTTACGTGTGCAGCAGTTAGCTAGCTGATAATCGTTTGAGTCCACAGGATGTTGGTACATTTACCTACATTTTACTTTCTAACACTAAAGCAGTACTTTGTTCACACTGCAGGCACAGAAACACAGTCTCTCCGTGGCTAACGCTAAGCTAAGCACCAGAGTAACATCAGCTTTTTTATATGCGGAAGCTTCATCTGTGTGGTTCATAAATTGTTTAACGTAGCAGACAACAGTATTATCTATACACTGGGGCCAACTTACACTGAAAGCTGTCAACGCTCACTGTAAACTGATGCGAGATGAACAGTGTGACATTGTCTGTAAAGCTGTTACCACGGTAACGGCAGCGCCTCGACTCCCGGTTTGGTCTACAAACTGTAGATAGAAACTGCTGACATATATTCACTTTGGGTTCAGAGGAGACGTAATAGATGATGAAAAGTTTACCCGTTCTGCTGTGCAGCCCAGATCACTGCAAAGCTGCTGAAACACTGAGCTCCTTTAAATCCAGGCTAAAAACTCACCAGTTTAGAGCTGAATTTGAGCAACAGATTAATAACAGCTGTCACGTGTTTTTGGTGCTGTGCTTGTTTTTTCTTCCCCTAAACACCCAAAACAGATTGAGTTGTTCTTGTTGTTTATAGTGAGTTCTATAGGAATAAAGTTTCACTCTGAAGAACCTCAGGGTGGGCAGATCTGGACCAACAGTCTTCTCTATCCTTCAGGTGGAGAATCCTGGACCTTCTCTTTCTCTTCAGATCAACGCTCCTGTCCTCTCGCTCTCCCTCAGCGTTTTGCTGCTCATCGCTGCAGCTTTCCTCTTCCTGGCCTTCAAACGTACGTCGCAAAACCTATTACTGTTCTGTTCTTAAAGCATTCAGTTCTGAACAGGTACTGATCCAGTTTTCCTTCCGGTTAATCAGAGAATACTCCAGTCTCTAAAAGTAGATGATAGACACCGTATAGTCTAGGGACGGATAGACGATGATCCAATAACAATATGTATCCATCGATAGACGTCGCTGAAACGTCTGTCCTCTCAGGAGGAAATAAGTCAAATGCAAAAGATGTGGCAGCGAGAAACCTGTCCTAAAACAAAAAGGTTTCAGTGGTTCACAGACAGCTACATGTGTCCTGTTGTGAACCCATCCTGGACGTTAACTTTTTCAGCTTCTAGCAAAGGCGCTACAGAAGTTTGTAGCACAGACAGAAAAGCTTGTACCATCAAACCGGGTCGCCATGTCTTCAAGAAGAGACTGTGGAACATGGTGGATCATTTTACCGGAAGTTACACTGTTAGAAGGGGAAGTGGCACAACATTTACAAGACATCTAATTTCAACTGGACATCCAAGACCTTAGAAGCGAAATTTCTACTTCTGACAAACAAATGTATGTGCTGAGAATTTTTTTAGTACTTGAAAAAAGGTAAGGGAGTATTTAGTATGCACTAAACACTGCTGCCAACCATAATTAAACATACGTTTATAGTTTGTGTTATTGAACTCACCATATATTTTGAACGTTCCTTGAACGCACCACAGATTGTGCCTGTGCCGGTGGAAAGTAGGGGTAACAAACTTTCAGTTAAGGTAAAAAAAGGTGTTTCAATGAGGGGCTTAATTTATTTCCTAATGAAAATAATTTCATAAAATGACCAGGGATGCACTTCTGATACAGTTTTTGACATTTATCAATAATTATGGATATCAGATAACGTGATCGGTCCCTTATACTCTAATGTCCAGCCCTGCTATAGATCTTTTCCAACTAGAAGCTATTCTTGTTTTTAAAGGGATACCACGCAAGTCTTAATTTTTTTCTCTACGATGCTCCTCCTAGCGTCCGTTAGTAAATTTTGCTTTCAAGCAGACTGTCGTAAAAACGGACTGTTTTGTTACGAGCAACCCAGCTGATCAGTTGCCAACCCTAACCAGGCACCAAATAAAATATAAAAGTGTTACTTACAAGCGCAAAAGCAAGAATGCGAGGTCTGTATCCGTCTTGGAGCCTTCGGTGTCTTTCAGCTCTCGCCATTCGGTAAAAGCTTGACCAATATTGATGAGTGTGCGAGCCCTCGCTCGGTCTGAAGCTCTTTTTCTTTTCTTGGCATCTTCCGTCAAGGGTTTTCGCTGCTTCTTAGCCATCAGTTTGCCACACTGGGGATGCGTGCCGAAAACTGATCCTGCTTCTCGAGATGTCTGAGACTTCGCGAGACCGAAGGACACCGGGTCGCTACACTGAACTTGCAAGTGGGATATTCTGTCTACAGGCAGTAGGGGCCGGCGAGAGAGTCTTCATTCGCCCTGTAATGAGTCATTTAACCATATAACAATTAATTAACATGAAAATGTTGCCTAGTATCCCTTTAAATTTCCATACTCTCCAGCAGGGGCGGATTTAGGATTGAATATGATCAGGGGCTTAGCCCAGATGACTAACAGGCAAAACATTTTTGCTTTAAATGATTAGGTATCTCAACGTTTGCATTCAGATCACCTTTAAGCAGATGAAAGACACTGCAATAAACTTAATACGCTTGAATCAAGCAAAAAAAAAAAAAAAATACTCAAACCATGTTAACTATCAACAACTGTCAGCTGCTGACTGAAGTTACCTCAAATCACTGATCCCGGGAATACAACCATTCATCCATTAAGAGCAGATAATATAAAGCATCAGGGCCACTAAGATCTTAGTGTCTTAAACATGAACCTGGCCTCTGTTGTTTTTCCTGCTCTGCTCTTCATTCTTACACTGATTTAATCCTGTTTTCTTTTGATTTCTGCTCAAACTTCATGACCTATTTCCAATTCTTTCAACGACAGCTTTAATTAATTGGATTAACACACAAACGTTTTCAAGATTACCATGACAGCATCTGAGCTAGCCCTAACCCATCTCAGATATGAACATCATACTCAATTCATCCATCAATCTGGGAGCTCACAGCAGGTTGAAGAGTTACTGAGGCTTTGGGGAACATCTGTGGATCTGCAACTGATCTGATAAACTCCAAGGAGCCATTAGGGCCAGAATCCGTGGTTTTTGTCATTGTGGACAAAAAAAAGTGACATGTATTTTTATGCTAGATGTGTGATGGCACAATGTGGATTATTCAGATAATTAAGACTCAGTATAATAATGTATAACAACTGCATAGCTAGTATGGGTAAATATTTGTGGAGGGTAAAAACTGGTTGTGATTTTCTAACCCCTTAGGCCATACTGATGAAAAATCAAAAATATAGGCTCTTACATTTATATTTTATACTCACAATTTAATTACATGTGTTTACTCAGTTACTGTAACACACATTTACTCTTTTTCAGTTGTTTCTCAGTCATCTTCCTTTGGGATATTTAATTATCTATCCAAGTATTTCTACATTCTTCCCTTGTCACCATATAGATAACATTAACTCATCATTCAGTTTCTCCACCAAAACTTATAGCAAACCGACATTCAGGAAGCCAGTATTTTTAAAATAAGATTCATAGACCTCAGCCATGATCCATTTTATCGCAGCTGTAGGTTTTGTCTAAGGCTACGTCCACACTAAGCCGATAAAATATACGGGGAGTAAGGCGCCTAATGTTATCCACTCAACACGAGCATTTACGCCCCGTTTAAGGTCCCATGATTGCGCAATCCCATACCGACCTGCTCAAATACTGGGCATGCGTGAAAAGACGCACGAAAAACGCGTATAATCTACGTGACGCCAGCGCCTACATAATATATACAAGAAGCTCTACAGCACGGTACATATCTGCTTTTCCCGTTAACCGAAGAGAACAATAGCTGCTCAGAAGAAGAGAGAGTTTTTGGTGTGGACAGACGACGAGATCGATTTATTACTCTTTGCTGTTGTCTTTGTCTGTAGTGTCGTATTGTTATTGACGCAGCATTCATTGACGCCACCTCCTTTCATTATCCGGGGAAGCTGTCCACACTAGCTCGCTTAGCCGTTGAATTAAGATTTACACGTCTCTCTAAAGCTTGGTTTATGCTTGCCGCGTCCGCGAGGTCCGCACGGCTCCACGTGGCCAAATTACGTCATTTCAGCAACCACGCCTCACCGCGCGGCCTCCTCCCGCCCCCAAAAAATTTGTAACTACACGGAAAAACATGGCGGACTGGCAAGAGCTCATATTGCCGGAGGTTCGTAAATTGACATCTTTGTGATTCGGCCGATAGAGATCACTGTGATCAACTGTGTTTTAATCCTTCGTAGTCCCTCAAATAAATGCTACACTTGGGATCCTCGGCAAAAAAAAATGTCATATAATATTTAATTACTCTCAATTTTTTTTCCACAAATGCCATCCTTAGCCTCAGTCCTCTGGAAACATAAGAAAAATGCCTGTTTTTGAGATGAAAGCCATTTAATACCAGGTTTTATTTGAAAATCTGCACTCGAAAAAAACCCCCAAAAAACAGGAAAATGACATATAAAATTGTCTATTAGGATATTGCTCTTCTTAAAATGACCGATTGTTTTGATGCAGACTGTAGAAACAACATTAACAAAAATTATGAAACCAAGCATGGACATCAGTGTATGACATCTCTAAAAAACGCTCAAACCATATTTTTTAGAAATACATATTGCATTATGAATTCAGGGCCCATAGGATCCCAAAAATGTGAATAATTTAAATTCATCTTTATTCAATGCCCCAGCATTTATAAAGAAATCCATTATTCAGGTGAAAAAAAGTCAAAACTACAATTTCAGTTTATGATGGCCGCAGAAACACTGGTGTGTAAATTTTTTTTTTAAATGGGGATATTAAGGTCTGTTAGAAAAATATCGTTTGAATGGGAGTCAATGGCACAAAAAAATGTCCGAGGGACCTTTATGTTACTGTAATGAATATACAATGTTTTAAATCTAGTATGAGAAAAAAATTTATATTTCTGTCAAACTCCTCCAAAAATGCACATCTTCGGAAAAAATTGTAAGAATTGCATTAGCACAACAGTTATTCTAAAAATGACACCCGCCTGCGCAAAAAAACGCCCCAGGGACTATTAAGGGTTAATGGAAGAGAGGACGGTCTCCTTTTTTCGTCTTTTTTCCTAATAAATAGCATAAAAGTTCTGCTTTGTTTAAGCTCACGGGTGTCACCATCTTGTAACACAACAGTGATTACTACTTCTACTATGGTGTAGTGTTGTATGCATGCCGTAGAGCCCTACGCCGCCCCCTACAGTCGTCAAGAATATTGCCTCTCAGCAGGGACAAGCCACAAAAAGTATTAACGCTGCAAGAAGGCGTCTCGGCCGGTTCCGCACGTCTCGTTTCCGCGCGGAATGTTCAGGCGGCAAGCATAAACCAAGCTTTACCCGGCTAATAGTTATCCGGCCACAGACCTTAAACGACGCCGGGTTAGTGTGGATGATAGGGGGGTGTAGACTAAACCTCAAGGAAATTTCAATCAAACTCAACTGGACTTGGTAATTTGTCTTGGAAGACGTTTCACCTCTTTTCCAAGAGGCTTCATCAGTTCATGCTCACCGCTGACCAGGCTGGGACTATTTCAAAAAATATCAATATGCCAACATATCGTGATATTTTATGTCACAATTTTGTATCGATATTCAAGATCCAAAAATCGATATATATTTTTTTAGAATTTCAATGAAATTCTGACACACCACAATCATTTTGGCAGTAAAACTGAAAGTAGGACTGGTAGTTGGTGGCTTTTTTACCTCCTTCGTTCCAGGGGACCAACTGGAACTAGTAATAAAACTGGATAAGTTATGGATGAAACAGATTGGAGTGTTTAGGATGCTGCGACAGGTTTTCTACAGTTAAATTCAGTTTTCAAAATCACAAATATATAATTGTATCGTGATATATTGTTTCCCCTGTATTGTGATACATATCGTATCACCAGATTCTTGCCAATACACATCCCTATGTGCTATATAAATAAATCTACCTTGCCTAAGCTAGAGCTGGTTGGCTTCGGTTCCCTTTATGTGGTTAGGCTCCGCCCACATGGAAACCCAAAGAGATCGTTTTTGGACACGGGTCCTCGTGTCTTCATGTGGACAGGAAATATTTGTCTGATACGTTACTGGTGGGTTTGATTAACTGGTTGCGTCTGTGCTGGGCCAGAGTTAGGAAATAGATTTACAAATAAAATAAAACTATTAGCGATTATTTTGAGAAATAAAATAACTTCTTCCTGCCTTGCTTCAACTAAATGAATAAAATAAAATATTCTGAATGGTTCTTTGACCGGAACCGATGTGTATCTTCTGGCTCTTCTCTAGTTCGTTGCTGATTTCTGTTTTTGGATGCAGGTGGGATCCATAGAGGTGCTTTAAAGACAGGCTGGTGAGTACGACCTGCTAACGTTTACCGACTCATTGTTCGTCATACCAACACGCCACACAGCTAGAGCCCACGGTTTCTCTGACAGTCTGTCCCCAGATGAACCTCCTCACATCATCTACGAGATCCGCATGAGAAGACCCGTCCAGGAGAACATCTACACCCTGGACTAGAGCTTTCTGCGGGCCACGGAAGCACACAGAGCTGTACAGAGTCCTGGTCCAGCTTGGAGTCTTTGTGGTTTGTTTATCCATGGTGCTGATTGGTGCTGATTGATAAGAAAGCGTAGCTTCTCCGGTAGCGCAGAGACGATCTTTACTGAGCTTATCAATAGATACTACCTTATATATGATGTGTGACCTATTAAAATAAGCCGTTAAAAGCCTTTTCAAGTAATAATTTACTATAAAAATTTGCGAGCGGCCTTGGTTCCTTTTCCTCACCAAAGTTGGAGCTCTACTGTATATGAGGGCGTGATCCGGCTGAGCTGAAAACGCAGTTTACACATTGTCTTTTTTTTAAATGTTTTGTTTCTTTATGATGATTATATGTTCACAAACTGTGACATTTTTGGTAGAAAAAAAAATAAGTCAAACTTTCCTGTTCTGCTTTTGTTTTATTTGTTTTAAATAAAGGTTTGAGTGTGTCTCATCACAAACTGGGCTTTTCTTTCTTACTGATGTTTTCCAGATGTGATATAATACAATAGACACAATGTGACCAAATTCTAATAATTATATCATATTTTTGGTTTGGGGCTTTCAAGCAACACCAGGCAAATAAGGAATGGAAAGGAGTTAAACTAGTAGTATACTACTATAATAGTGATATTAATTTCTCTGCATCTTCTTCTTTCTCTTTTGGCGTTTCATGACTGGGGTGGGTGGGTGGGGGGGTGCTGGTGTCTTAACTTCTGCATTCATCAGACCTGAGGCGGGATCCACTCTGGACTGTATATATAACTGGACAAACCCTCGTTGACGTCACCCACAGGTTTCTGAAGAGATGGTTCCCACCGCCGCCATCTTGTCCGCGTCACTCGCCTCGTGGAGCTGAGAGTGGCGCTGTGAGGCTGGAGGCGGAGGGTTGACGCTCCGAGCCGACGTAGCTACAAGCTAGTCAGAAGCTAGTCGGGAGCTAACTGAAGCTAACGTAGCTGCAGCTGGTTTCAGCCAGAAGACCGCGGTTAAAGAGACTTTTACCCTGTTTTTCAACAACGATCACTTTAGACCCAGAAACATCTTGAGTAGAGAAAACATACCCATATAATAAGACCCAAATGGGTCGGGTCAATACTGCTTAATATGGTTTTATTTCCATTACCATCGGTGGAGGGTGAGGACTTAGACGGGTTATCTTAACAACACATCCAGCAAAAAGCGTCAAAAAGTCATCATGAAAATTCATATCCCCTAAAAAAATAAAAGGCTTTTGACTCACCTCACATCTCATCCATTAGTTTATGCCTCCAGCTGTGTTCCTCACACCAGTACTCATCTAACCAGCGATCATCCAGTCTGTCTAGTGTCCAACTCTGTAGTCTTCCAGCCTCCAGCCTGATGTAACCGTCTCCAGCTCTGGATGCTGCGGTTCATCGGTCCTGCTTCCCCCCAAAAGCATAAACTTCTTGGATGGTCTGTTACTGTAATCAACACCACAGCCGTCTTTGTCCAATAATTGCAGATTTACATCCAAAACCGAATAAAAACTGCAGAGGCAACTGATAGTGGAGTTCAGAAACACCAAATGACTGAAGTCTTTACGTTAGTCTCAGGATATGAAGAGCTCCGCAAGCAGACTACGGAGCAAGCTATTAGCTACAGTTAGCTACCATTAGCCACTTTAAGCTACAGTTAGCCACAATTAGCCACCATTAATTACAGTTAGCCACCATTAGCTACCATAAGCTACAGTTAGCTACCATTAGCCACCATTAGTTACAGTTACCCACCATTAGCTACCAATAGCCACCATAAGCTACAGTTAGCCACAATTAGCCACCATTAGTTACAGTTAGCCACCATTAGCTACCATTAGCTACCATAAGCCACCAGCGTTAGCCTAGACGGACCTGTCAATCAAAAGGACACGCCCCTAATTATTCATAATTTCCTTTTTGGAGCCAGCCCCGAGTGGATGAGGGAGGAACTGCAACTTTTGCCACTTCCTGGTTGCCTTCACATTCTGCGGCCGGAGTTTGCCCCTTGTTAGAAACCTGGACTGGACAGGACAAATGACCAAAGCACACAAACACTCACACCCAAGGAAGACTTAGAAAAATTTACAATTTACAGTCTCGTTTTTTAATTATACAAGTTTAAATAAAAAAAATTGTTCTCAACTATAATAAAATAGTAGGGGTGTGAGGAAAAATCGATTCACGTCTCAATCTCGATTCCTATTTAACAAGATTCAGAATCGATCCGAAATGTTTGAGAATCGATTCTCTAAAAAAATGTTTTCTGAACCTTTTTACATTTTCGCTTTGCGTAGTGTTTTTCATGCATTCATCGGCCACCGTTGCATTGACAGGTCTGATGCGCCGTTGGCTAGCTAGCTCTAGCTGCTAGTGCTAGCTAGCTGTAGCCGCTAGGCTAAAGGTTCAGCATGAAAGACGAAAGAGAAATCCCGAGCGCCCCGTCTTTGCTGAAGGTAAATGTTTGGGCTGTCTAAAAGGTCTTCTCCATGCTAATGACACCCTTGGCTAAAGTTTTTATTTTTATTTCTTATAAATCAGCAAGTATATAAGAGCGATCTTTCTTTATAAGCTACACATAAACATCCAGCAGTGCTGCACACCTGTGGGGCTTTCAAGGAAGTCCGAAATATATGCTGAGTTCAATAACATTAGGACTTTTAACATTTCTAACAAAAACAATGAAAATAACGACATAAGCCATAAATTTCTGTTTAATGATGGTTGATAAGCAACATTTGGTCCATACTAAATATTTTAAATGTATTTTCTACTACGTACCAAAGAACAAACAAAATACATATTATTTATTTTTTTCTTCTGAAAATATATCAGCATTTTTTTTCCAAGACTATAAATTTTGTTTAAAAGGTCTTGGATTTCCAGTTGCAATTTCATGTCTTGTTACTTTTGAACCAGTTCCCTTCTCTCAACATAGATTGTAAAATCCATTTTGTGTTGATGCCCTGTTACATTCATGGCTCACTTCATAACAGACACTTGACAGATCAAGTTGTGTGTGTTACAAACACAAATGATGAATGAAAGAGTTTTGATTAGGAAAAAAAAAAAATTATTTGAATCGAGAATCGTTTCTGAATCGAACCGTCACCCCAAGAATCGGAATCGAAGTGAATCGTGAGATGTTGTAAGATTCCCACCCCTATAAAATAGTATAGAATTATTGTTTAAATTGTGTTAAAGGGACTTGGAGCTCATGGGACTTTGCTGCAAAGAGTTTTCTCTATTTTTGCTGTATTTAAAAACACTATTCAAAAAAGAAATATTAAAAAGGAAATATTAGTCACATGTAAAGTCATAGAGTTCTTGCCCTAAACAGTCTTTAAACCCTTCTTCTCAATCTTACCTAAGCACTCTTAACCACTAGCACTACCACTCGTGATGGATAAATGGTGACAGCCGTGGCGACCCCTGGAGGGAAAAAAGCCCAAACAGAAAGATTAGAGGCAAACGCCTCTAAAAAAAAAAAAAAAAATACTGACAACCTCCCCGTCGGGGAATCGAACCCCGGTCTCCCGCGTGACAGGCGGGGATACTCACCACTATACTAACGAGGAGTGACCTGGTGAAACCACATCATGAGAGATCTATGACCGTGCAAGAGTTTTTGGTTGCGTAAAAAAAACTATTAATCAACAAGCAGGCGTGTCTGTAGTGAAGTGATTATTACATCTGCCGAACACACGAAAAGTCGCCGGTTTGAAACTGGACAGAAACATATGTCTTGAGTTTTGTCTAGTTTGGATGCAGAAAAATCAATACACACATAAACTGGTGAGACCACGGCACGGGACAGGCAGTCGGCGATAGTGATGTATCGTTTGTGAACTTCTGCATTCATCAGACCTGAGGCGGGATCCACTCTGGACTGTATATATAACTGGACAAACCCTCGTTGACGTCACCCACAGGTTTCTGAAGAGATGGTTCCCACCGCCGCCATCTTGTCCGCGTCACTCGCCTCGTGGAGCTGAGAGTGGCGCTGTGAGGCTGGAGGCGGAGGGTTGACGCTCCGAGCCGACGTAGCTACAAGCTAGTCAGAAGCTAGTCGGAGCTAACTGAAGCTAACGTAGCTGCAGCTGGTTTCAGCCAGAAGACCGCGGTTAAAGAGACTTTTACCCTGTTTTTCAACAACGATCACTTTAGACCCAGAAACATCTTGAGTAGAGAAAACATACCCATATAATAAGACCCAAATGGGTCGGGTCAATACTGCTTAATATGGTTTTATTTCCATTACCATCGGTGGAGGACATAGACGGCTTATCTTAACAACACATCCAGCAAAAAGCGTCAAAAAGTCATCATGAAAATTCAGATCCTCTAAAAAAATAAAAGGCTTTTGACTCACCTCACATCTCATCCATTAGTTTATGCCTCCAGCTGTGTTCCTCACACCAGTACTGATCTAACCAGCGATCATCCAGTCTGTCTAGAGTCCAACTCTTTAGTCTTCAAGCCTGATCTAGCCGTCTCCCCATTCGGATGCTGCGTTTTATCGGTCCTGCCTCCCCCCAAAAGCATAAACTTCTTGGATGGTCTGTTACTGTAATCAACACCACAGCAAACCATCTTTGCCACCATAAGCTACAGTTAGCTACCATTAGCTACCAATAGCCACCATAAGCTACAGTTAGCTACCATTAGCCACCATTAGTTACAGTTACCCACCATTAGCTACCAATAGCCACCATAAGCTACAGTTAGCCACAATTAGCCACCATTGTTAACCAGGCGGCTGGCCCATGATGGGCGATAGTGCATCGCCCTCCTTGAGTCACGCGAAAAAAGGGAGGAGAAAGACAGTTTTATTTTGCCGGTCCAAGTCTGCATATTACTGTCCAATCAACAGCCTGAATGTCACTTTCCAACCTAAAACCCCGCCCCCTTGGGGCGATCTCAGTCAGATTGAAAATCGCCCCAGGCGCTCCCATAGAGTTACATTGTGAGATTTTTTTTTTTCAAATTTTGGACCCTACAATGCATTTTAATGGACACCGGGAGGGCTCGCCCCAACGTGATTTCGTAATACGCAGTGATGCGTGCTCGGAGACGTACAGCACGTACTGTACAGTACGCACACGGGTAGAAAGACCGCCAGACCGACATCTACACCATGGCTAGCATCTTGAACTCCAGCGTGTCATTGAGGGATTTACCGTTCAGTCGTCGAAGCAATGTGGATAAATTGGCTTTAAAAGAATTAGGACCACCCAGACCAAATTTAAATATAAAGCAGGTATCCAAAAAAGCGGGGAAAACATACTGCCGCGGATTTTCCCGGAGCTGGTATGAGTGGAAAACATGGATAGCGGGATGTGAAGTGGCTAACGCTCTGTTCTGCTACCCCTGTGTCCTAATTCACCCTGATGCCAACACGGACACCGCTTGGACAAAGACAGGTGTCACTGATATGCACCATCTCTCTGAGAAGGCCAGGAAACACCAAGCATCGAAGATGCATATGGACAGCTGCTTAAAACTGGCGGCTTTTGGGAGAGTCAACATCTCAACGCAGCTGGATGAGAGCTACAGAATAGCTGTGAGCCGTCACAATGATGAGGTGAACAAGAACCGGCATATACTCGGCCGCCTTATTGACTGCGTGAAATTCTGTGGCGTGTTTGAGTTAGCGTTACGAGGCAAGGATGAACGGGAGGGGTCTGGCAGCAACCCCTGGATTTTCCGAGGACTGGTCGACTTAGTGGCGTCCCTCGACGAGGTGTTCGAGGAGCACCTAAAAACGGCCACGGTCTTTAAGGGCACGTCAAAAACGGTGCAGAATGAGCTGCTGGACTGCATGGCATCTGTAATAAGGGAACGGATTGTGGAGGAGGTTAAGTCAGCTAGATTTGCGGCAATCCAAGCAGATGAAACAACTGACGTCTCTACACAAACTCAGCTGGTGCTTGTGTTGAGATACATCGACGGGAAACATGCTGTGCAGGAACGGTTCTTTGAATTTGTCCCCATCTTGTCCGCAACAGCCGGCTCCATAGCCGATGCAATTTTGGAGAGACTGAACAGCGTTTTCACAGAGGAAGAGAAAAGTAAAGTCATAGCGCAAGCTTACGACGGTGCTAGTGTGATGAGAGGTGAGAGGGCGGGTGTGCAGCAAAAGGTACGCGAAGAATACAAAAATGCCCATTATTTGCATTGTTATGCACACCAGCTAAATTTAATCATGCAACAAGCCACCTCTCACATCCCAGCAGTGAGAGTTTTTTTTTCTGACTTGGGTGGGATTTCCAGTTTTTTTTTACCCGGTCACCCAAACGCACGGCCTTTCTCGACCAGATTGCTGCACGAAGGCTACCGAGAGCATCATCCACAAGATGGAACTTCAACAGCAGGATCGTGAGCACCATCTATGAGAACCTAGGCGACCTCATAGTGTGTTTTGAGACCATCAGGGCAGACAGCTCATTTGACAACACCACAGTGAGGGAGGCATCTGGCTTCCTGAGGATGCTGCAGGACGAAGATTTCTGTTCTGGAGGCGAGGCGCAGGCTTGGGAGCCTGGAGGCGAGGCGCAGGCGTGGGAGCCTGGCGGCGAGGAGCCGGCGTGGGAGCCTGGCGGCGAGGAGCCGGTGTGGGAGCCTGGCGGCGTGGGAGCCTGGCGGCGAGGAGCCGGCGTGGGAGCCTGGCGGCGAGGCGCCGGCGTGGGAGCCTGGCGGCGAGGAGCCGGCGTGGGAGCCTGGCAGCTTTTTCATCTTATCATGCCTCACGTTGACATGATGTACCAACAGCTGCAGAAGAAGAACATTGACATGGTCTTCATCAAACGTGCCCTGGAGAACTTCACCTGCAGCATTCAGGCCATCAGGTAATATAATACAATACTGTATTTATAATAATAATTATGCACATCATGTTCATTACTATATGTCTCTATGTTGTGATAATAGTAATATAGAGGAACTCAAAAGTAATTAACTAATTTAGTCACTTGCATTTTCTGTTTCATTTATTATTTTTTAAACTTCTTTTGCAGTTTAATCACTTTATTTTTTGCATACATTATTTAAGCTCATCCAGAAATAGTGATATTTTTTTCAACCTTTTCCAGAGCGTAGATGCAAAAAAACTATTTCTATTACTTACTATGACTGATCTTTTTTAAAGACGGGAATTGTTGATAATGACATACTGTTTCATTCATATTCTAACATTTTTTATCTGTCTCCCTTCAGGGACAAGAGCTCTTCTCAACAGCAGCAGCATCAAGAAACACCAGGGACCTCAGGATCAAGCAGAGGCTGTCTAAAGAGGTATCTGCATCCACTACTGTCCAATGATGTAGGCATACTCAAATACTGGAACCAAGTGATAGAAAATCACAACCTCCATTTTTACTGTTAGATATAATAATGGATGGTAGCTGATTTTCTTTCTCACTCATTATCTATTATACTCATAAATACTACATCTATACTATGGAGGACCAGGATAGTCATCGAAAAAAGCAATACAGCATTGTGATTAGTAATTAATTGTGAAATAAAAATATAGATTGTGAAATATAATTTAAAATTCAATAATGTAATTGCACATTTTGAATTGAAATATTAAAGAGGAATTAAACATTGTGTTTATTCATTGAATCTGCTATTTGAAAATGTTTTTCAAATCCTGTTTCTAAAAGGAGAATTAAATAACACAATTCATAAATTTGATTTATAAATGCCTTTCCATTTTATAAATTAAACAAAAAAAATTCTACATCCATTTTCTCTATTAGCACTACCACTCGTGATGGATAAATGGTGACAGCCGTGGCGTCCCCTGGAGGGAAAAAAAGCCCAAACAGAAAGATTAGAGGCAAACGCCTCTAAAAAAAATAAAATAAATACTGACATCCTCCCCGTCGGGGAATCGAACCCCGGTCTCCCGCGTGACAGGCGGGGATACTCACCACTATACTAACGAGGAGTGACCAGGTGAAACCACATCATGAGAGAATTTTGACCGTGCAAGAGTTTTTGATTGCGTAAAAATAACTATTAATCAACTTCTAATGAAATTAGCTGCTAAGAGTAACAGGAATGAGTCACTTGGGGTTGTGAATTATGATCATGATTAGTTGGAGAACCGCAGCCTTGTTTACTACGACGCCCAGAAGAGCGCAACAGCGCCACCTGCTGTTAAAATGAACTCAATGATTCGTTCAAGATTCGTTCAATTTAATGTTCGAGAGTAAATGATCCGAGTCGGTAAAAAGAGACGGTCTTCCCATCACTAGTCGGCGACCAAGTTGGATTTGCCAGCTACATGCTGAATGTCTGTCGTAAATTCGGAGACAGCAGCTAGGTGGCGCTGTTGCCGTGGAGACCAGGGGTCAGAAACCTTTGACATGGCAAATACCAAAGGCTTGTGGTCAACATAGGCTTAGTGGGTAATGGGACGGCACCGCTGGCAGAAATGCTATGGCCCAAAAAGTCAATGACCGGCAACCTGAACTGGCATTTTGCTGGGTCGACAATGAGGCCGTGTGTGTTAAAGAGATACTTTAACACACAGTCTCCTCTACAAACCTCAATACTTCTCAGTCCTACAAGACAGCACCCAAAGTAGGCTGCAGTCGTTGCCTTCCACGTGGGTTTCCGTAATGTAGTGGTTATCACGTTCGCCTAACACGCGAAAGGTCCCCGGTTCGAAACCGGGCGGAAACATATGTTTTTTTTTCTCCCACTTCTATTTAAGACATATGTAAAAATAACAATCTATTCTGTTTTCTTTTTTACGTTTTGGTCCGAATATTTCAACACTAAACGCCTCTTTTGTTGATAGGAGTCACTACTAAAAACGATTAGGGTTATTGTAAACTTTTCATCGTAAATCTCAGTTTTTTACACACTTAATAACTTTTTACCACATTTTACCACCATTTGTCACAAAAACACAGTATTTGAACTCTTTAGATGGTCATCCATTGTACAAAATAGTAAGTTAAACCTGCTGAGACATTCTGAGACTGCATTGAAAACCCTATTTTACTGAGTCATCAAAAGTTAGGTTAGTTATGGTTGCAACTAGATTCTAGATTCAGATTCAGCAGAATTTTTGAGGTTTTCCATTCATCTCAATGGGAGCAAAAAAAAAGTTGAAAAAGTTGAATATTATAACGTGTATAAATGTTAAAAAAAACATAAGACATAGCTGGAAAGAGCAGAATATTAGAACAGTTGAATGGTTAAAAGGCACAAAGTATGCAGAAGTAGTTAAAGGCCAAAAAACGTATGAAAGCCACCAACTACCAGTCCTACTTGGTGTGTCAGAATTTCATTTAAATTCTTAAAAAAATCAAAAATCGATTTTAGCTAACAATAAAATGTAAGCTAAAATGAAATAAAATTTAGCTAACACTTCCTTTTACGCGCTGTGGGAAAAGTTACAGATACATGTGTAGACACACGGCGGGTGCACATAGATCTGGCTGTTGCCAGGTTAACAGGCTGGACATCATTGGAAATGTTACCAAAAGCATTTCAATATTAGAGGAGGGGAAAAAAAAAAACGGTCTCCCCGTCGGGGAATCGAACCCCGGTCTCCCGCGTGACAGGCGGGGATACTCACCACTATACTAACGAGGAGTGACCTATTGGTACGCAGATCATGTGACCTTTTGAACGTGTGAAGAACTACGGGAAGGTGACTTATTTGAAACGCCATCCGTTGATAACACTAACAAAGACAAACAGAGCTAAATAAACTTCCTATGCAGTGTATTTGCTTATTGACCAAGAGGCAAACTCCGTGTGAAGCCAACCAGGAAGTGGTAAAAAGTGCAGTTCCTCCATCAGCTGGGAGCTGGCTGCAAAAAGGAGCAACTTCCCTTTGACAATCGTGTTAAAAAAGGCAAACATTACAGCAAAAATAAGTATGTTTACAGCCTGGTTGGTAAATTGTATAACATTTTAAATGCATACTAGCAATTATTTAACTCTCTGATGCATAGTGGTCACTGGACCTCTCTGCTGCCATACTCCATTGAGGTCTATTCAGTGTTCAGTCAGTGCAACTGCAACTACATTTCCTCTGAATCCAAGATGGCAGACAAACTGCCACCCCTGCCGACCACTGCTGGTATAACCTGTCAAATCCTTCTATGCTGGAAGAGCCCAACAGGTTAAAAAAATATGATATTAAGTAAGGGTAATATCGGTTTGGAATAAGAAATATTTATGTCTAATATGTAGAAAACTACGATTAACCATGTGTCCAATGAAGTTACTCAATCTGATCATGGGGTATATTCGGTATCCTAGGGCCCGAATGTACTGGTCTACTGAGGACTGCACTGTAACAAAAAAGAAATAAAAATAAAAATAACATCCTCCCCGTCGGGGAATCGAACCCCGGTCTCCCGCGTGACAGGCGGGGATACTCACCACTATACTAACGAGGAATGACCTATAGGAGCGGAGATCATGTGACTTTTTGAACGTGTGAAGACCTACAGGAAGTAGAAAAATAACATATCAAAGTAGACAGAAAAAAAAGAAAAGGAATGTTTCCGCCCGGTTTCGAACCGGGGACCTTTCGCGTGTGAGGCGAACGTGATAACCACTACACTACGGAAACGCCTGTTAGAGAGAGAGACTCTTTAACATCAAGTCTCCTCTACAAACCTGGTCAGTCCTACAAGACAGAAGCCATAGCAGGCTGCAGTCGTTACCTTCCACGTGGGTTTCCGTAGTGTAGTGGTTATCACGTTCGCCTAACACGCGAAAGGTCCCCGGTTCGAAACCGGGCGGAAACATATGTTTTTTTTTCTCCCACTTCTATTTAAGACATATGTAAAAATAACAATCTATTATGTTTTCTTTTTTACGTTTTGGTCCGAATATTTCAACACTAAACGCCTCTTTTGTTGATAGGAGTCACTACTAAAAACGATTAGGGTTATTGTAAACTTATGTAAAAAATATGCCTCTCTGTCAGCCAATCTAAGAACAAAAATATTATATGCCTCTGCTCCTCATGTTATGTTCTACTGGAATAGTCTAGTAAACGATATACCTTGGAAGAAGGTTTGGTCTTTACCATATCGATACTTTCTAACTAATAAGATGAGAGAAATTTCTTTTAAAATTCTGTATAAATATTACCCCTCTAAAATGTTCATTTCACATAGGTTCAAAAAAGATATCGACACCAGCTGCTCTTTTTGTAACAGTCTTCCTGAAACTCTGGCTCATTTATTCTGGTCTTGTATTCATGTGGAAAAATTTTGGTTTGAGATTTTAAGACTTTTGCAAACAAACATCCTCCCAAATGCATCTTTCTCTTTCAAAAACGTTATCTTTGGCTTTTATGAACATAATGAAGACAGCAGATATTATGTTATTAACCTAATATTCATCCTAGCTAAATTTTACCTTCACAAGTGCAAATACTCCAACTCTAAACCTTTTTTGCCTCTCTTCTTGTCTGATATAAAAATATATTTGGTCTCTATTAAAAACTCAAACAACTCCAAAGCCTTTAAAACTGTAAAACTGTTTGAGAAGTATGATGTATGTAATTGGTGATATGCTTACCAAATGTCTCTTTTTTTTTTTTAGTATCCTTCCTATCATTCCTGATTATTTTACTTGTGCTCCGCTTTTTTTTTTTTTAAAAAAAGCCCCCATGTTACTTCTTGTTGTTCAATCCTGTTTTTGTAGTAATTGACTTTTCAATAAAGCTTGACTTAAAAAAAAAAAAAAAAAAAAGTCCCATAAATATTTATTCTATAAAGAGTTTGCTGAATTTCTATAAGGATGTCTGGTCTGCTTTACAGCCCTACTATTACGTAACTTATTTTGCAGATTTTCAACGCTGTGTGAAAGTATTGTGACAAAACGTTTCAAATGTATTTTCTAAAACGAAAAGAAAGAAAAAAAAAATGTTTCCGCCCGGTTTCGAACCGGGGACCTTTCGCGTGTTAGGCGAACGTGATAACCACTACACTACGGAAACCTGTAAAGCGGCAGGACCGCAGCTGTTTTATCCCTCGTCTACGGCGCGTATTTCCACGTTAACTAAGGTCTGATCACATTAGTGGGAGCTAATAGAGGCGCTACTGTTTGTGGCGTTTCGTGGTTGAGCACTGAGAAGGTGGAAAAGACAGCGGATGAGTTGGACGGCTGTGGATATAATACAATTTCTGCCTCATGGTTCTGACCAATTACACAGCAGCGTTTTGTCTCTTCTCTTTATATTTTCCTGGAGGAAAAAAATAAAAAATAAAGATGTGTTTCCGCCCAGTTTCGAACCGGGGACCTTTCGCGTGTGAGGCGAACGTGATAACCACTACACTACGGAAACCTGAAGACCACCGTGGAAATTACCCTTTAAAACGTGTCACTGCCTGTAGTTGGTGATAATAATAATTACATTAAATATGACCATAAAAATAAATGACTTAATTTGCCTCAATGCGCTTCCCATGCGTTTTGGTATACAGTTATACATTTAAATGTGGGAAAAACTTTTAAATAAAATAAAAAAAAGGAATGGAAGCGTTAACGGCTATGAGTCCTTGGAAAGGTTAAAACAAAAAAAAAAAACGGTAAAAGACCAACTGCTCCCCGATTAAAATAGATATTTTAACGATTAAAATCCAACTTTTCACCAACAGTGTTTAAACTTCAAACCGTGTTTCTTCTATTTAAATGTAATTTCCAAATATTAACATCTTCGAGGCTGGAAAACTCGCCACGTCGCTACCTAGCATAACCTTGTACTCCATCTGCTAGAATTAGCATCCTGCTACTTCTTTTCTTCCAAACTCGATAAAAAACTTCCATGAATGAATGATTCTCGCCTGTTTCCCGTGAAGTTTCCACTCCAGGCTCAAATCCACATTGAAATGATTTTGTATCTCATAATTATGAGTTTGAAAGTCAAACTTATGATTTTGTATCTCATAATTATGACTTTGAAAGTTAAAAAATGATTTTGTATCTCATAATTATGACTTTGAAAGTCAAAATTACGATTTTGTATCTCATAATTATGACTTTGAAAGTTAAAAAAGGATTTTGTATCTCATAATTATGACTTTGAAAGTTAAAAAATGATTTTGTATCTCATAATTATGACTTTGAAAGTTAAAAAAGGATTTTGTATCTCATAATTATGACTTTGAAAGTTAAAAAAGGATTTTGTTTCTCATAATTATGACTTTGAAAGTCAAAATTACGATTTTGTATCTCATAATTATGACTTTGAAAGTCAAAATTACGATTTTGTATCTCATAATTATGACTTTGAAAGTCAAAATTACGATTTTGTATCTCATAATTATGACTTTGAAAGTTAAAAAAGGATTTTGTATCTCATAATTATGACTTTGAAAGTTAAAAAATGATTTTGTATCTCATAATTATGAGTTTGAAAGTCAAACTTATGATTTTGTATCTCATAATTATGACTTTGAAAGTTAAAAAATGATTTTGTATCTCATAATTATGACTTTGAAAGTCAAAATTACGATTTTTTACCAAAAATTAAGAAATTAAAAATGTATCTCATAATTATGACTTTGAAAGTCAAAATTACGATTTTGTATCTCATAATTATGACTTTGAAAGTTAAAAAAGGATTTTGTATCTCATAATTATGACTTTGAAAGTTAAAAAATGATTTTGTATCTCATAATTATGACTTTGAAAGTTAAAAAATGATTTTGTATCTCATAATTATGACTGAAAGTAAAAATTATGATTATGTATCTCATAATTGTGAGTTTGAAAGTCAAAATTGACTGACTCAAAATTATCACTTTTAGAATGACAATTCCTACTTTGAACATTGAAATTATGACAATGTATCTCATTAGTATAACTGTGT
The DNA here is from genome assembly GCA_028564705.1 of Apricaphanius iberus. Taxonomy (NCBI): domain Eukaryota; kingdom Metazoa; phylum Chordata; class Actinopteri; order Cyprinodontiformes; family Aphaniidae; genus Apricaphanius; species Apricaphanius iberus. The sequence continues at coordinate 499,828 of JAPXFQ010001038.1, read as the reverse complement.
AACTCATAATGAATATTTTTTTAAAGTCAAAAGCAATACTTTGCATCTGTGAATCTCAAAATTATTACTTTGAATTTAGAAATTATGACTGAATCTCATAATTACGAAATACCATGTGTATTTTTATTTTCTTTTTTGACTTTCAAGTGGCGGAAACAAGCTTCCATTTTATATCAGGGGAATTTAAACATATATGAATGCTTGGTTAGCGCCTCTGTTATTGCTTATATTAACAGCTGGGACACATGGGAGCAGTTAAAGCGGGAAATAAAAAGAAAGGTGATACTTCCTGATTAGAAAACAGACATTGTGTGATTATTAGTCAGACGTACAAAGAAATGGCCTAAACTGCTGGTTTTCAGCTTCAGTTTAAATGTTAGATTTTTTTTTTTTTTTTTGGAGGCTGATCGTGTTTGTTTCCAGCTTGAAGCTCTTTCATTGTTTAAAATTAAAGCCCAGGACATACAGGTAAGAGACAACACGCTGCTCTGTGATTGGTCAGCCCCATGAGCTGATAAACATCTCAACAAATCAGACTGCTTTGCGTTCAGCTTCAGATGTTACACCAGCATGGTGTGTGAGCCGACTTCAATTGGTTGTCAGGTTTTAGTGTAACGGCTGCAGAAAACATTTCTGCCATCAGACGGTCCAGTTGGACCTGCCGCCCCAGCTGGTTACATCACACACACACACACACACACACACAACGTCTGGGCGTTCAGCCAGCAGGAAACTCCTTATAAGGGCTTCAGGACATCCGCTGGTGCGGCAGGAAACACCATATTTGGGCCTAAAGCCGTGTGGATTTTCCTGCAGGGAGCAGGCTGAGCCAGTGGTGACAAAGGCTGATCCTATTGGCTGCTTCACACACACACACACACACACACACACACAGGATTGACCTCTGACATAAAAGCCTACAGATGGAGTCGTTCTGTAATCCGCAGAAAATTCCTTTAAACTCTGACGTTTTAACCTTAAACTCTTTTTTTTTTTTTTTTTTTTTTACATTTATGAAACAAGCTTTGATTTTGTGTTTTAATCTTGGGCTTTTGTTGAGACAGGATTCCACGAATCGAAGCGTTTTAACGGCTGAATCCAGGCTCTGACTCACACAGGTCAAACGGAAGGCCCCTGGGCCAAATGCGTCCCGCCGTAGCCGTTTATGTGGCCCTCTAAACTCAGTGTCACTTCAACACGTTAACGGTTCGTCAAAGATGGTTTCATCGACACTTTCTGCCTCAACCGGCACTCGATGTGGGCCTGAAATGGAAGTGAGAACAGAATGACCAGTAGGACAAAGTTCAGCTTCTACAGGCTCTATTTCTACAACCTAGAAGCTAATAGCTTAGCATCTCTGAGACGTTCTGAACTCACAGGGGAATATTATTAATTATTAATAACTAAACCTGGTTAAATGAAGGAGTTATGGGGCAGATAATTCCTTATTACAGGAAGCAAATCTCCTGCTCTGATTGGCTCCCATTATATTGATATACGCTGATCAGACTGGATAGAAACTTCTCATGAAGGACTCCAAGTGGCTCCTAACTTGTCTGGGTGAGTAAATGAATATATGCTAAAAAAATAAGGTCCAGGTTGAAGGAAAAACAAATTTCTCCTTTAAATCCAGCTAGGGATGCACCGATATAGATACTGGTATTGGGCCGATACAGTTTTAATGTACTCAATACTTAAAATGTGGAAACTCTATAATAATGTCTGGTCATTTTTATTAATACTTTTAATTTTTTATGTAATTAATCCATCATTTGTTACAACGATTTCATTTTTTTCCCCCCTGAGGTAGAAGTACCGGCGTTGGTGCTGAGATCAAAGTATCGGGATGGTATTGGTTTGAGGAAAGTGGCGTCGTTTCATCCCTAAATCCAGCTGATAGCAACAAACTGACCAGAACCAGAATCCAGACTGAAACGGCTTTTATTTCTGCAGCTCGTCTTCACAGACAAACATCCCATAACCTACTCAGTAGGTAAAAACACACCGTGCACGCTGATGCACGTTCACATATACATGTACAGTATCCACATGTATGCACAGGAGAGTTCAGGACTCTGAGGTCAGAGGTCAAGTCCATCAGCAGATGTTGGCGCTGTGGGAGGAGGGCAGGACGAGGAGTAGAGGTGGGGGGACGGAGAGCAGGAGGTGAAGCAGGCGGAGGAGGAGGTGAAGCAGGCGGATGCGGCCGCCGGCGTGGAACACGGAGCGGCGGTTGCAGTCCTGTCCGCCCGGCGCTCTCGCTGCCTCTGGTGGATCTTGGCGTGCCTCTTGCGCTCGTCGCTGCGGGCGAACTTGCGGCCGCACTCGGCGCAGGCGAACGGCTTCTCGCCGGTGTGCGTGCGGATGTGCGTGGTCAGGTGGTCGCTGCGGCTGAAGTTGCGCATGCAGATGCGACACTGGAACGGCTTCTGGCCCGTGTGGACGCGCACGTGGCGCGTCAGCTCGTCCGAACGGGAGAAGCGCCGGTCGCACCCGTCGGCGGGGCAGGCGTACGGCCGCTCGTGGGGCGGAGTCTTGCACTGCCGCCCTGCTGGGGGCTTCCTGTTCCTGCAGGCGCCCCCCTGAGGCTGGAACTGCGAGGAGAAGGCCTTGATGGTGGGGAGGGGCGTGAGCGGCGGCAGCGCCGGCTTCTGGTCCTGTACCACTTCGCCGTCCGCCACCTGCTGCGGCAGGAGGTAGTCCGGCAGCATGTAGGCGGAGGGCGGGGCCTGAGGCTGGAAGCCCTGCTGGGCGTCGCTGGGAGGAAGGAGCTGGTCGGATCCTGCGGCGGAAGTGTACGTCGGCGTGGCGGAGAAGATGGAGCCCACGTCGGCAGAGCCGCAGCGGGGCTGGGAGGGAGCCGATGATGTCACCGACGGCGCAGGAGGCGAGGAGGCGGCGAGGCTGCAGGCTCCGGGAGGCGTCGCCATGCTCACTAACCCAGACAACAGGCTGAGCAGAGGCTCCGCCCACTGGCTGCCGCCGCAGGACGCCGACGGCTCGAAGGTGAAGCGGCCGCTGTAGGCCAGAGGGGTGAGGCGGGGGGTGAGAGGGGGAAGGTTCTGGAGGTCCGGGAGGTCCGACAGCGAATCTGAGGGAGGGACAGAAACAGGTGAGTCCGACCTGAAGAATCCTCACATCTGATTGGTAGATACATCAATGACGTCATCATGTTTGAATGTTCATTTCATTTTATTTGGTTTTGATTTGCTGCCATTTAGCTCAGATTTAATAAGTGCAGCCGGTCAACCAGATCTGCTTCCAAATCAACTCAAACTTTATTTATAACGCGCTTTTCATACGAAAAGAAATGTAATTCAAAGTGCTTTTCAGATTAAAAATTAACCCAGATAAATAAAAATAATAAAAATGTAATAAAAATTACCCCAGATTAATAAAAATAATAAAAATGTAATAAAAATTACCCCAGATTAATAAAAATAATACAAAGTAATAAAAATTACCCCAGATTAATAAAAAGTAATAAAAATGACCCCAGATAGATAAAAATAATAAAAATGTAATAAAAAATTAACCCAGATAAATAAAAATAATAAAAAGTAATAAAAAATTAACCCAGATAAATAAAAATAATACAAAGTAATAAAAATTACCCCAGATAAATAAAAATAATAAAAAGTAATAAAAAATTACCCCAGATAAATAATAATAAAAAGTAATAAAAAATTACCCCAGATAAATAATAATAAAAAGTAATAAAAATGACCCCAGATAAATAAAAAAAAATAAAAAGTAATAAAAAATTAACCCAGATAAATAAAAATAATAAAAAGTAATAAAAAATTACCCCAGATAAATAAAAATAATACAAAGTAATAAAAAATTACCCCAGATAAATAATAATAAAAAGTAATAAAAATTACCCCAGATTAAAATAAAAATAATAAAAAGTAATAAAAATTACCCCACCCCAATGAACATACATGTTTACACCACTGCTGTAAATTGTACGTTATGTTTATCAGTTTATATATCTAACTAACTTTTTTGGAAATTATACATTAACTTTTTTTAATGCACAGGTATAATGCTAATTTTTGTACATATTTCTAAATATCTTTCAGTATCCTGCTCTGGGTAAGAATATATATTGTGATTTTTTAAAACTAAACTTAACTGTAGAGAATAAACGCTCGTTTTATTACCAGATCCACTGGAACGAAGGTGAAAACAGCCGCTGATCTTACTTTATAAGTTACCACTAAAAGTACCGTTAATGGTTCAATTCATTCTCCAAAATAAATCAATACTTTGCTTTTGAATATCGATAAAAATTTTGCGACATAAAATATTGTGATATATTGGTGTATCTACTGTTCCAGTTTTTCTGTAACATGTTTTCATGCAGTTTAATAAGATTCTGTTTCGTGTTTGGTTTTGATTTGTCTTCACTGATACGTTATTCCATATCTCCCCCCTCTGCTCACCTGTGTAGTCGCCGGACTCCCCGCCCAGCAGCCCGGCCGCCTCCGCCGCGTTCTGCAGCAGCATCTGCAGCTCCTCCAGCTTCGTGAATCCGTCCGCCGGGGACAGCGGCGGCGGGTGTCCGATAACCGGCTCTGAGATCTGCAGGGCGGACAGCAGCAGCTCCGCTTTGGTGGCTGCCATCTCTCTGGAGGAGGAGGAGGAGGAGGAAGGGGAGCTCTGGTCCCGCCGCGGGTCGGAGTCTGCTGCTGAGCCCCGCGGAGAGGCGCTCTGGCCGGGCTGGAGCTGCTGCTGGGTCCGGTGCCGCTCGGAGGAAGCCAAGGCTGGAGGCTGGCTGGTTCCGGGTGTGTTCGGGTGTTTGTTGACCCCCGCGGGACGTAAAAGAAACAACCGTCGTTCGGTTCCGGCTGCCGCTTCACTTCTGTCAGAACCTCAGTGATTCTCAATGAGGATTCCCGACTTTATAAAGTCTCCTGCGTGACGTATGTTTCCTAATATGGAGGGAGGAAGCCCAAATATGGTCACGCCGGTGGGACTCGTGCGGCCCGGGTTCCGGGTGCCTCTGCGCTCTTTTTGCCACGCTTTTTGGAGAGTGAACGTCCCGTTTCGGTTCGGTTCGGACCCGGTCGGCCGGACCGGACCCGGAGCGCGGTGCCGGGCGGCGTTCAGCCAGCCGCCATGGCCGGAACCACCGGAGACACGTCACGTCTTGTTTTTCTCCAGCCTCGAGGTCACGTGGCGATATTCCAGCGACGTCACGACTTCCTCGAGCCTTATTTGGGAGTTTTTCCTGTCAGACCGTTGATCTGAGAGCCAGATCCTCCTGCAGCCCAGCTGATGATAAAACAGAACACATGAATACCTGACAGTGGCCGCTTTTCAAAATAAAAGCTTCTGGTTCACAGACCGAATCATCTGGATGAGATGAACGTTCTCGTCTTCAGAAACATGAAGCTCCGTGACTCTGCTCCACACGCGGCGTTGTTAAAGATAAAACTAACAATTGATCATCTGCTGCAACCAAGAAAGGACAAGTAAAAAACACCACAGGTTGATAAATGTTCACTCAGATGTCAGATACGACACAGAGACACTCGTTAAAGGTTGAATATGGGACATTTTCATAAAAAGCTACATTTAAAGTGACAGTGTGTAGTTTTTGCATTACATCTTTGAAAATAGGCATTAATATATTACGTAATAATAATTACGTAAAGCACATTAATTGCAAATTATTGGCGATATTGTAAAATACGACTTTAAAAATCAGTAAGTATTTAACATCGGAGCACAGGTGGGAACAGGCGGCGGCTTCAAGCGCTGCATCAAAAACAACAGCAGTAACTCAGAGGGGTTAATATCTGCTCCGCCTGAGCAGGACGTGGGCGGGTGGAGCTACAAACGCTCTGGTTCTGCTGCAGCTCCGTTGCTGCAGTAACAAACATACGTGCTCCACGTTGGAGTCTGAGTGTCCAATAACATCATAAAAAGTCACTTTGTTTGTCGCTAGTCGCAATTTTCTTAAAACCAGTCGGTAGATGAGTCTAAACTCTCGCTAAATCTAGCTTTCCTCCTCTGTCACATGACTGTGCGTGGTCACGTGACTCAAAGCAACTGTCCTTTCTTAAAGGGGCAGTAGCACCGCTAAACTAAAACACATATTCAATTCAGTTTATTTATATAGCGCCGTTTCAAAACAGATGTCATCTCAAGGCACTTTACAAGAAGAGTTATTACAATACAATGTTTAATTTAGAAATTAGAGAACCACAGAAGATTGCGTCATGTAATTCTCGGCAATCCCTCACATTGAGCAAGCATGAAGCGACAGTGGAGAGGAAAATCTCCCTTTAAACAGGAAGAAACCTCCGGCAGAACCAGGCTCAGCACAAGCGGTTATCTGCAGAGACCGTCTGTGGCTTGGAGAATACATAACAGAGACAAAGAAAGAGCAATAGAACTGATGCAGAAGTTTGTTGCAGGACGTGGAGAATTTTCCGTCACTGCAATGCCATCTTAGTCAGGGTCGTCAAGCAGGGCGGGTCAGGAGCACCTACTGTAGGAAGAGACTAAGAGAAAACAGGTTAGCGCTTGAACTGACAGCACATCATGCAGTTGGGGAGAAGTAGGAGAGAAAGTAGGAACAGACCCTAATAATGTCCTCCAACAGCCTAAAGCAGCATAGCTACTAACATTAACCTGTCTGCTAGCTACTAGGACACCTAGCTACTAACACTTTCTACCTGGCTTACATTAATCTATCTCTACCTAGCTACTCTACCTCTTCCTATCTCTTCCTAACTTTTGACACTCTGCCTGACTACTAACATTAACCTGTCTCTTCCTATCTACCTGTCTGACCTGACTCTAACTACCTATAAACATATCTCTAACTGTAAGCTTTGTCAAAGAGGAAAGTTTTTAGCCTAGTTTTAAAGATAGACAAATTGTCTGCTTCACGAACCAACCCTGGGAGCCGGTTCCATAGGAGGGGAGCCTGATAGCTGAAAGATCTGCCACCCATTCTACTTTTAGAAATCCTAGGAACTACCAGTAAACCTGCAGTCTGAGAGCGAAGGTCTCTGTTAGGAACATATGGAACAATCAGGTCTCTTATGTATGATGGAGCTAGATTATTAAGGGCTTTATATGTCAGAAGGAGGATCTTGAATTCTATTCTAGATTTTACTGGGAGCCAGTGAAGAGAAGCTAAAACAGGGGAAATGTGATCTCTTCTTTTAATATTCATCAGAATCCTAGCAGCAGCATTTTGAACTAACTGAAGACTTTTAATTGTATTCTGTGGACTACCTGATAATAGACAGTTACAGTAATCCAGCCTTGAAGTAACAAAGGCATGGACTAGTTTTTCAGCATCATTCCTGGACAGGATGGTTCTAATTTTTGCAATATTCCTAAGGTGAAAAAAGGAAATCCTACAGACTTCTTTAATGTGAGTTCTAAATGACATATCTTGGTCAAAAATGACACCGAGGTTTTTTGCTTTATTACTGGAGGCTAATTTAATGCCGTCCAGGTGAAGGGGCTGACTAAGTAGTTTCTTTTTCAGAGCTTCTGGTCCAAAGACGACAACTTCTGTTTTATCAGAATTCAGAAGCAACAAGTTTAGAGTCATCCAAGTTTTTATGTCTAAAAATTATATTTTCTTCTTCTTTTTTTTCTTTTTTAATACTGAACTTACCGACACGGGCTAAATGACGTCGGTAGAACTCATAACCTTCGGTATTGGTAAATTTTCGGTATACCGCCCAGCCCTAGTACAAGATGCCGTTTTTTTTTGTTGTTTTTTTTTACAAACCGCCATAGGCGCCGAACCTATTTTTTATGGAGGACCAATACGGACATAATAATTCAAAACAAATGCAGACATATTTTTTGTTTTTCCTTTTCCTAATCTGTGCATTCCTTGTTTTTACATTCCTTCGTCTTCTCTTTGTACTTTACTTCATGCATTTCTGCCTCATTATGCTAATGAGGGGGGCGGCCCTCCTTATTCCAAACCCTCTACTATTGGTCAATAACCAGGAAGGAGCAGGATCCATGTGAAGATCCACTGTTCATGCCAGCGACACGCCACTACCTCCAAAATCTGGAGAACTAGCAGAGGATCCAGACATTTTACTCAAGTAACAGCAGCAATACTTTCTGGTAAAGTTACTCCAAAGTAAAAAGTGTAGCAAAACTACTCTTAAAAGTTATATTTTTTCAAAAAAGTTACTTAGGTAAATGTATCTGAATAACTACAAGTAGTTACCGCCCACCTCCGGACATAAAGACGATTTTATTTTTGTTTTATTAAGAAATAAAGACTGATTTAGGCTACATGCTAACTGTAGCTGATGAAGGCAGCGAGCTGTACTTATCCGGGGGAACCAGTAGAGGGCAGCAGGTACGCCGGGAAATTTCTATAGCCAACGCTTTTCTTTTCTCGTTTCATGTTTCGTCAGAGAAGGTGGAAGTGGTTGCTATGGAGACGCAGCATCAACACGGCGCTTCTCCTTGCTGTGGTCCAATCAAAGCAGCTCAACGTACAGGATCGTCTACGATGGCCCAGAACCCCAAACTCGACCCCGGCCTGAAAGGTTCTGTTGGGTCAAAGTTCTGCTGAAAGCTGCTGACTCCACTGTTTACCAGGAAGCTGCGTAGCGATGCACAGTTTAGTGGAGGGAAAAAGTTGTGGTAGAAAAAAGGCGCGGCAGCCTGTAGAGGGCGCAGCAGGGTCCCCCTGAAGAGATGGAGGGGATTCCCAGGGTGAGGAGTGCAACCTGGGCTTCCAGAACCTCAGCAGAACCTCATGCTGAGCCCAGGTTCTGAGAGCTCATACTGTTCAGCGTTAAAATGTATTTATGTTCCGATTCAGTTAAAAGCAGAAGCATCCTCCTTACCAGAAACAGCTGAAATATACCAACCTATATGCTTCATACGTCTATAATCTGCTGGTTTCACTTATAAATGAAATAAATCTACTTTTTTCCACAGCTTCAATTATAATCTATACAGTCGTGGCCAAAAGTTCTGAGAATGACACTAATATTAGTTTTCACAAAGTTTGCTGCAAAACGGCTTTTAGATCTTCAGTTGTTTCTGTGATGAACTGAAATATAATTACAAGCACTTCATACGTTCCAAAAGCTTTTATAAACAATTACACAACATTTATGCAAAGTGTCAGTATTTGCAGTGTTGGTCCTTCTTCTTCAGGACCTCTGCAGTTCTACTGAGCATGCTCTGAATCAACTTCTGGTCCAAATCCTGACTGATAGCAACCCATTCTTTCATAATCACTTCTTGGAGTTTGTCAGAATTAGTGGGTTTTTGTTGAGGATTGACCAAAAGTTCTCAATGGGATTAAGATCTGGGGAGTTTCCAGGCCATGGACCCAACATTTCAACGTTTTGGTCCCTGAGCCACTTAGTTATCACTTTTACCTTATGGCACGGTGCTCCATGGTGCTGAAAATGCTTTGGTTCTTCACCAAACTGTTGTTGGATTGATGGAGGGTGTTTTGGTACCATTCTTTATTCATGGCTGTTTTTGGGCTAAATTGTCCCTTGGATGAGAAGCAACCCCACACATGAATGGTCTCAGGATGCTTTACTGTTGGCATGAACCAGGACTGATGGTAGCGCTCACCTTTTCTTCTCCAGACAAGCCTTTTTCCAGATGCCCCAAACAATCAGAGAGATGCATCATGGGAGAAACTGACTTTGCCCCAGTCCTCAGCAGTCCGTTCACCAAACTTTCTGCAGAACATCAATCTGTCCCTGATGGTTTTTTTTGGAGAGAAGTGGCTTCTTTGCTGCCCTTTTTGACACCAGGCCATCTTCCAAAAGTCTTCGCCTCACACCTGCCTGCTGCCATTCCTGAGCAAGCTCTGCACTGGTGGCACTCCGATCCCGCAGCTGAATCCTCTTTAGGAGACGATCCTGGCGCTCGCTGGACTTTCTTGGACGCCCTGAAGCCTTCTTCACAAGAACTGAACCTCTTTCCTTGAAGTTCTTGATAATCCTATAAATCTTAGTAGCCACAATATCTTTGCCTATGAAGCCATTTTAATGCAACGCAATGATGGCTGCACGCGTTTCTTTGCAGGTCACCATGGTTACCAATGGAAGAACAATGATTTCCAGCATCACCCTCCTTTTAACATGTCAAGTCTGCCATTCTAACCCAATCAGCCTGACATTATGATCTCCAGCTTTGTGCTCCTCAACATTCTCACCTGAGTTAAAAGACGATTACTGAAATGATCTCAGCAGCTCCTTTAATGACAGCAATGAAATGCAGCAAAGAAGGACGATGCAATTCATCTGATCGCTGTTCATAACATTCTGGAGTTTATGCAAAATGCTATTAGAAAAACTTAAGCAGCAACTTTTCCAATTTCCAATATTTATGAATTCTCTAAACTTTCTGCCACGACTGTACACTATAACTATAAACTAATCCCATATTTGTGCTCCAGAAAGGCAGAGGCTGGTGGAGTTTAGGGTGGCACCAATACTGGTATGGGGCCGACACCGTTCTACTGTACTCCTTAACGTTAATCGATACTATGAACAGATGCTTAAAATGTGGAAAACTCTGCCATAAATTTACAGAAAATGTTAGTTTTGTGGTCATTTTTTATTCAGATTTTATCTTTGTATCCAATTCAACATAATATGTTTTAACAAGCATTCAAGAAAATAAAACCTTCCAATTCATTGCATTTCTTAGACGTATCGGCGTTAGAATAGAATATTCCTTTAATCGTACCAAAAGGGGAAATTTGGTCGTAAAAGCAGCAAAAAAAAAAAAACGGATGTACAAACAGAACAGAAACACAAAAATATTTTTATAATAGTAACAAAAACAGAGTATTAAGTGGTGAACCCAGGTTGTAGTGTGCAAAGAGAGCAGGATACTGAAACAGGTTTAGAGAGTTAGAATATAAAAGTTAGAAAAGTACAGAATGTGGATCATACTGTGAATTAAAAAGTAAACGTGTAACTTCCAATAAGTAAGTAGATATTATCTGGGGGAAAATAATGTGCGAATTATAGCAGTATTGGTGTTGTTGGGTCGCTGATGTGAACATTTATGTTTGTTGGGAGCAGTTCTGGTTGTAGAGTCTGACAGCAGCAGGGAGGAAGGATCTGCAGAAACGCTCCTTCATGCATCCAGCAGTCTGTCAGTGGAGGAGCTGTGCAGCTCAGCTACATTTGGTAATCATATCAGCAACGACTCAGATCCAAGTACCGGTTTGAGAAAAAGGGCTATCGTTGCATCCATGAAAAAATAGTTTTTACTCAAGTAAAATGTTAAAAGTAGCTTTTCAAAATAATTATTGAAGTAAAAGTAAAAGTAACATCTACAACTGAGTATTAGGGCTGTTGGAAACAAAAGAAAAATTTATTTTGGGTTAAATTTCAGCCCAAAAAAGTGAGCTTAAGTTCATGTTTTCCAGAAAAAACTCTAACATTTTCTAATGTTAAAGTAGCAAAATTACGAGTAAAACGTCAGAATTTCTGAGATTAATTGCACGTTTTCCAGAAAAATAAAACTCTGATATTCTCTGTCAAAAAAGTCGTAATATTATGAGTGTAAAGACAGAAATCTTGAGATTAATTAAAGATATTATCTACAAAAAAAACGTTATTCTCTATCTATATATCTGAAAAAAAGAGACATTTCTATGATTAAAGACACACATGTTTTATATCTAGATTAGGATATTTCTGACATTTTAAAATCAGAAAATTGTAATAAAAAAATGTATGCCTTTAATCATAGAAATTTCGTATTTTCTCATTTTCTACATCAGAGAATTCAACTTTTTAAGAAATTCCAGAAATACATACTTTTCCAGAGTCATTTCAGAACATAAAAATAATCCAAAAATTCTGTTTTCGACCATTGACAACATTCTACATCATACCTCTAATACTTTTCAGAAAACCCCCTCAAACACTCTCTGTGAGGAATTTGCAGACCACTTCAGAGGGAAGGTAGACACCATCAGATGTAATATTTTATCCTCTCAAACAAACATGGTTTTAGACAAATCTGAGTGTCTGCCTTCACCAGAGGAAACTGTTTAGTCCTGGTAGAAGCTGGGACTCTTGATAAAGTTTTCTCCATCAGCCTTTAGATCTCAGTATGAAGCCAGTGGTCCAGAACCATCAGTAGATCTGAAAATGGTCAGCAGAGATTCTTCTACTCTAAGCGAGGGCCAATGTGTGGGAAGAGAGCGCCCTCTGTTGGTTCCAGGGAAAACAGTCCTGATGAATCTTCATCTCTCTCTCTAGTTTTAACATAAATACATCTCACTTTGTTTGAGGAGATTCAGGGTTTCCTGTGAAGTTTTCTGACCTTAAAAGATATGGATGATCACTAATTTGTTTTGACAATTTGAAAACAACTGGTTGGCTTTAAAATATAAGAAAAGCTAAAAACTTTGGGATAAAACTATTTTAGAAATGCATATTTTTTCCTGGTTTCTATGACCTAATCAATTCCTCAGCTTTATGTCTTCATACTGTCCAAAATTGTGAAAATGTTTTAGCAAATTTCCGGTTCACAGCATTATAAAAACTTTAGACTCTGATAGGAAATCAGAAAAGCACTCAGGGGCATTGATCCCTCCTGTCTTCAATCAGCTTTGCAGTAATAAAATAAGCCCACATTAAGGCAAAGACGTTCTCCCCATCAGATGAGATTTTTTTAATGGGTTTCTTTGGTTGTATTGTAATTTTAATGATCTTATGAGCACTTCTATAACTTCTAGTTGTTTTATGCACCTGCGGTACTGCAGTGAATCTCTGTACTTTTCAATTTTATTATTTACTGTTACACTTTGGTTAAGTTCTGTTGTTGTAAAGTTCTATATAAATAAAGTTGGCTTGGCTCCACTGCAGCTTATTCAGTTTCTGTGTCTAATGTTCGTCTGTCTGAGGTGAAGTCATGTTTTACTCCTAAGAAGGATTTGTAATTCCACAGCATAGTAGAGTAAAATATAAATTCTTCCAAATACCATCCTAATACTTCTTGCTTTGTGTTTCGTTGGTCAGTTTGACTAAGTAAGCCCAGCAAAAGCCAATCACGTTCTCTACTACCACTTATTTTTACATTAATAGTTTTTTTTATGAGTCGTGTTTTACTCTTTGTAGAACATACTGTTGTAAGATTTTCAATTTCTACAATCACCACAAAATGGTATTGCTAAATATAAAATATTTAAAGGTAAAAGATAAAATATTAAAACATAAAGATAACTTTATAAACAAAAAATAAACATTAATAGCAAGGCTTTGCGAATTACAACGTTTTATACCATGTGGAATAGCTGAAACAGTGACAGGAAAGAACTGAAAAAATATTAAGAATTCATAAGTAGGATTTTAAACACTGGGATTTCATGTTAGCAGAACATTTTGAACTCTTTAGGCAGTAAATCCCAGCAGGTTAAGAAGTTACAAACATGGAGGATGCGGGCATCGATCCCACTCCCTCTCTGTAAACGCCAACAAATGATGCACATATTAGCCAATCACGTTGTCCCTTTGGGGTTAGTTTGGACCAATCACAGCGAGCAGTCGGCTAGCTAACCTCCCGAGCGACGCACGTAAGCCATCAAATGCTTGAACCTTAAACGTTTCCGATCTGTTGTTCCTTCTTTAACCCCATAAAGGTTCCATAACTCTCCTGCAGCAACATTTAGACGCCACCTGCGTCACAAAATCCACTTTAAAGACCTTCTAAAGCTACCAGGCCTGAGTTAGCAACAGCCTGACGTCACTGGCGTTCCCCTAACCTGATTGGCTCACAGTAGACCGGGAACTGATGCAGTTGGTTGGTGAAGCTAAAGGCGGGACGGTCGAAGAATCTAAATATAAACGATGGCAATAAACTCAGAGGCTAAAGCTGGAGATTGTTTCACACTGATATCATCTATCTAAATATTATATTTAGAAATTAATTCATTCTGAAAGTGAACCTGAAGTACTTCTCAGAAACCGAATAAGGTTTCCTGCAGCATCACTTTCATCCCAGGTTAAAAAAGATAAAAATACGAGCAAATTATTGGATAAAACCCAAACAAAAAATGTAGGCCTGAATAAAAATCAGGTAGTATTAATTATTTGATTTAAAAGATAAAACTAAAACAACCCAACGTCTTTTTTTTATTATTAAAAGATAATGCATTTGTTTTCTGTGAGGCAAAGATGGGCTTACACAAACTTTATTTTTTCTTTCATTACTTCTCTAAGAAATTGCTTCTACTTACTTCCTACTTACCCCTCAATATCAAGTTACTATCGTGAAATAACTTTTTTAAATGTTTATTTTCAAAATTATTTTAGTGGTTCTATAAAGGACCAGGCAGATCAATAATGTAATGGTGCCACCATATATCCAGTCCATACCGGCGTTCTCAAGCGAAAGTAAGTTAAACTCTGCTTCAAGCTGAAACAACAATATAAATGTACACAATTCTGTATGAATATAACAGTATAACTAACTAGTTCTAAACTTTGCAAGTTTATAGACTACTGTAAAACTCTTAGTGTGAGTCTAACCTAATCACTAAGTTCTAATGTTAACTTTTTATGGATATAACTGCTCCTAAATGTGGAAATAAATAGATGGATCACATTAGCTTTAGGCGATGGTCCTTGGATATTAGGATTAGGAAAATAGTAAAGTTATGTTCAGGTGTTGATCCTCCAACGTTAGGATTAGTAATAAATAAACCAGGCTAGCCAATCAAACACGAGAAAAGCTTTATTTTACGTGGTTTCTGCTTGGTGACTTCCGACGTGGATTGGATATATGGCGGCGCCCTTGTTTACAGTGATGTTTTAGACTTCTGGTACGTTGTTCTTTAACCATCAGTGCTCCGCTTGATGGTGTATAAAACCCATTAGACCTTTTCTGGTCAAACATTGTTGACATAAAAAAAGGCTCGACAACGACGCTACATTTTCAGAAAAACTAAAGAGAGCAGAAGCTCACGTACTGCCCTGACCGTCACAGGGTGGGTTGGTAGTTGCACCATCGACCAGAACCATCTCCAGGGGACGGTGAGGGACGCAGAACAGAGACCTGGTGCAAAGCTACTGTCCCTTACAATCCTCTACAACTGATTGGACCAACAGGCCGACCCCTCTAACCCCCTCAAAGAGGAAGTTCTGAAGTATCTGAACCAGAACCACTGGACTAGGAAGAGCTGCTAGACCCCAGACATCCAGGTTTTTATGAATATCTTTTTAGTTTTTATTGTTATGATTGCCCTTTATCTTGTAGCCCTCCTGTTGGGTCTTAAAGAAACCTAATTTCAGCTCATGTTCTGTACATTTGGCAGAATCGGCAATAAATCTGGTTTGATTCAGTTAACAAGTAGAAATCAATCCCTAGATGGTTAAATCTGGTAATCTGTACCAATAAAAGATCAAACAGAAGCAGAAAAACTCAATAAATGCCATTTACCTCTGGATCTGAAGCCCCCAGACCTGAACAGCATTAAAGCAGTCAGGAGTTATCTTCACTAGAGGAATATAGATTGGGGGGTAAACAGTCTTTTTATTCAACTCCTTCACGGTATATTACAAACTTTCATTTTTCCAATGCTATCTCTCTTCGTACTTATACACATTTTACATAATTTAAAGCGGAGATCCTTGTGATTCCATTGTTGTATTCCAATCAATGTTACAATCATAACTGTAGACACTTTTCTCTAACCATTTAGAAAGAAAAATAATGCATAACTCCCAGGGGCACGTAGAAAGAAGCGAAGCTGTCGGACACACTGGCGCCACCTGGAGCTAAGGCAGGCAAAGGATCATGGTTGTACGAAGGGGGGGTGGGGGGGGGGGGGGATTGAACCATCAACACTTTGGTATTTTTCACAGTTTTCATCATAACTAACGTTAGCATGCTCATAAAAGCCTAAAAGTAACACAGCAGCATCTTTCATTTTCTTTGTGTTTATTGGTGGCTGGCAAACAACAAATGGGTGCATTACTGCCACCTACTGGTGTGGAATGTGGACCAGAAGGTCACTAAAGCTTATACTGGCTTCGCTAAAACTGGTGATATATTAGCATCGTCCCTGCTTGTGCTGCCTTTGCTCTTGTTTTCATAAAAGGTTGGACATGGAACATGAGCATCACAGCGAAG
Organism: Apricaphanius iberus; assembly: GCA_028564705.1. NCBI lineage: Eukaryota > Metazoa > Chordata > Actinopteri > Cyprinodontiformes > Aphaniidae > Apricaphanius > Apricaphanius iberus. Next base: position 483,697 of record JAPXFQ010001038.1, on the reverse strand, counting down.
TCTAATGTGTCTAGGTTGCAGTTACAACAATAACACAATTCCAGCTGGTTGGTTGCCAGGTTTGCTGCCGATTCGCACAGTGACCAACCTGAACTGTGTCCAGTGAGGAATGTATCCTAGAGTTTAACGTTAGCATAGCTAGCTAGTGGGTTAGCTTACCGATCCAGGAGGTTTTATGTGGGTCCATCTAGTGTAGGCTTCACCTAAAACTACTCTAGTTTCTGTTAGCTAGCTACCTAAGTTAGCTAGTCAGTTAGCTTACCGATACAGGAGGAAAGTCTCAGTTTATGCGTGTGTTTGATGGTGTAGAAATGTTTAATGTGGGTCCTTCTAGTGTAGGCTTCACCTAAAACTACTCTAGTTTCTGTTAGCTAGCTACCTAAGTTAGCTAGTGAGTTAGCTTACCGATCCAGGAGGAAAGTCTCAGTTTCTGCGTGTGTTTGATTGGGTAGAAATGTTTTATGTGGGTCCATCTAGTGTAGGCTTCACCTAAAAATACTCTAGTTTCTGTTAGCTAGCTACCTAAGTTAGCTAGTGAGTTAGCTTACCGATCCAGGAGGAAAGTCTCCGTTTCCCCGTGTGTTTGATGGCATAGAAATGTTTTATGTGGGTCAATCTAGTGTAGGCTTCACCTAAAACTACTCTAGTTTCTGTTAGCTAGCTACCTAAGTTAGCTAGTGAGTTAGCTTACCGATCCAGGAGGAAAGTCTCAGTTTCTGCGTGTGTTTGATGGCGTAGAAATGTTTTATGTGGGTCCATCTAGTGTAGGCTTCACCTAAAACTACTCTAGTTTCTGTTAGCTAGCTAGTTAAGTTAGCTAGTGAGTTAGCTTACCGATCCAGGAGGAAAGTCTCTGTTTCTGCGTGTGTTTGATGGCGTAGAAATGTTTTATGTGGGTCCATCTAGTGTAGGCTTCACCTAAAACTACTCTAGTTTCTGTTAGCTAGCTACCTAAGTTAGCTAGTGAGTTAGCTTACCGATCCAGGAGGAAAGTCTCCGTTTCCCGTGTGTTTGATGGCGTAGAAATGTTTTATGTGGGTCAATTTAGTGTAGGCTTCACCTAAAACTACTCTAGTTTCTGTTAGCTAGCTACCTAAGTTAGCTAGTGAGTTAGCTTACCGATCTAGGAGGAAAGTCTCAGTTTCTGCGTGTGTTTGATGGTGTAGAAATGTTTTATGTGGGTCCATCCAGTGTAGGCTTCACCTAAAACTGCTCTAGTTTCTTTTAGCTAGCTACCTAAGTTAGCTACTTAGTTAGCTTACCGATCCAGGAGAAAAGTCTCAGTTTTTGCGTGTGTTTGATGGCGTAGAAATGTTTAATGTGGGTCCATCTAGTGTAGGCTTCACCTAAAAATACTCTAGTTTCTGTTAGCTAGCTACCTAAGTTAGCTAGTGAGTTAGCTTACCGATCCAGGAGGAAAGTCTCCGTTTCCCCGTGTGTTTGATGGCGTAGAAATGTTTTATGTGGGTCAATTTAGTGTAGGCTTCACCTAAAACTACTCTAGTTTCTGTTAGCTAGCTACCTAAGTTAGCTAGTGAGTTAGCTTACCGATCTAGGAGGAAAGTCTCAGTTTCTGCGTGTGTTTGATGGTGTAGAAATGTTTTATGTGGCTCCATCCAGTGTAGGCTTCACCTAAAACTGCTCTAGTTTCTTTTAGCTAGCTACCTAAGTTAGCTACTTAGTTAGCTTACCGATCCAGGAGAAAAGTCTCAGTTTTTGCGTGTGTTTGATGGCGTAGAAATGTTTAATGTGGGTCCATCTAGTGTAGGCCTCACCTAAAACTACTCTAGTTTCAGTTCTTCTGCGGTCACTCCTCTCCTGAGACGGATAACAATATCTCTGGGGCTCTGAAGCAGCTGCTGGACTTGCTGACTCCACCATTCTTCCCAGTACCAGCCCAGCTGGGCCGACCATATAGTTGGATCATAGAGACCGTATCTGTTAACCTGCAATGGCGCCCACTACTGGCTGGTAGATGGAAACATGCCTTTTTTAAATGTACATTTTATTATATTTCAGTTAAAATTAAATTTTTTAAGGAAATGTACTTTCATTCTGGACCCTTCTAAATACCCATTGGAGGTATTTTTTTAATGTAGCTTTACACAACCTTTAAGCCAAACTGTCCATTTCGGCATACAACCTGTGGGCAGTTTTGGGAGTAACGGCGTTCCCTTTTTGGTAACGCTTTTACCGTTACTGGGGATGTAGTGACGCGTTACTACAACGTGCTGAATGAAGCACAGTGGCGTCAGGCTTTCTAACAGACACTTCAGCTGGAGGGAGAGAGATGGCGATGGCGGGGTGGGCGGATTAAATTAGCGCTCTCACTGTCTCACTGTGTCTTTTAAAGACCGCAGAGAACTTAGTTTAAAGCTGGATATCCGATGGACATTAGTTTCCTTAAAGCGGAGACCCGCTCCAACGTTTCACTCCTGATTTCCAATGCCTGCGCTCTGCCCGCTGCGCATTCTGCAGCTTTTCGCTCCAGAACTGCGTTGATAAAGCGGATACATCGTCTCTGAACGCTCCCTCCTGAAGGCGGTGGTTTTGATTAAGGTTTGGGTTTTAATAAATCCAGATGCATCCCAGAAAATACCTGTGAGATCTACTAACAAAGAAACATAACGATTTTTTAAATTAACATATGTAATATTTCTTATTAATATGTTACTGTAAAATGTGATTTTTCTTCATTAGCTTCCAGTTCATGTGGCGACAAATCAGTCTTACTACATCCAATTATGTAGTGCTCCATTCAATGTGCAATATACTGATATGAACAATATTTATTTTTTGCATTTCTTTTTTTCTGCTTACAGTTTATCTTATTGAGTCAAGTTCAAATACCAAATGTTCTAAAATACTGTATATGGTGTTTTTTTTGGTCATTCAGTAATACAAATATTTTAAGTTACAGATATTATAAAACATAACTGGGTTATTGAACAAAAAAAATAATGGCATAGTTACTTTGCTGAATTACTTTTACGGTGTGGTAACTGAGTTACTAACTCAATTACTTTTTTGAAAAAGTAATTTGTAACCATAACTAATTACTTTTTTTAATGTAAGATGCCTAACACTGCCTGTGTGATAATTAAGCTTCAGATTAATACAAATAATTTTGACGTTAAATGTGTGAAGAACTTATGTTAAAGGCTTAGATATTTTAAATTCTGCCTAATATGTTAAATAGGGAATAATAGTTTTACAGCTTAGAGCACATGTGTCAAACTCAAGGTTCGCGGGCCAAATCTATTTATGTGGCCCTCTAAACTCTAGAGGATCATATATATATATATATATATATATATATATATATATATATATATATATATATATAAATAAAAGACTTAAGTTATGTAGTATATGTGCACCTAAATACTATTTTTCAGTCAAATCAGTGTTTAATTTATTAGTCCTAAATCAGGTCACTGTGAAAAGATGTTCAGTATTATTTAATTTTAGGAAATACTTATTAAGATTTTATCGGTTTGTTAAAGAGTTTTATAGATACTTTCTGCCACAACCGGCGTTTTAAGGACATTCATGATGTTTATGTGGCCCAAAATGGAAATGAGTTTGACGCCCCTGGCTTAGAGTGTTCATGAGATGCTGCATCCCGTTCTTCTGCGATTGTATTCATGAGAAACAAAAAAGAAAGTAACTTTTGTTACTGGTTTGGTCCAGTTTGTGAGATCGGCTAAAAAGTGGATGTATTCAGGGAAAAAGACGGCACCTCAGACTCTCGGGGGACGTTGTGGCAGGCTGATAGCTTAAAGAGTATCTAAATATATCTGCAGAGAATTGCTCGTGTAATATTTGGTTTCTAAATAAAAGATTAAACCTTTATTCGTTGTCTTGGTCTGTCCCAATCAACAAACTCGGGGGAATCTAGGATTCCAACAAACCTTATCAAATTATCTTCTTTACTGCTTCTAAACGTCCAGATTATTAACCTACAGCACCCTCTATCTGTTGTGTTGAGTAAAAGGTTGCATGGTTGCAACGTAATTTAGACAACGTAATCTGTTTTGGCCATAAAACGAGACATTTCTTCACATGCTGATCTGCACCATGTTCTAAGGAAAACATATTTTGTGTTCAAACAAGAAAATAATATAATGTGAAAATGTTATTGTTAAAACAATATGTTATCACGTTCGTACAATATACTGTTCTGAAAATAACGTTTTCACCTAATAACGTGATATACTTTACAAATGTGAAAAATGCACTGTTCAAACGATAAGGTAATAACGTGATATAGCTCTTTTTTTCCCCTTCTGCCTGGTTGGCAGCTCTATGCTTCCGTAGTTTGGCAATCACTGCCTAAAGCAGAGACGTCCATACTTTTTGCTACAAGGGGCCAAAATCATCAACTCAAAAATGCCCATGGGCCACAAAAAATATATATTTTTGATTTAAAGAATTAGTGGTTTTGTTTGAGCTGCTTAACAATAAATTAAATAGTTAATATTTTAATGAAAAACATAGAAAAGGGATTTTTAAAGGTTTTCAGATTCAAAACACGGGGCTTTCAAGTTTGCCTTTTTTTAAATACATAATTTTTAAATATTTCCGGGGAGCTACAGATATATTTTTGTTTCCGAGCAGAAAGAACAGGGTTTGGGTCACTCTGTTATTTTTAGCTTTGTTTTGTTGTCTCTACGTCTACTTTTGCGTTGGTTGTTTCCACGATGAAATTAAAGAAAGAGCAAAAAAAAAAATATATATTCTACTTATTAAACGATGAATTATATTAAAATGATTCCCTTATAAAATAAAGTCTCCATCTGCATCACTCATTTGTGCCGTGAAATGGTGGCATAAATGGCCCCCGCGCCGCGCTTTGGACATCCCTAAGGTGTCCTGATCCACCGTCTCGTTTGTTGAAGACAAGCGACACATATCACCACAGGAAGTTGACTTTAGACTCATTAAAGTCCATCTTTGAATGGCAACCAAAGAAGCTTCAGTACCGGGTTCCTTATATGTGGGTCTGGCATATAAAGCAGATACTTTTCCTCAGTAGTCGACGAAAGGAACGCCGTTTTGTCCTCAGAAGTTAATAAAAAACGGGAAACTTTGAGCGCTCGTCTACCCCTGATTGGGAGGACGGTTGTCAGGTTCGGACTTTATCAGGACAATTTCGTCCGGTTCTGGTCGGGAGTTCTGGCCCGGTTTTTGGAAGGCGTGAGTCAGAATGGTGTTTGGGTCGGTGGCGTGTTTCTTTTCCGAGTGACGAACCTCACGAAGAAATCTCTGCAAACATGTGCCACATGCCAACCGGCTCAGCTTTGTTCTATTTCTGCTGCGGGGCTCGGTCATAGTCTGTATTAAGCAGCCACACACACACACACACACACACACACACACACACACACACACACACGTGGAGGAATGCATCTGGAAGCTTCCTGCAGCGGGGGCTGATGGGGGCTGATGGGGTATAAATGCCGTGGGAGGACGGGACGCCTCTCAGAGAAAGCAGCAGCAGCAGCAGATCAGAGACATGTTGTCCCCCAGCGTCTTCCAGCCGACCCCGGCCGCCATGAGGCCGTTCCTGGAACTGCACTGGCCCGTCCGCAGCCTGTGGCCCGAGACCCGGCCGCTCTTCTACCGGATGGAGCAGGAGATGGCCCGCCACATGCAGGAGATGAGGCAGAGCGTGGAGTACATGGAGCGGCTGCACCAGAAGATCTTCGAGGAGATCGACCAGACCGCCTGCGCCGCGGGGGCCTTCAAGCCCATCGCCTTCCAGGAGCTGGGGAAGGACGGGAACAGCTTCGCCCTGAGCCTGGACACGGCCGAGTTCGCCCCGGAGGAGCTGTCGGTCAAACAGGTGGGCAGGAAGCTGAGGGTGAGCGGCAGGACGGAGAGGAAGCAGGAAGACGGGAAGGGTTCCTACTCCTACAGGTGCCAGGAGTTCAGGCAGGAGTTCGACCTGCCGGAGGGCGTCGACCCGGAGACCGTCAGCTGCTCGCTGGTGGGCGGCCGGCTGCAGATCCAGGCGCCGCGGGAGAAACCGCTCCGTGACGGGAAGGAGCGGATCGTCCCCATCAGCGTCGGTTCTGCCCAGGCCATCACCTCCTCATCATCCTCATCCACCGGGAACCAGGAGGGGAGAAGCTCCGCCCCATCGGAGAGAAGCGCCGCCCCGTCGGAGAGCAGCTCCGCCCCCTCGGAGAGAAGCTCCGCCTCCTCGGAGAGAAGCTCCGCCCCCTCAGAGAGCAGCCCGACCGAGAAAAACGGAGGGGCGTATCTCAACAGATAATTTGTCTAAAAAAGGTTTTGTTCATCTTTAAAGTTGTTAAATCTCTATTATTTAAACGATTAATATTTTATATAAAAACAAAAGTATAAATCCTCAAAAAATGCCTTTTGATTATAAACATATTTTTATGCATTTGTCTAAAATCTGAAACCATCCGTTAGCAACAGCCGGTCTTCTTGATGTTTTCCCCTTTATTCTTCTGACTTCAGGTCAGTTTTATATTGTTTTTTTAATGTAGTTAATTATAAACTATGTACCGCATTTGTTTTAATAAAACTGATATCGGCTTTGTGTCTCGCAATCATTTCCCTTCTAAAGCCATTTCAAAATTAAAACCATTACCACCTCAAGTTTTCGTTTATATCAGGGATGCAATGATACTTTTTTCAAACAGATACCATTACTTGGATCTGAGTACATGCCGATACATACGGAAGCTTATTGCATTCGCTTGAAAAAATAATCAAAGCTCTGTTTTCCTGAAGTAATGAGACAAGTTTTAAAAATAAAAACTGCTGTTTTTTCTGAATTAAGTTTAAAAAACATAAAAATATTGTTTTTCTAAATTAATGAGATAAGATACTAAAATACTGCTGTTTTTCTAAATGAGATTTTTTTTAAAAATAAAAGGCTGTTTCTGAATTAATGAAATAAGTTTTAAAAAAATATTTGCGTTTTTCTGAATTAGATTACTTAAAAAATACAAATACTGCTGTTTTTCTGAATTAATGAGATAAGTTTTAAAAATACAAATACTGCTGTTTTTCTGAATTAATAAGTTTTAAAAATAAAATAAATACTGCAGTTTTTCTGAATTGAGATATGTTTTAAAAATAAATACTGCCTTTTTTCTGAATTATAAGTTTTAAAAATAAAATAAATACTGCAGTTTTCTGAATGAGATATGTTTTAAAAAAATAAATACTGCTGTTTTTCTGAATTATTAAGTTTTAAAAATAAAATAAATACTGCAGTTTTTCTGAATTGAGATATGTTTTAAAAATAAAAACTGCTGTTTTTTCTGAATAAGTTTAAAAACATAAAATAATTGTTTTTCTAAATTAATGAGATAAGATACTAAAATATGCTGTTTTTCTAAATGAGATTTTTAAAAAAAATAAAAGGCTGTTTCTGAATTAATGAAATAAGTTTTAAAAAAATAATTTGCGTTTTTCTGAATTAGATTACTTAAAAAATACAAATACTGCTGTTTTTCTGAATTAATGAGATAAGTTTTAAAAATACAAATACTGCTGTTTTTCTGAATTAAGTTTAAAAATAAAATAAATATGCAGTTTAATTGAGATAGTTTTAAAAATAAATAAACTGCTGTTTTTCTGAATTAATAAGTTTTTTAAAAATAAAAATACATAAATACTGCAGTTTTTCTGAATTGAGATATGTTTTAAAAATAAATACTGCTGTTTTTCTGAATTAATAAGTTTTAAAAATAAAATAAATACTGCAGTTTTTCTGAATTGAGATATGTTTTAAAAATAAAAACTGCTGTTTTTTCTGAATTAAGTTTAAAAAACATAAAAATATTGTTTTTCTAAATTAATGAGATAAGATACTAAAATACTGCTGTTTTTCTAAATGAGATTTGTTTTAAAAATAAAAACTGCTGTTTTTTCTGAATTAAGTTTAAAAAACATAAAAATATTGTTTTTCTAAATTAATGAGATAAGATACTAAAATACTGCTGTTTTTCTAAATGAGATTTTTAAAAAAAATAAAAGGCTGTTTCTGAATTAATGAAATAAGTTTTAAAAAAATATTTGCGTTTTCTGAATTAGATTACTTAAAAAATACAAATACTGCTGTTTTTCTGAATTAATGAGATAAGTTTTAAAAATACAAATACTGCTGTTTTTCTGAATTAATAAGTTTTAAAAATAAAATAAATACTGCGTTTTTCTGATTGAGATATGTTTTAAAAATAAATACTGCTGTTTTTCTGAATTAATAAGTTTTAAAAATAAAATAAATACTGCAGTTTTTCTGAATTGAGATATGTTTTAAAAATAAAAACTGCTGTTTTTTCTGAATTAAGTTTAAAAAACATAAAAATATTGTTTTTCTAAATTAATGAGATAAGATACTAAAATACTGCTGTTTTTCTAAATGAGATTTTTAAAAAAAATAAAAGGCTGTTTCTGAATTAATGAAATAAGTTTTAAAAAAATATTTGCGTTTTTCTGAATTAGATTACTTAAAAAATACAAATACTGCTGTTTTTCTGAATTAATGAGATAAGTTTTAAAAATACAAATACTGCTGTTTTTCTGAATTAAGTTTTAAAAATAAAATAAATACTGCAGTTTTTCTGAATTGAGATATGTTTTAAAAATAAATACTGCTGTTTTTCTGAATTAATAAGTTTTAAAAATAAAATAAATACTGCAGTTTTTCTGAATTGAGATATGTTTTAAAAATAAATACTGCTGTTTTTCTGAATTAATAAGTTTTAAAAATAAAATAAATACTGCAGTTTTTCTGAATTGAGATATGTTTTAAAAATAAAAACTGCTGTTTTTTCTGAATTAAGTTTAAAAAACATAAAAATATTGTTTTTCTAAATTAATGAGATAAGATACTAAAATACTGCTGTTTTTCTAAATGAGATTTTTAAAAAAAATAAAAGGCTGTTTCTGAATTAATGAAATAAGTTTTAAAAAAATATTTGCGTTTTTCTGAATTAGATTACTTAAAAAATACAAATACTGCTGTTTTTCTGAATTAATGAGATAAGTTTTAAAAATACAAATACTGCTGTTTTTCTGAATTAATAAGTTTTAAAAATAAAATAAATACTGCAGTTTTTCTGAATTGAGATATGTTTTAAAAATAAATACTGCTGTTTTTCTGAATTAATAAGTTTTAAAAATAAAATAAATACTGCAGTTTAATTGAGATATGTTTTAAAAATAAAAACTGCTGTTTTTTCTGAATTAAGTTTAAAAAACATAAAAATATTGTTTTTCTAAATTAATGAGATAAGATACTAAAATACTGCTGTTTTTCTAAATGAGATTTTTAAAAAAAATAAAAGGCTGTTTCTGAATTAATGAAATAAGTTTTAAAAAAATATTTGCGTTTTTCTGAATTAGATTACTTAAAAAATACAAATACTGCTGTTTTTCTGAATTAATGAGTAAGTTTTAAAAATACAAAATACTGCTGTTTTTCTGAATTAATAAGTTTTAAAAATAAATAAATACTCGTTTTTCTGAATTGAGATATGTTTTAAAAATAAATACTGCTTTTCTGAATTAATAAGTTTTAAAAATAAATAAATACTGCAGTTTTTCTGAATTGAGATATGTTTTAAAAATAAATACTGCTGTTTTTCTGAATTAATAAGTTTTAAAAATAAAATAAATACTGCAGTTTTTCTGAATTGAGATATGTTTTAAAAATAAAAACTGCTGTTTTTTCTGAATTAAGTTTAAAAAACATAAAAATATTGTTTTTCTAAATTAATGAGATAAGATACTAAAATACTGCTGTTTTTCTAAATGAGATTTTTTTAAAAAATAAAAGGCTGTTTCTGAATTAATGAAATAAGTTTTAAAAAAATATTTGCGTTTTTCTGAATTAGATTACTTAAAAAATACAAATACTGCTGTTTTTCTGAATTAATGAGATAAGTTTTAAAAATACAAATACTGCTGTTTTTCTGAATTAATAAGTTTTAAAAATAAAATAAATACTGCAGTTTTTCTGAATTGAGATATGTTTTAAAAATAAATACTGCTGTTTTTCTGAATTAATAAGTTTTAAAAATAAAATAAATACTGCAGTTTTCTGAATTAATTTTTAAAAAAATACTGCTGTTTTTCTGAATTAAAAGTTTAAAATAAAATAAAACTGCTTTTTCTGAATTGAGATATGTTTTAAAAATAAAAACTGCTGTTTTTTCTGAATTAAGTTTAAAAAACATAAAAATATTGTTTTTCTAAATTAATGAGATAAGATACTAAAATACTGCTGTTTTTCTAAATGAGATTTAAAAAAAAAATAAAAGGCTGTTTCTGAATTAATGAAATAAGTTTTAAAAATATATTTGCGTTTTTCTGAATTAGATTACTTAAAAAATACAAATACTGCTGTTTTTCTGAATTAATGAAATACGTTTTTAAAATTAAAATAAACACTGCTCTGTTTCTCTGAATTAATGAGTTAGTTCTAAAAATAAAAATAGGTATTTTTCTGAATTAATGAGATGCGTTTTAATAAAATAAATACAGCTTTTTCTGAATTAATGACATAAGTTTTAATAATAAAAGAAATACTGTTTTTATTAATTAATGAGAAGTTTTAAAAATAAAAACATTTTTTCTGAATGTATGAGATAAAAAAAATCTGCTGTTCTTCTAAATTAGATAAATTTTTAAAAATAAAGTACTGCCATTTTTTTTAAATACGTTTTTATAATAAAATAAATACTGCCGTTTACCTGAACTGATGAGATAACTTCTAAAAATAAAATGCTGTTTTTCTTAATGAGATAAGTTTTAAAAATAAAATACTGCAGTTTTTCTGAATTAATGAAATAAATTTGAAAATAAAAATAAATACTGCTGTTTCTTTAATGAGATTAGTTCTAAAAAAATAAATACTGCAGTTTTTTCTGAATGAATGAGATACGTTTTAATAATAAAATACTGTTATGAATTAATGAAAAGTTTTAAAAATAAGTTTTTATGAATGTATGAGATAAATAAAAAAAATAAATGCTGTTTTTCTGAATTAATGAGATAAATTTTATAAACAATATACTGCCGTTTTTCTGAATTAAGTTTAAAAGATAAAATATATACTGCACTGTTTTTCTGCATTAATGAAAAGTTTTAATAATAAAATAAATACTGCTGTTTTACTGGATTAATGGGATAATTTAAAAAAATAAAAGCTGCTCTGTTTTTCTGAGGGTAATCTGCTGGTATTCCTTACATAGAAAACTTCTGATTGGAATGTTGGTATAATTTTATTGAAATTACTTGTTGTAAAGTGCCTTGAGATGACATCAAGTGAATTTAAAATTGAATTGAATAAGCGGAATGCTATAGACAATGATTGAAACGGGACATGTCTGAGTTCCTCTTACTGAGACGGCTAATAACGCCTACAGGCATAGAACATCCATCCATCGTCTATACTATATATACAGTATATATATATTTATTTATATATATATATACTATATACTACCAGCTGCTTGGCTGCTCCCAATCTCCAGCGGTCATTGAGTAGAATGTCCCCACAGTTTTTCTTGTCCAGTCAGGAAACAGGGCAATGTTTATTAGTATTTTTAAAAACTTATCTTGTTAATTCAGAAAAACAGAGCTTTTATTTTTTTCTCCAAGTGAATGCAATAAGCTTCCATAGATACAGCGTACCAATGCTGATACTTGTACCACACAAAAAGTTTTTATTTTTTTCTCTCCTTACAAAAAATGGTGAGTTCAAAATAAAATAAAAATGACAAAGCAAAAATTTCAAGTGAAAAAGAAAACTTTTCTGTAAAACGATTGCAGCGTTTACACATTTTAAGCACATTATTAGCAGTGTTTGTATTGGTGCATCCCCGATTTATCTTAATATAGACTATATTACTGTGTTTGCTGTCATGTTTTAACATCAGAAGTTGTTGATCTGTGGACACAAACTGAGCAGGAAAGACATCATTGGTGACTTCAGAGAAGCTACTGCACTCCATAAACCTGGGGAGGGGTCAAAGTTCATCTCCAGATCCCCTGGAGTCCATCATCCTCCAGAGAGGAGAACATCCCAGCATCTTAGTGGGCGTCCAGCAGATTAAACCCAACATCAGATCAGGAAGTTGCAGGCCGCTACAGGCCTCAGTCAGCAGGTTAAAGGTCATGACCCTGAACCCGTTTGGCTGCTTAGACGAGTTGAAGGAAAAACAAGATGGCAGCAGGACTGCAGACACACCAGATCATCATCTTTACGCAACAGTAGAAAATGTGAGGTGGAAATAAGAGACAGGACACCAGTTGTCCAGTTTGCTTGTAAAATAATTCTCAGTATACTTAATTTATTCACAAACTGCCTCTCCAATCGCCGTGTTGACATGTTTCATTTCTCATAAATCACATACAATAAAAAAAAAAAAAAGATTTCTAAAAGACGAGCGATGTCTGAGATTAACTATACATGACTTATCCTCATCCGGTTTTCCAAGCTCGACGTCTTCATGTCGACACCTTTGCTGCGTTCAGACATCAGGTTAGAAATATCAGGAAAAATCCCCCCAGCAGAAATGATCAACAGAAGGACTTAAAGTTAACAGTTACAGTACACATTTCCTATTGTTCTGTTGCTTTTATTCTTTCCCCTTTATTCTTTTTAATGTTGCGGTTATAGGATGACAGAAAATGCTCAGTTAAGGCGTAAGCTGTGTGTTATGTATGACATGTAACAGAAACAGACCAGCCGGTGGATGAGGATGGGAGCTGTGAAGGCAGCTAACTGCGCTAACGTCAGACATGAAGATACAGGAACCTTTAACCCTCTAACACGTACCAGATAAGTTGCTTTTATTGACCACTGCGTTTACAGTTTCTGTCTTATTTTAGATCTCAAAGCGTTTTTTTTTGTCAGTTTAATCAGGACTGTCTGATTTTCCAGATTTTTATGGAGACTTTGTGTTTAAGCTGCTGTCTTGGTTAAACCTCCCAAGTTCCTGGTTTTCATAACGTGGTAGAAGAACCGCTGGTGGCTGTCGATCACTACAAGGAGTAGAAAAGTAACTGTAGTACTATCCTAGAAGGAGTTTGGCTTTTTAATGTAACCAGACTTGTTCAGCAGGAGGGAATGGAGCAAAGTCATTGAATCATTTTCCCTAGAAATAATTTTACCAACTGGGAAACTAAACTCAACTGCTGTTTTCTGAATAAGAAATCATTTAGAGGGATTTTCCACCTCTTAGTAAAAATGTGTCCCTTGCAGATTTCCTCATAGTTAGATGAGAAAAAAAGAATTTTGTAACCAGCCCAATAATTCTCCTGAACTGGCAGCAGTCTGTTTGCCTAGCTTAGCATAAACCAATGGAAACAAAAGGGAACTACTAGCATGCTAATAGCTTACGCTGGTTTATGCTAAGCTAAAGAAAACAGTTCTGCCAGATCAGTGGAATTACTCAGCTGGTTACACAATATCTTCTGTTTGCTTTAGCTTAGCATAAACCAATGGAAACAAAAGGGAACTACTAGCATGCTAATAGCTTACGCTGGTTTATGCTAAGCTAAAGAAAACAGTTCTGCCAGATCAGTGGAAATACTTAGCCGGTTACACAATATCTTCTGTTTGCTTTAGCTTAGCATAAACCAATGGAAACAAAAGGGAACTACTAGCATGCTAATAGCTTACGCTGGTTTATGCTAAGCTAAAGAAAACGGTTCTGCCAGATCAGTGGAATTACTCAGCCGGTTACACAATATCATCTGTTTGCTTTAGCTTAGCATAAACCAATGGAAACAAAAGGGAACTACTAGCATGGTAATAGCTTACGCTGGTTTATGCTAAGCTAAAGTTATGCTAAAGAAAACAAACTGCTGCCAGATCACTTATTCCTCACTTATCTAACTATGGAGATTATGGCAACAGACATATTTTTACTTAGGGGTGGAATATCACTTTAATTATTCATAACTGATTTTAGAAGATGTTTGTATGAACGAACTGAACGTCTCTGAATCAGCTGGATATGTTTTTTTTTTTGTTTAGTTCCAGTTAACTGTCCACTGTGAATCGGATCTGTATGAATAAACTGAGTGAATGACGCTAGACCTCATGGAGGCTTATGGTAGCGATGACCCAACGGTACCGTTTGAGCCACCAGTTGACCACAGGGGGACTGTGAAGATGAGTTTCACCTGAAACGGGTCAAGCAGGACTTTTGGAGCTGCATTTCCAGACCAACTGTAAGGCCGGGAGTCGACTTGCTTTTAATCACGAGTATGCATGATTATCATGGCGGCCATGTGTAATTTGTGTTCGTTTGAAGAGCAGTTTGTGTCAGTCCTCTGAAATTAACGTAACACGTCTCCACCAAGCAACATGTGAGTGACCACTAGGGGCAGGGTAGAGCGCCGTTTGACCGGCTGTAGGTGCACGGGGCCCAACGGGTTAGCAGTGAGAAAAACCAGCAACAACAGCGATAAATATGTTTTCACATTCCTTCTACGATATTGCTGCAATCTTTTTTCTGCCGTAATCCGAAAATTAACCAGCTGATCTCTCCTATTGTCGCCATAGTTGTTTTGTTTCTACTCTAAAAATCCAGCACCTTATCTGGTCTGAGTTCTTTACTCTGCCCCCTAGTGGATTCTCCAGTAGCAGTTTTCCAACGACGAAGCCTGCTGCTAGTGTCAAGGCCAGGTTAAAAAATAACATGTTTTTACCCTCACAATGCTCCCTGGCAGAACTCGCTGTTAACGCCACCTTGTGAGCTAAAAGTGATACGACAGTTTGACATAAAGTTGATAAAAGTCTGAGAGGTGCTTCAAATAACCATCTATCACGGAACGGTTATGAGGAGCCATCTTTGTTCCAGCGCAGTCAGAGTAGCGATGTAGCTACAACCGTTAGCAGGTCTCCCGCGTGGGTTTGATGCGGTTCCACAGAGAGAAGGAACTACGGCCGGACAGACATTAAATCATGGGTTACTATGGCGACTTTATACAGTTTGAACAGTTAAACATGTATATGTTTAACATATTAGGGTAAGGTTGTATGTGTGTGGTACATAAATATAAGACGGATAATTGACCATTACGTTTATGTTTCTATATACTTGGGTTTTAAAAAGACCGATATATGGGACCGATATTTGAGTTTTTACGTGTATCGGCTGATAACTGGCTGCTGCGTCCTGATCGTCGTCCCCCCCCCCAGCATTATTAAACACTGCAATTTATTATGCTGCTTACTTGTTTCTACTGTGTGTAATAGTGTAATTTTATTCATGCTTAAGTATTAATTTTCAGAATTTTAATTAAGCAGTTTTTTTTAGCACCAAATTCTTTATTTGTTCTACCACAAATGTTTTATATTTGTTAAATATTATTTATCTACATCACCAATGTTTACTGTCTGTTACACATTGTTTTAATTATTGTTTTAAAGTTCAATAAATGTTAAATCTGTACTTGCAGCTAATTGATGGAGCAGAATCGGTATCAGCTCCAAATATTAGCAAAAAAAAATAAAATAATAATCGGCGGGCCGTATCGGCTAAGGCTAATGAAAGAAAAATTTGCACTGAAATAAAATGCATATGGGTCGATCCCTATTGAGGTGTATTCATAAATTAGTACGAAGTATTGCAGAAAAACCCTTTTTTAATAAAACTAGGGAGAAATTACTGATCTGCCAGTTCAAAGAATAATAATGAGGCAATCCAATTTATTTGTCTTTCCTCTGCACAGAGGCCTAATAAAGTTCTTTTGATCAACTTATCTTTAGCACATGAAGCTGATGTTTGCAGAAAGGAATGATCATAGTCAGGGGTCCAACTCCAGCATCAGAAATACTCGTACGTCTGTTTAAACGTGATCGGATACCATGCCCAACCCTACTGCACACAGGCACTGACAAAAGGATGGCCGTTTCAGATTGCTAGAATGAAACTCTTATTGCTCATCATGCAGCTAAATTTAAGACCAGCGAGCCTCTAAAGCTCCTGCTTTAGCATTTTGTGAAAGAGTACGAGGAGTTCGTTTCACGGCCATCAGGGTCAGTACTCGGTATGGGCCGATACCTACACCCCCAGCTATCGAAATCGGTACAAAAACAAACACCCGAATCAAATAATCAGGTCATCAGCAGGATTCCGTAGAACCTGTCTGCCTGCTGGGATGTGCTGTTCCAGGAACGCTGATCTAATTTAAATGCTGCAGGAGAACGGCCCTGGACAACTAGACGTCGAGACCCCTGCTCTAAGGCTTCCTTGGACAGACATCGTCCCCAGCTGTCCTCCTGTGGATGGAGACAATCCCCAGAAAACGGGACGCCATCTTAAGCGGTCAAAAGAAGGATCATCTGAAGCCTTTGATAATATGTCTGTGCTTTATGGAGAGCTGCTCTACTGGTTGACTGAGGACTCCGTCTCCGGACTCCTGTTTGTTACCGGGGACTGATGCGGATCTGCACGGCTGCAGCCATGTTGCATTTATGCGGCAAAGCCTCTCGGATACGACTAAAAACGTAACGTGGAAACTCTGCTCAGGTAATCCGTAGTTCAACGCCGCCTTAACCTTTACATGTTTATTTCACAGAAAGGTACAGATTCGATTTCAAATGCATCAATATAATAAATGAGTCGTTAAACATTTTGATAAATAATCGTATTTAGATTTATGTTGGATAAACAGCCTCAACGATGTACAAAAAAACAAACATCCAAGAGACAAAAACCCAACTCTACTGATCATGTTATGCATTAATGGATGTTATATTTGTCTTCAGTTTTGCTAACAATATTTAGCAAACAGTTCAAATATTCTACAGTCACACATAGTCCATGTATGATGAATAAAACAGATGTAAACGAGGCTAATCTAAATAAAATACAAATATTCAGCAGGGTCAGATGTAGAAAGAGGTGATTTCATGCTTCAAGTTATGGTTTGGATTAAATTGTATGACACGGAAACGCATCTAGAGTTATGGAAGACCTGCTGACCACATCTCGACTCCAGGATTCAAACCTCAGGCACAAACACGAGGCGGATGATTAAAAAAACCGCTCCTAAAACACCGAACTGTTCCTTTAAGCATTTAAGTTATGGATCAACAGCAGGTTGTGATGGATGAAACAGAAAAAAATGAATAAACAAACGATGAAACTCCACATTTTATCATCTGAAATAAACACACGCACACAGTCAGATGTTTAGGTAGCAACACTGCCCCACAAAGGCAGACAACAGTAACTGCACGTCCAAAAATGTTTCCTATGCCAACTAAATCATCTCCGCTTCCACTGGTATAAAAAAGATGAACTACAGAAAATATATTATTGTGGTTTCAAATAATGAAACTGATCAAAATTAATTAATTAAATTAAGCAGATTTATTTTCGCATTAACACCTTTAATTTATCCCCAAAAACGTGGGAGAAATAAAGAAACAGAAAAACGGTTTGGAGGTTAGCTTTAGCTAGTCAGCTAGCTCCGTGGGTCATGAAATGATCGGACCATTTTCTGAGGTTATAACATAGTTTCTGACTGCTGTCTCGGATCTTTGGAGGGCAGAGATGCTCCGTAACACAAAGACACAGCTGATGTTAGGTTTAAATCATTTATAAAAGTTTAACAGTAAAGTAGCCACAGTAGAACACTGATAATCCGCCAACCAGCCTTTAAACAGCTTCAGGTTGAAAATGGTACAAAATCTCGTTTTAATGCATTTAAGGGTATCTTCCAATCTCTGATGCAGAAATACATCTTCCGCAGCGCTTTATATAAATATATAAAAACAAAAACGCATCAAAACGCATTTTTACGCATCAAAACTAAAAGAAAAGGTGCTAAACAGCGACCGATAATCAGACTAACAGGTAGAAACAACGTTGATCTGAAACGTGACAGGATGTGAAACAATCGGCACTAAAAGTCTTCAGCTCAAGCGACCGGCGAAATTAAAATGTTGGGATGTTTAACATGTGTTCAGTCGGGATAAGAAGTCCGTATCACTTTTATCTGGAACTTGTCGGTGCTGAGATTGAATCCAGATTAAAGGGTTTAGTCAAATCAAGGAATCACAGTTCAGGCCAGATTCTAGCGGTAATAGATCATTCATTCAGCAACATGGAGAAGATTTCAAACTGGCCTTACGCTTGTGCGACTCTGAAACCGGCCGAAAGATGTGTTTTGTTCCAAAACAACAGAAAATAAAGTAACGATAATAAATATCTGTATTGTACGACGGATTATTAGGGCCATTGTAAACAAATACAAATATTTTGAAGTCAATTTCTGCCCAAAAAACAGTGTAAATAAATATTTTCCAGAAGAACCTCGGAAATTATCCAATGTCAAAATTGTTTTCAATTGTAATTTTCGAAAAAGATCTGAATTTTTTAGATTAACCGCACATATTTTTTCTCTGTCACAAAAGTGATACAATTATGAGTTAAAAGACAGATTAATTGCAGATGTTTTATTGGAAAAAAAAGCGTAATTCTCTGATGGAGAAAAGTATGATAAAATTATGAATTTTCAATGATTGATGGCAAACATTTTTCTGACTTTACAGAAATATCTGAGTTTAGGTATCGAAAATGTACGCCTCTAATCATAGAAATGTCAAATTGTCTACTTCTCTACAAGAGAATTTCACTTTTATTTCCTAGAAGAAATACCTGAAATTGATCTTAAAATTTCTGACTTTTTTACTTGTAGCTTTGCGACTTGTCGAAATCAGAGACGAACAGATTTTATTTCTGGAAAATATATGACTTCATTCTCAGAGCTTCTGCACTTTTTGGGAGGAAGTTTACTCCAAAACATTTATTCTCTTTACAACTGCCCTAATACTCTGTCGTAGTATTGCCCCCTATTGGCAGCAGCTGGCATTATTTTTACCAGCTTTGCTGACCGAGGTCTAGAACAGTTCCCCAACCTAACTACCAGCATTTATATCTTCAATCAGATATTTCTATAAAGTCTTACGTTGGTTTGATTTCCATCTCAGGACCAGGCGAGTTGTGACCACCATCGTTTTAGACCAGATCATAATGTTTCAAGAAACAAACCGTTAAGAATGAGAACTTGAGATTTTAATTTCTGTTCATAACTGGGAAACATTTTGTCCTGTGGAGCAAAAAAAAAATAAAAATCCATACATTTTTCCCCTGATGAATTTACCCGAATCATGGTTCTATTTGATATTTTATTACAATCTGAAGTTTATTTGTACTTTGAAAGCCAAGTTGTTGTTCAGTTTGTGTTTTAATATTATTTCAATAGTTTTTTCAGCACTTTTAGCGTTTTATTTGACAACATTGTACAGAATTATGCTCATATTTGGGGGAGGAGTCGAAGTTTCAGCTTCATTCAGCACAAAATACCTTCTCCGTTTCTCTTCAGAAAAGGTTTCATTAATTTATCCAAACCGTTTTAACGGGAAACATAAACTGTGGCTCTGTTGGATTTTCCAGATCTGGATCCAACCAAAGCACAGACATCTCTCACCCCCCCCCCCCCCCCCCCCCCCCCCCACTCACAAAGACGGTTGAGAACAGCAGGAATGTGCGAAACACTCGGCTGAACAACAGCATCAGTGGCTTTTTCGCCCTCAGCGCCGACTGACAGGACGGTCGCCGCGGATGAGCAGCGACCCTGAACGCATCACCACTACCGGGTCAAATGAGCGCAGCAGGAAACAGAAAACCTGTTTTTAATTTCTAATTTACTTTTTATATCCAATCCAGATCAGAACTCGTCTTTTTTTCTATATATGAAAATTGTTTTTATCTCGTCTTTGGTGTGAAGATGCGGAGCCTCTAAGGTTGTTTGCCCACGTACGATGGAGTATTAGGGCCATCGTAAACAAAACAAAAAATATTTCCATCCAAAAAACTCACAATTCCTGAGATTGATTAAACTTTTTTACAGGAAAAAACAGGGAAATTCTCTGTAACCAAAGTCGTGAAAATCACGAGTTAAAAGACCGAACTTTGAGATGAACTTCAGATATTTTCTAGGAAGAAAACCATTTATTTCTCTGATGTAGAAAAGTAGAAAATTTGCAAGAAAAAAAAACGTAGAAATTTCTATGATCAAAGGCACATTTTTTTCTTACAACTTTCTGACTTTACAATATAGGAAATATCTTAGTTTAGAAATGGAAAATTTATGCCTTTTATCACTGAAATTCCTTCGTTTTTTTTCCTATCAAATTTTCTTATTTTCGATAGAGGATTATGGTTTTTTTTCCCCTAGAATATATCTGAATGTTTTAAACTTGTTATTTTAGGACTTTTGTGACGGATCATTTTTCCTCTGGAAAATATGTTCAATTATTTTACTTGTAATTTTATTACTTCTTGACATGAATTTTTATATGTGAGAATATGTGACTTAAATCTCAGAATTTCTCAGTATTTTTGGCTGGAAATTTACTCCCAAATATTTCGGTTTGGTTAAGAATTCTCCATCGTGGCTCCGTATGAAGAACATTTTGGACTTTGAACACCTGAACCTCCTCCTGTAGGAGGAGGGATCTGATCGGCTTCGTTAACTAGATCTTTCTCTGGTTCTGATTGGGTCTTAGATGCCAGCATGAAGCTGGACCCGCAGGTCTGGTTTCTCGGGACCTTCTGCCGGTGTGGTGATGGCGTTTTGGGTCGAGCGCCGCGGCGCGCGCCTCGTCGAACGGTTTTCGTGCGTGTTGGAAGTTACCTGGACCCTCCAGGCGTTAACGCCGGCGGCCACATCATCGCTGTCGTCAGTAATCAGCTCGTGCGATGGGAGAAGATGTTGTTCCTGAGAGCTCTGCTGATTGGCGGCGAGGACTCGCCAAGTGTTGGGAAGATGGTGGGAACAGGAAGCAGGGCTGGGGTCAGGATCATTTCAAAATAAAAGTCAGAAAACAGAAACAGAGCACAGCCTTCATTTACAGACAAATCAGTTTTCTTCTATCAAGTTCAAGTCCAGTTCTGTACAATCCCTCTCGAAGACGGCCTGCTGAGCCGCCTCGCGCTCCTCTGCGTCCTCCTCTTCGTCTTCGCGGCACTCCTCGTCGCTCTCGCTCAGCGGCCCGATGCTGGTCCTGCCCAGGCACTCGGCCGGCGAGCAGGAGCCCCGGAAGTCGCCCATGAAGGCCTCCATGCCCATGCAGACGTCTCCGCCGCAGGCCAGCCTCCCGCCGCCGCGCTCCAGGCACTGCGGGTCCACGCTGCGCGTCTGCGGGGGGGAAGGAGGCGGTCAGCGAGAGAAGGATTAGCGGAACACGGCACGGAGGAAATGTTTCTGACCGAAGCCGTTTCCCAGAGTGAAGGAGGATTTATCTCCTGTGGGAATCAGGAATTAACTGAAACTAACCGACCCTGCAGAATGCAGCCGGACTTTTCCTCAGGTTTGAGGTTTTAGTTTTCATCCAAAAACCTCCTGCAGGAGGCAAAGCCGGCCCAAGGCAGAAGCGAACCAAGCGGTTGTGTTACAGATTAGGGCTGAACGATTAATTGCATATGCAATTAAATCGCGATTTTGGTAAAATGCGATTTCCTAATCGCAAATGCTGCGATTTGACTTGACGTAAACATATCTGCTAAAGTCACGTGACTTGCAAACAACACAGGGAGAGAAGGAAACGCTGAACTTTAACCAGTTATAAAATGACCAAAAGCTTAACAGAATCCAACTCTACACAATAGTTGGTACCAAAGAGGAACAGTACATCAGTTGTGAGAAATTATATCTGCCATGAAAACGTTGATGCTGCGCAGTGCCAGGTATTATGCAGAACCCGTCTTGGTATTGTTGCTGCTTCACGAGGTAGGCTACAGTACTAACCTTTATCAACACCTAAAAACATCACACCACCATATATGAGAGTTGCACGGCTAAACTCACATCAGTGTTTCGATTTCCAGTAGAGAAACTTCGAGGCGACAGGGATCGCTGACCGAGCTGTTGGACAGAATCTCTCCTTACGAACATAAAAAAACGGCGCGCGGGATTTTTTGTGCTGTAACGGGTTTTATAGCCAAAAGTTTGCTTTGTTAACCATGATGAATAAGATAGGATTCAATCTCACGAACACATTTTAGCCACATTTTACCTGCGCTGTATAAAAAATGCAGACAGAAAGTTAAAGCCGCACCGAAAACAGCGGAGTATTTTGCAACAACTGACCTGAGATCAAACCGCTCTACGGAGCCATACCAGAGTCTGAAAGTGCATTAGATCGATGGATGATTAAAAATCAGAGCTTGTTGCTTCAAGCATCCTACTTCCTGGATAACCACACGGAGGAAAACATTGCAGCCGGAGGGAATTATTAGCTGGGATCATTAGGCAGCGATCCTTGATTGCAGAACGACGCCGATGACCATCGAGTGTGATGATTAAATGTAGATAAAGTTGTTAATATTTGCCTTTGTCTTAAAATAAGTAAATAATCTTATGGAATAGAATAAATTATGTACAAAAATCTATTTATAATACACAATATTTTGATTGCATTCATTAAAAAATGCACGACAAAAGCCCCACAAAAATAATTGCAAATTAAATCGCAACATTAAAGAAAAAAAAAGAAAGAAAATCACAATTAGATTATTTTCCAAAACCGTTCAGCCCTACTACAGATGCAAAAAGTTATGAAAATGTGAATATTACTCCATTTTATTTCAATATAGATTAATAAAAAATTCAATTGATTAACTTTTTGTCTGGTTTCTAGCCAAGTTTCTTTGAAACTAGATATTTTATTAATACATTTTTTATTGAATTTTTTTTTAATTAAACGTTTTTTTTATGCGGAGAAAATATTTAAATCAATTACATTTAATGGAATAAAAATGTATATAAGGTACCTTGTAATTGAAAAGATTTTCATGATATTTAAAAACTTGAATTGAGATCAATTTAAAAATTACTTTAATATTCATTGATTGTTATTTTGCCATTGTTGCAATCTGGTGCTTTAATTTATTTAACCTTTCTATTTTGTTTGAGCTTCAGATATTAACGATCTGCTTCCCCAGATTAGACCAAATCTTGATAGAAACGCGGTTATTGTGGGTACTGGCCTTAAGGCCCCATAAAACCACATAATTTGCCGATTTATTTCAGCTAAAATAAGACACAAAAGTTCACACGGCCATTTTAAGGCTTCAGTCTAAAAGCGTTAATAGCGTTTTCCCCGCTGAACTCTTACTCACCCAGCGTTGTTGAATTACAGGCATATAATGACGGTTACAGCTAAAAACAAAAAACACTGCACCTTTTCTATTTTGATCAGATCAAAATAATCAATTCTACCTCAGGATGTCCCAATCAGCATTGCAGGCCTTCGATCCAATTGCGATTTCTAACCTCAAATCCGATCAGATCTCTAGTCCCGATCCGATATTTTGCCTTTAGTATTGAAATTTATTAAAAATAAGATATATTTTTAGCAAGTAACTCAACTTTTTAATAAGGCTAATATCACTAATAAGCATTACCATTATTATTGTAAATCTTACAGAGAATTAAAGGTCAAATTCATTTGAATATTTCAGACAAAAGTAAAAAGCAAAACACTTATATTTAGTACAGTATTATACAGAAAAGTATTTCCAGCAGGCTATAAACCGGTTGGTCACCTCTGAGACGTTCTGAACTCTGAGGGAAGTAGTGCTAACGATTGATAACATAACCTGGGTAAATGAAGGAGTTATGGAGCAGATAATGTCTTATTACAGGAATCTCCCATTATATGGATATAAGCTGATCAGACTGGATCTACACTAGGGGCATCACGAGTCTCCAAATCCTTGATTCGATTTTATTTTCGATTTTACGTTCTCGATTTGATTCTCGATTTATTTATTTTTTAAACTATTTTAGACTAGTCTACAATCATTGGTTTTAATGCATTAATTCTGTACAGTAAATTTTATTTTAAAAGACAAAGTCGATGCAGTTTTTATTATTCTTGTGTAATGTATCAAATTGGGCACTAATGATAAAATTGAAATAATTTATTTACGATAAAAGTGTAACAGTATTGTTTAAATAAATTAGAAACCATCTAGTGACTGCAGAACAACTGACGCAGCGTTCCAGATAGTTCATAGGACCGAGAAAAATGTAGCTAACAGCTGTCCTCTTGTTTACGATGCGAATGTGGAATTAACTCGAAGGGAACTAGAAAAAATTCCTCACCGGTGATTAGAGAGTAGAAGAAGCAGCTCTGCTCCCGCTGCTTCATCTATCCTAGCCGTGGTTTAGCTGTAGCTTAGCTAATAGCTACATGCTAGCGTCAGCTAATGTGCTCTGGGGATGTAATACAGGAAGTTAATTATCTTACCAGGTGTTGTTGTGAGTTGTAGGAGAACTGGTGAGAGTTACTTGTTAGGGAAAATGTAATTTGTGGTTCTTTGTGATGAGGAAATCTGACTAAATAGATGGTTGCCTTGTAACTGTTGCTACGGAGTCCCGAGTGTGACGCACAGTAAACAGGAGGAGGTAATTATCGCGATCCTCTTTTGGATTTCGATGTGCAAGGTCGAAACGTAATTTCAATCAATTTCGCTACCAAATCGAGATCGTGACACCCCTAATATAAAACTTCTCCTGAGGGACTCCAAGTGGCTCCAAACGTGTCTGGGTGAGTAAATGAACGTGATATTTGTTAAAAATAAGGTCCATGTTGAAGAAAAACCCAACTTCTCCTTTAACCTTCAAGCGAACGGGTGCAGTACCTGAGTCATCTTGGTGAAGTCGAGGACGGGTCGGGCGCAGGGCCGGTCCGGGTCACGGCGCCGCTTCAGACCCGGTTTAAACAGGAGCAGATCACAGGGCTGGGAGTGGCAGCGCGGCAGCTGCGGCGGGAGGCTGCGGCGGAGAGAAGACGGCGTGCTGCAGGCGGAAGAGGGCGAGGGGGGGACCGGCCCCCCTGCGGCTGTCCCCACGGCGGCGGCGTAGCCCGGCGGGGGCACCGCCACGGCCGGGCTCGGGACGGGGGGCGGAGGAAGGAAAGTGGAGGCCGCCGAGTCTCTGATGAGCACCGGCGACAGGGAGAAGCGCCTCTGAGGAGGAGGAGGCGGATGCAAGGGGGAGGGTGAAGATGAACAGGAGGACGGGGAGGGGAAGAAGCAGCAGCAGGCTCCGCCCCCCGCCGCCGCCTCGCTGGGGTCCCAGGGGAAGCTCCAGGGTAGCGGGGAATCCGGGGACAGCGCCAAGCTGAAGAAGGTGGGGCTGGAAGAGGAATGAAGAGACGAGTTCAGAGACGAGCTGGGGGCACGGAGAGGGCAGGCTCCGCCCACCGCCATCCCGACAACCCCCGCCCCCACCGCCGCCCCTCCACCAACTCCGCCGTGGCACTGCTGGCGACTGACGGGAGTCCAAACCCGGGAGGCGCTGGGCCGCCAGGTGTAGCGGCAGCGCGACAGGTCCTCGGGCACTGAAAGCGAGCGGCAGTGCCGTTTGGGGGGCGGGGGAGGAGGCGGAGGCAGTGCAGGACCTGCGGGGGGTGCCGTCGCTCCAGAGAGGGAAAGCTCGGACGCTGAGGTGCTGGGCACCAGGGGGCGCTGATGCTGGGACTGAGAGGGGCCCCCCTCCAGGGGGTCGCCGCCCTCCTGCAGGTGAGCATCGGGGGGCACCAGGGGCACGGGGCCGGGGGGGAAACTAGAGCTCAGTAACCCCCCCTGCAGGCTGTTCTTAGAGGGAGGGCAGAGCTGCCAGTAGCTGCTCTCTGAGGAAACACAAAGAAAATGTGATTTAGACAATATTAGTGTTGTAAAAATCATTCTGAGCACATAAATATGACCAAACAACGGAGCAAACTTCGCCGGTCAGACTTCATGCCCACCTGGATTGACAAAATTGCAGTTACCCGCTCATCCACTAGGGCCTGGCTCCAGAAGGGAGCAAGTTACCATCGACTCCCGTGTTAAAAATACCAACTTCAAAGCAGAAATAAACATATTTACAGCGCGGTTGTGGAAACCATTTAAGTTTTGACAGGTCAGGTTCATCGTAATGACAACTCTGATTTTCATAACTCATTCGTTTACATGTAACGGAAGCTTGAAATTATGAATAACAAAGGCCGTGTCTGAATGACAGGTCTCAGATGAGCCGTCAGCGCTAGCGCTGGTGGCTAGCAGCTAGCTACCAGGGAAGGCCTCACCTTCAGGGTCACATTAACATCCTAGGCTATTTTTGGGTCTACGAACTTGAATTAGTTGAGTCTGCAGTGTTTATTAGTATTCGGATATTAATTGTGAACTTTTTGGACTAAGATGGCTGCTGATTGCATCAACAGACTGTCCAGATGTCCTTGATTCATCTTCTTTTGGGTAGTAAAATTATATTTCTGCTGTTCATTTAGGATAACACTGTTAGGTTAAAATTTGTTTTTTTTTTAAATAATCACATTTCTTCTTTACAGGTTTTAATTAGAGTTCACATGATTTTAGTTAAAGTTACGGACCAACAAGACTTCATTTTTCGCTAACCTCCATTAGCTCCAAGTTAGCTCAGTTAGCTCATAGCTACATTGGTAACCCTCCCAGTCCCACTCTCCCTCTTCAATCTTTTGTATTTTCCATGTGTGACGATACGCGCTTAAGATGGTGGCGGTGGGAACCGCCCAGTTGGCTTTAATTCAATTCTACAGAAACCTACGGGTTACGTCACAGAGGCTCTGCCCATCTAATATTTCATCTGTCATATTTGGTTGGAAAATATGCTTCTCAGCAACCTCCCAACATGGTCTTCTAAACCTCCCACACTCACCAGGCATCAAGCCATCTGGGGGCCAGCACTCTGGGAGGGTTTTCGGGTCCAGCAGGGACTGAAACAAAACAGCCAGCTTTGGTTTTAGTGAAATACTCGAAGATGAGAACGTTGAGCGCTTAACAGGCCGAGAAACTCACCAGGTGGTAGTCCCCTGGTTGAGCAGGGTCGCCTGCCAGAGTCTGTTTCCTCAGGCTCTCCACCAGCAGCGAGACCACAGCATGGTGGCAGGGGAAGAGGGGGGAGAGTGGCGGGGAAGAGGTGGGGTCAGGAGGGGGTGAGACCAGGGAGAGAGGGGGAGGAGGGAAGGGAGAACTGTGGCCGTCTTTTTTTCTGTCCGTTTGGTCCGTGGGAGAAAGGAGAGGTAGAGGGGCTTAAGGCAGAGACTCCGCCTCCTTACCCCCTAAGGCCCATTCAGCCCAACCCACTATCACAAGGGCATCATCAGTCAGCTGTAGCTCTGGGATCACACCTAAGGAGGAAAAACAACAACAGAGATATTTTAGAATCAACCTGAAAGCTGATGCCATGCTACGACCCCATGAGACCTGACCTACAACCCGACCAATGAGCCACATTCTACAACCCAACCAATGAGCCCCATGCTACGACCCCATGAGACCTGACCTACAACCCGACCAATGAGCCCCATTCTCGACCCAACCAATGAGCCCCATGCTACAATCCAACCAATGAGCCCCATTCTACAACCCCATGAGACCTGCGCTACAACCCGACCAATGACCCCCATGCTACGACCCAACCAACGAGCCTCATGCTACGACCCAACCAACGAGCCCCATGCTACGACCCAACCAACGAGCCCCATGCTACGACCCCATGAGACCTGCCCTACAACCCAACCAATAAGCCCCATGCTACGACCCCATGAGACCTGCCCTACAACCCAACCAATGAGCCCCATGCTACGACCCAACCAATGAGCCCCATGCGACAACCCCATGTGACTTGAGCTACAACCCAACCAATGAGCCCCATTCTACGACCCAACCAATGAGCCCCATTCTACGACCCCATGAGACCTGCGCTACAACCCAACCAATGAGCCCCATGCTACGACCCCATGAGACCTGCCCTACAACCCAACCAATGAGCCCCATGCTACAGCCCAACTAATGAGCCCCATGCTACAACCCCATGAGACGTGAGCTACAACCCGACCAAAGAGCCCCATTCTACGACCCCATGAGACCTGAGCTACAACCCGACTAATGAGCCCCATGCTACGACCCAACCAATCAGCCCCATGCTACGACCCAACCAATGAGCCCCATGCTACGACCCAACCAATGAGCCCCATGCTACGACCCAACCAATGAGCCCCATGCTACGACCCAACCAATGAGCCCCATGCTACGACCCAACCAATGAGCCCCATGCTACGACCCAACCAATGAGCCCCATTCTACGACCCCATGACACCTGGGCTACAACCCAACTAATGAGCCCCATGCTACAACCCAACTAATGAGCCGCATGCTACAACCCAACCAATGAGCCCCATTCTACGACCCCATGACACCTGGGCTACAACCCAACTAATGAGCCCCATGCTACAACCCAACTAATGAGCCGCATGCTACAACCCAACTAATGAGCCCCATGCTACAACCCAACTAATGAGCCCCATGCTACAACCCAACTAATGAGCCCCATGCTACAACCCAACTAATGAGCCCCATGCTACAACCCAACCAATGAGCCCCATGCTACAACCCAACCAATGAGCCCCATGCTACAACCCAACCAATGAGCCCCATGCTACAACCCAACCAATGAGCCCCATGCTACAACCCAACCAATGAGCCCCATGCTACAACCCAACCAATGAGCCCCATGCTACGACCCAACCAATGAGCCCCATGCTACGACCCAACCAACGAGCCCCATGCTACGACCCCATGAGACCTGCCCTACAACCCAACCAATAAGCCCCATGCTACGACCCCATGAGACCTGCCCTACAACCCAACCAATGAGCCCCATGCTACGACCCAACCAATGAGCCCCATGCGACAACCCCATGAGACTTGAGCTACAACCCAACCAATGAGCCCCATTCTACGACCCAACCAATGAGCCCCATTCTACGACCCCATGAGACCTGCGCTACAACCCAACCAATGAGCCCCATGCTACGACCCCATGAGACCTGCCCTACAACCCAACCAATGAGCCCCATGCTACAGCCCAACTAATGAGCCCCATGCTACAACCCCATGAGACGTGAGCTACAACCCGACCAAAGAGCCCCATTCTACGACCCCATGAGACCTGAGCTACAACCCGACTAATGAGCCCCATGCTACGACCCAACCAATCAGCCCCATGCTACGACCCAACCAATGAGCCCCATGCTACGACCCAACCAATGAGCCCCATGCTACGACCCAACCAATGAGCCCCATGCTACGACCCAACCAATGAGCCCCATGCTACGACCCAACCAATGAGCCCCATGCTACGACCCAACCAATGAGCCCCATTCTACGACCCCATGACACCTGGGCTACAACCCAACTAATGAGCCCCATGCTACAACCCAACTAATGAGCCGCATGCTACAACCCAACCAATGAGCCCCATTCTACGACCCCATGACACCTGGGCTACAACCCAACTAATGAGCCCCATGCTACAACCCAACTAATGAGCCGCATGCTACAACCCAACTAATGAGCCCCATGCTACAACCCACACTAATGAGCCCCATGCCCCAACATAATGACACCCATGCTACAACCCAACCAATGAGCCCCATGCTACAACCCAACCAATGAGCCCCATGCTACAACCCCATGAGACCTGCCCTACAACCCCATGAGACCTGCCCTACAACCCAACCAATGAGCTCCATTCTACGACCCAACCAATGAGCCCCATTCTACGACCCCATGAGACCTGCGCTACAACCCGACCAATGAGCCCCATGCTACAACCCAACTAATGAGCCCCATGCTAAACCCCAACTAATGAGCCCCATGCTACAACCCAAATAATGAGACCCATGCTACAACCCAACTAATGAGCCCCATGCTACAACCCAACTAATGAGCCCCATGCTACAACCCATCCAATGAGCCCCATGCTACAACCCAACCAATGAGCCCCATGCTACAACCCCTTGAGACCTGCCCTACAACCCAACCAATGAGCCCTATGCTACAACCCCATGAGACCTGCCCTACAACCCGACCAATGAGCCCCATGCTAAGACCCCATGAGACCTGCCCTACAACCCAACCAATGAGCCCCATGCTACGACCCAACCATTGAGTCCCATGCTACAACCCCATGAGACCTTCCCTACAACCCAACCAATCAGCTCCATGCTACGACCCAACCAATGAGCCCCATTCTACGACCCCATGAAACCTGCCCTACAACTCAACCAATGAGCCCCATGCTACGACCCAACCAATGAGCCCCATGCTACAACACCATGAGACCTGCCCTACAACCCAACCAATGAGCCCCATGCTACAACCCCATGAGACCTGCGCTACAACCCGACCAATGAGCCCCATGCTACAACCCGACCAATGAGCCCAATGTTACAACCCCATGAGACCTGCGCTACAACCCGACCAATGAGCCCCATGCTATAACCCGACCAATGAGCCCAATGTTACAACCCCATGAGACCTGCGCTACAACCAATGAGCCCCATTCTACGACCCCATGAGACCTGCGCTACAACCCGACCAATGAGCCCCATTCTACGACCCCATGAGACCTGCGCTACAACCCAACCAATGAGCCCAATGCTACGACCAAACCAATGAGCCCCATTCTACGAACCAACCAATGAGCCCCATGCTACGACCCCATGAGACCTGCGCTACAACCCAACCAATGAGCCCCATGCTACGACCCAACCATTGAGCCCCATGCTACGACCCAACCATTGAGCCCCATGCTACAACCCCATGAGACCTGCCCTACAACCCAAACAATGAGCCCCATGCTACAACCCAACTAATGAGCCCCATGCTACAACCCCATGAGACTTGAGCTACAACCCGACCAATGAGCCCCATGCTACGACCGAACTAATGAGCCTCATGCTACAACCCCATGAGACCTGCCCTACAACCCAACCAATGAGCCCCATTCTACGACCAACATGCTACAACCCAAGGAACCTGTACTACAACTTGAGATGATGCAACAGCTATGCAGCAGTGCTGGGGCTAATGGGACTTAGAGGGTTCTATAGGAAGGTCTGACAACCAAAGAGGATGTTAAAACAGTGTAATGGCACAAAACCAAGATTTTGTGCAACGCCTTGCCTTGCCTTGCCTTGCTACGAGGGGGGTAACGGGGGCTTAACAGAGAGAGTAATGCTAAGGGGTTAATTAGGGGTACCAGAGTGATTAAAGAGAAGGTAACAGGGTCTAAAGGTAACAATAACAGCAGTAAACTAACTAATAGGGTGGTCAAAATGGGGTATTGGGGTAACAGGTTGGCTACCAGAGGGGGTAACAGCAACGAAGGGCTAACTGGGGAAGCCTGGGGCTAATGCTGGGGTGGTTTAATGGCTCTAAAACAAAGTTAAAGGGGGTTTGGGTTGGTAATACTAAAACTAGGGTTAAGTGGGGGCTGCTGGGTAATAATGTGAGGTAAATATGAGGCGGCGTGGGAGGACTAATGGGATGGTGAGGGGAACGGGGTGCAACAGGGGGTGTGGGGGCTACCAGAGGGGTAACAGAGGCTAACTGGTAGCTAACTGGGAGTAACAGCGGTAAACAGAAAACACGGGGCAGCTAACGGTCCGGCTAGCGGCTCAGAATGAATCAACAACCGGCCGACATGAGGCGGAGGTTCCTCCGCTGATGATGATCCACCGCAGGCCTGCCTCCTTCCAGCCTGGAGGACCAGAGCTGAGCCGCTGGCACAGCGAGGCCGGCCCGTGATGCCCCAGGGCGGCGCGAGTGGAGCAAAAACACGACGGGATGCTGCGGATGGACCCGAACCAGAACCGAATCATACATGCAGCCGTTCCTCCTGTCCCAGCGGCATCTTACCTGCTGTGCTGTCGAAGCGAGGCGGTTCCGGAGCTCGGTGTGTTGACCCAGTATTATTAGAGAGCAGCAGCAGCACCGAACCCACCGAGATGAATCAAAGCACGGGCACCGACCCGCAGATCGGTTCCGATCTCAGTCCGATGTCTCCTAATTATCCGGCATAATAATGGAAATCCTGCGCGCACACGCCAGTGAGCGGCGCGCATTCATAAATAACATTTACGGTGCCAGGAGGAGGATGAGGAGGATGAAGAGGAGGAGGAGGAGCGATGCTTCATCAGCACCACCTGCTCCTTTACGCCTCTTTTATTTTACTCCTCCACCCTTTGCACACCGCAATCAGCCGAACACCGGGCCGAAAAATCCCGCAGAAATAAAAAAAGAATCCATCTGAAGCAAAACAAGCCCGCAGCGCAGGGGATTATGGGAGCTGTAGTTCCCAGGCTGACGGCCGCTTGTTTACAGCAGCAT
Organism: Apricaphanius iberus; assembly: GCA_028564705.1. Classification (NCBI taxonomy): domain Eukaryota; kingdom Metazoa; phylum Chordata; class Actinopteri; order Cyprinodontiformes; family Aphaniidae; genus Apricaphanius; species Apricaphanius iberus. The sequence continues at coordinate 451,415 of JAPXFQ010001038.1, read as the reverse complement.
CTCCTGAACAAAACTAAACTATTTGAGTAAATTTCAACCCCCAAAAAAGTCAGAAAATCTGAGATTAAATTAACATGTTCCTGGAAAAAAATCGGAGATAATGTCAAAAAACAGCAAAATTAAATGTAAAAAAATCAGAATTTCTGAGATTGATTGCACATATTTTCCAGAAAAAAAAACCCAAAACTCTGAAATTCTGTCACAAAACTCGTAAAATTACAAATGAAAAGATATAAATTGAGTTTGAGATATTTACTTTGAAAACAAGTAGCCCAATTCTCAGATGGTAGAAAGAGGAAAATAAGCGAGAAGAAACTAATTTGTCTAAAGACACAGTTTCGTTAACTATACTTAGAAAATTGTATTAAAAAAAGCAAATTTTGCCTTTAATCACAAAAAACAACCTCGCAATTTTTCTACTTTTCTACGTCACAGAATAACGCGTTTTGTCATAGAAAATATCTGGAATTAATCTAAAAATGTCTTTCTTTTAAACCGTAATTTTACCATTTATGTCATAGCATTTATGAGATTTTTTTCTGATAAATGTGTGCAATCTAAAAAAATTCAGAATTTGTACTCGTAATTTCCGAGTTTTTCCCGGAAAATGTGACTTTAATCACAGAATTACAGAAATTTTTTGGGGCGGAAATTTACTATGAAATATTTTTTCTTTAGGTTCGATGGTCCCAATACTCCACCGATTAAGATAGACTTGCCTGAAGAAATCTTACCTCCACCCGTACTTGCACACCTCCAGGAAATCCAAAATGCTGTCAGGAAAACTACAAATTAAGGAAGAAAGGCAGAAAATGCTCCCATCGACTTTAAGAGAAAATACTTTTGATGAAAAAATTTAATTTACAACATATTTTATGGTCAATCACAAATTTAAACTGGAAGAAACAAAATGTTCTAAGTCGAACAATAAATGTGAGAATCCAAAAGTTGCTGCATAAACATAACAGGAAGCGATTGTTCACGTTGCTGTGCAGAATGTTCAGATGGTTTCATTAATCGGCTGAGTTCATGTCAGATCTGCATTATCCAACCCCCCCGTCAGCCCGATAAGCACAGGTTGCGTCCCACCGACGGTTCCTTCTGATGGCTGGATCCTCTAGGACTTCACTGATTCAGCTGCAGAGCAGAAGAAACTTCTGGCCGCCTTCCGATGTCAGAATCACATCGCCGCCGTTGCAGAGCGAGAACGCCAGCAGCAGTGTTCTGGATCTGTATACTGTGACTTTTTAGGTAGACTTGTGAGGACGCTGTTGTAGTAATCAGACCAAAGAATCCTAGAAATGTTCCCGGATTTCAGGCCTAACCGGTAGTTTCTACCTGGATTAATTTATGTTGGGTGCCAACTCTTGATGGTTCCTCTTTAGATACAGAAATTCAGTTTTGTTTCTTTTTAGCTGACGAAAATTCATCCAGCTACTGATTTGTTCAATGCATTCATTCAGTCAAACTCAATTCCATCGTGAGCCAAATAAGGATCATGAATGTGCTAAAAGGGCTGGTTGTGGCAGAAAGTATCAAAACTTCTTAAAATACCCAACATCTTTTCAGGATGTGATTTAGGACTATGCCATTAAATACTCTACTTATAAAGTGTTTAGATGCACCTAAATAGAACTTTAAGGTTATATTGTTCTCTAGAGTTTAGAAGGTCACACTGCATTTGTCCTGCAGACTTTTAGTTTGATACGTAGGAGCATGAAGATATTAAATAGAAGAGGCCCCAGGATGGAGCCCTGGGGAACCCCACACGTGAGGTTTGTTCTGATTAAACGTTTCCTACCGACTAAAATTTCCTGTTCTTGAGGAAAGACTCAGAAACCAGAACAATTATCAAAGCGGTGGAACAAAAACATCCAAGAGGAACTTCGACCAACTCATTTTTACGATCCCAACCCTCACATTTTTTGACCCGGTCTCCATCATAATCCTGGAGGAGCTCCATGAGGTCGTCAGGGAAACAATGGTTAATTTTTCTTTAAGGCTGGTGAGAAGCAGACAGCAGGCCAGGCTGTGGGTTTCTAACTCTTTATTTACATCTTTATTAATCACATTTCACTTTAGTCATAAAGCAGCACAGAGAAGTAAAAGAAATCTCGGAACACCTGGTGGCAGCGTTTCCCCTCCACTGATCAGGAGCTTCGTTTTTTTAAAAAGAAACAGGAGGAGGAGGAGAGGATGAAGGTGAAGGAGCGGAGTGAGGAACAGGACTCAGGGACAAACTGGTGAAGGACTCTGTGACGCAGGTGATAGGTGCTCAGGTTGGCGCAGTTCAACTAAAACGAGTGCAATTAACAAGGTGTCCAGCTGCTCCCCCACCCAACCAAACGCGGTGGCCAGAACAGGCCAAGGAAGGGGGCGGAGCTTGGACCGGGACGCTGGCGGTGAAGTCGGTCTTTGGTGATCTTTAAAAGACAAGTGAGTTGAAAAAACGTTGAGGATCAGCAGAGAACGCGGTCAGGCCCAGCTCAGAGGACGTCGGGTCGGATCGTCAGTACGGATTCCAGAAGAGCTGGTCGGAAAACACGGGAACCTGCTGGTCATCGGAGCCAAAATCTGACAAGTAAACCAGAGCAAGAAGCGTAAAAAGCCAGAACTTCAACACCTGGGCATCCCATAACAGTTTAAAGAAAGTTCATTTAAATCCATTCCCAACAAACATTTCTAATACATCATCATCACTGTTTTTATGATAGTATAGTTTGTTATATATAGTAGTATCTGAGGACAGCTTATGTAACTTTAGGTGCATTTAAAATGATTTTAATAAATTTCTTTCTTAACTATAAATATTCATACCAAAGTAAAATAAATAACTGTTCATTAAAATATATTTTGTGACATCTTTAAATAGTTTTTACACGAAAAATCCAACCACTGATTGCTTTCAAATGCGAGATTGCCACTCACAATATGGCGGAGTCACTAACAAGGCTAGGGCTGGGTATCGATTCAGATTCTCAAGAGTTTGAGTTCATTATCATACAATCAGTTACAGATATGGATCAGTGCTATTAAAAAAATATAAAAATTATCTTAAATATATTGTTTATGCATCTTAAATTATGTTTAAATGTATATGTATACGGGCCGAGTATTTAAGGAACTGCAGTCTGAAATAGATATTTGCGTTTCTGGAGGGGAAGGGAACGATGAGCCACAGTGTTTGTGTGGATGCCTGAGGAACTGTGAATGTCTGCCAAAAATAAATACAACAAAATAATATTGTATTGTTATTTTGACTGTATTTAGGGACTGCTTTCTTTGGATGACTTCGTGGACCCCCATGAAAACGAGATTAAGCATCTCATGGGGCTGATCCTCCATTAAATGTTTAAATAAATAAATAAGCCTCTAATTCAATGACAACACTGTAGCTGCATTTCCATTTCTCATGACCAGTGTTGGGCAAGTTACCAAAAAAATACATTTCATATTACTAGTTACAGTGTCAAAAAAGTAATATGTTTGCATTACATATTACTGTCTTAAAAATGTAACCGAGTTACACTACTTTAAGTTACTTTTGGCTAAATATCCAATACGACTTCTAAGCACCGTAACTTATTTATTTAAATTTTACACCAGTGTCACACCACAAATACTGTATTTTTAACAATATTTTATTCAAATTAAGTGTCTAGTTCCTTTGCATGCTTCTGTTTCATGGTAATGTTTGTTAAATCTAATCAAAAGAAGGTGCTGAAAGTGCTCATCACAAAGATGGCTGACAAAGATGAGACTCTGATGTCTGAAGTCTTACAGCAGATGGTTAGGAAAACAGTGTGAATAATGTCCATCTTTTCCTCAGCCGTCCCGATTCTGTGATGTTTTAGTTTGCAGCAACAGGAAGTGGATCTTCTATGGTATCCATCTTGGTTTGGTCTGTTGCATCAGTTGGACAGAAAAACTATTTAAAACGCATTTGTAATTTGAGTTACTGAAATTGTAACTAGTAATATATTGGTCTATATTTTGTACGAAATGCATTACATTACTCAGTTACTGAAAAAAGTAATCTATTCCTGTAACTCATTACTTTTGTAAGCCATTACTCCCAACACTGCGCATGAGATTGCGCAAATTGAAGTTGCGAAAATCAAATCGTCTAATGGAAACCTGCCGATTTAAAAAAAAAAAAAAAAACCTTTTCAATAAAACATCTTTGTGCTTTGATGAGGTGGTTTTTCGAGCTTAGCAAAAGTAATATATTTTGCGAAACGGCAATGGAAACACCTTTTTCGCATCACACGAGTCACGTGATGAATAACCGGATGTTACGAGAGAAAAAGGACGATGTTGGAAGTAGTAGTAGGAGAAACACTGTGCGGCGTGTTTGGGTTCACGTAGAGAATGTTGGTTTTTTTGCATTTGGTTTGTGATAAAGGCATAACTAATATATTAGATGAAAAACTGCAAAAACGGGAGCATTTACAAAGAACGCTCCCATGTAAAACGTTCCAATGCCACTACGGCTAATCTGATGGCTGAAAATGAGGCCTAGTGCCGTGATATGAATACATCTACTGTAAATGTTACTGTCGCCACCTTTCTTAAAAAATTTTTTTAATATTATCTAAATTAAAAACACATTTTGCACATATTTGTAATGGAAATGCAGCTAGTGAGTAACGGTTTACCAGGAAAACAAACTATTAACACTTTCAAAACCGAGTCTTTCTACAGCAGTCTGGAAAAAATAGGGGCAAACTATGTTAAACTATTAAACTTTTTCAACTCGTGAATAGAGTCGATAGATTTTTTCAATACAGCCCTAAGCGAGATTATAGAAGAGCAGCAGGTTCTGATCCGATTCATACCAGCAGAACAAGTTTCACGCCCTCAATCTGCTTCAAGCAAAATTAAAACTTGTGATAAAAAAGGTTTTGAATTCAAAAATCTGAACGTGCTTCAGAGAGATTTAAAAGGACATTTCATGTTTTTGTTCAACCAGGACCTTATTTTTTAGCAAATATTACAATAATTTACTCAACCAGACCAGTTTGGAGTCCTTCAGGAGAAGTTTCTATCCATTCTGATCAGCGTATATCCATATAATGGGAGCCAATCAGAGCAGGAGATTTACTGCCTGTAATAAGGAATTATCTGCCCCATAACTCCTTCATTTAACCAGGTTTAGTTAATAATTAGTGATATTCTCCCTGTGAGTTCAGAACGTATCAGAAATGTTTATTATTTCTGATCCAGGATGATTTAGAGGCTATAATCCATCTACACTAACATCCCAGCTGTATCTGATCAGGACTTTCTTTGCTCTACGGCGGTCGGTTAGACAGAACTACTGCAGACATCATCATGGTTCATGTTTGGACCAATAGGACTAAGTTCAGCTTCTACAGGCTCTATTTCTACAACCTACACAGACTACAGCTGGGATGGAGGACGGCTGATACGTCAGTGAAATCACAGGTTGGTGTAAATTGAGGTCTAGGTTAACAACAAAACATAAAAACATTCCCTTTAAATCCACAGATTTAACATTTCTGCTGCCCTAAAGTGTTCAACAGTAAGTAAAGGTTTTTGTACTTGTGAGCTGAAGATGGTCCTTTTGGACCCAAATGAATCTTAGCTCCATGTTCCTGCATTCATTTTAGATTTACTGGAAGTTACTGGAAACAAAAGCTGTTTCTTTAAAGTGACAGTTTCCCTTCCACTAAGCTACGCTTTCCTGATCCAGGTTCAGTAAGAGGAATCAGAGCTGCTGCGTTTTCTGGAGCCTGACCTGGGGTGTGGTCAGTCTCCATCAGGAGGTGGAGCCAGTCGTTCATGCCGTCATCGGGGGTCAGCCGACTCCTGTGGGAGTAGCCGAGGCCAGGAGGAGAGCGAAGGTGGCGGCGACTCGTCTCCGGCTGCTGCAGGAAGGAGAACAGCAGGTGGGTCATCACCATAACGGACAGAATCCCTCAGTTCTGACCCGGATGAAGGAAGCTGCAGCACAGGCTGAATAAAATATGACTTGCACGAGAAAAACTGGGAGTCTGAAATCTGAACTTTGGCCTAACCCAGAGTTTGGACCTGCAGGGTTCTGTTCTGGCCCGGTATCAGTCCTGAGGAGAATCCTTCCAGTTTGACCAAATCCTGAACTCAACCTGGGACTTCTTTCGGCCCCCGCATGGGAAGAAACGCCTCTCCACAAATTACAGAAGGCGTCTGATGATGAAGAAGTTCCAGAACAAGCTGTGTCATTTATTCTTTCCAAAAACTTCAACATTTTATCAACTTTTGCTTCGTTTTAAAACCTGAAACAAAATGACAAGTCCTGATTTCCATATTTAAAATACAGAATGTTAAAACTGGCCACATGACTGAATTTGATTTTAGTTAATTGCGCAGGTTTCCGTGAACAGGTCTTACAGCGTTTTCTGCCATCATTCTGTGGCTCGTGTTTCTCCATTTCCTCCATGGGTCACCAATAATGACAGCAGTCGCTCCAGCCAGTGTACGATTCCCTCAGACACTAACGGAAGTGCGCCTGTTTAAAAGCTGGGTCACCAGAGTATTCTTCGCTTTCCTTCAGGAAGAATCTGAATCCTAGAAGCTCAATAAAGTTTTTTTATCTGCCAAAAAAATTATACGAAAAGGCCTTTTCCATTCATGAATCAAAAAAATAAAATGAGTGAGTGACAGGGATACCGAACTGTTCCTTCTGGTGGTTCTACATTTTAATCTGGGCCTGAATTGTTCAAATGGGTGAACCTAGTGATGAATGAAGGGAACCGTTTTAAAGCCACAATACCGAATCTGCAAAACAAGCTAGCTTTAAAAAAAAAAAAAAAAAACGTGATGGAACTCCCCCCTCAGCCATCCTTAGGCCCCGCCCCCCTGATTTGGGAACAAGCATCGCCACAGCAGAAGAGAGATCACATAACACCAGTAGCAGTTCACTCACCCGACTCGTTTTCAGTGGCCTCAAACATTTTTCATTCCTGGGACTCTGGTAGTTTGTTCTAAAGTTGAAGTGGTAGCAGCCGGCTGGTTCTATTCCTCAAATAGAGTGGAGAACGTCGCTCAGAGTTGTTCTGGTGCAGAATCCAGCAGCGTGTAATGAGGGGGAGGAGCCACATACGTGTTGGTGAGCAGTGATACCGGTAACGCGTTTCTTAGTAGCGCGTTATTCCCAACAGGACCAATCCAACGAGTCATTTCCATACCAGTAACCAAATCTACGTTTTCAGAGCAAATGGCCGTTGCTACCGCTTTAAACTTTTCTTTTTTTTTAACAGCGTTTGGTAGACTCGGTCAAAGGCGGCAAAAGCAGCAACAATAGCGGTAAATATTGTCCTACATAGCTTCTATGATACTCCTGCAGTGCATTTCTGTCATAATCCGAAAAGATAAAACAGCTGATCATCTCTGCAGCCACCATGTTAGTTTTGTTTCTACTCTACAAATCCAGCACTCCATCTGGTCTGACCGCTGTGCTCCGCCCCCTTGTGGTACTCTCCAGTAGTGCGTGTCTAAGATGCAGACTTGCTTGTGTCAACATGAGGTTAGGAAACAAGCGGGGGCATTACTAGACCGTAGTCACCGGGGCGTGTGCCTTAGTAAAAGTCTACAGCGCCCCAGTAAAGTTATAGCGCTGCTCTCGCTGGAAATGGCATTCATGAGCGCATCTCTGTGCCTCCAAAAGAAAGGGGTCAGAGTGGCCAATCAGGAAATAGCACCTCTGTAGCTGGGCAATAGATTGAACGCAACAACTAATGAAAATCATTCGCATGATTCTTGTGAAAGTTTCGTTTTACCCACATAGTAAACGGTAGAAAACGCTGGAGCTCGTCACATCACTGAGCACAGAGTAAGTCGTCCCCCGTTTTAATGTTACAACAAATTCACAGAAAAAAGAAGTCGATCGCCTTTAGAGAATGTTGCCCACATAATTAGCATCCGTTTTTCCAATGCTTAGCGTCCCGATGGCCCAAATGTAGCAGTTTATTTAAGTTTACCAGCCTGTGCCGTCTCCCTCACACACAGACTCAAACCATAGGCTGCATGCAGACAATGATTTATACGTATACTGCAGACAGAGTCCTGTAAAAGTAGCTTATACTGTTTGTGAAGCTGCTCTACTGAAAAAACTAAACAGCATTCCGATAAACTATTCAAAGGACATCAGAAAATTCTTCCTGAACAGAAGCAGATGGACAGGAACAGAGAGGAGAGATGAGGACGACAGCGGTATGATAGTTGTTCACATTAACATTAATGCTGGTAACAGCCAGTGCTGTGATTTGATCAACGGCTTAATGGTAAACCTAAATAAGTTTGATGCATTTGCAAATGTAGCCTATGGGTGATAATTTGCCTATAATGTAGCCTAAGATAGAAATACATTTGTTACTTTGCTTTCCTGAACTGCTAGTTTTAAACATGGACTTAGGTTTGGGTAGTAAAGAATCAGACTTTCTAATCTTAAATGGTTCCAGTAAGATGATCATTTGTAAATCTTTGAGGTGTGCGTGGGGAAATAAATCTATTGTACCAATGAATCCATCCTTGTATCTTTACCAGTGGTTTAATATTGCCTACAGTACGACAGTGACAGTAAGGATTTGGAAGCTTGTACCTGAAGGCTAACATTTTATATTGCAAACAGTCATTTTAATTTTTTTTTTATGTATTGGGAGTTTGGGGGCCTGTGCCCCAGCAAAGCTCTTCGTCTAGAATCGCCCCTGGAAACCAGATTATTTCAGGCCTTACTGTTAAAAAGGCAGTAGGGAAGGTTATTGTCAGCTAAATTAACTAAATCAAATGTTACTTTTAAAATAAAGTAATCAATAAAACCAAGATACTTTTGGAAGGAGAGATCAGATTACCATTTTAAAGTAACTATGGCAACACTGCCGGTGAGTCAGACAACCTGATGGGCCAATCGTTGGGTTTAGACGGAGCCGTGCCATTGGCTGAGATCTTTAGACAAATTTGGCAGAACCCACTTATTTATACATTTTTGTTCTTTTTAAATTCAGAAAAATATTTATATAAATTTCACCAACATTGAAAAAAAAAAAAGTTTTACGCTAGCTTGTTATGCAGTTTTAAGTCTAGATGATCCCTCAGAGCTGCAGGACCGATCCGATAACCAGATGCTGAGAATTAAAGGGATACTACACCCCTGTTCGCTTTAGCTTAGCATAAACCACTGTAAGTGAATGGGAACTACTACCCTGTCGGAAATGGGGTTACATTGATGAGCCCCAAGGTACAAAAAAACTGAAATATTGGACCTCAGGGTAGCAATTTATACATTTTTCATGTCTGAAAAGTACATAAATGTTCCTTGGTACTAAAAAGTACATTTTTGTACCATTTTTTTGGATAGGGTACAACGCCTGGTGATCATCTTCCCACAAAAATAAAAACTCATTAGCAAACCTAGATTTATGAAAATCAACTTAATAGTTTTGTGCTTCTAATTTTTTTTGTTTAATCAAGCAAATCATTTTACAAGGATCTCTTTGTGCTTCAAAAATTGTGAATAATTTTTAAAATAATTTTTGACAAGTGAAATTTTGCTTTATCATTTGGATAAGTTGCTAAAATTCTTAGAGCAAGTAAACTTTTCTTTCTAGTGGAGAAAGTTGTTTCTTTGGGTGATTATTGGCTACATGGTGGTCAAGTCAATGATTTAGCGAAAAGGTAGCTCTGAAAAATTTACAGACTATACCTACACTACTTACCAAACCAGCGACAAGAATTGTACTTTGATTTCTGAGTGTGTAGCTTGTTCTCATGCTAGTAGTTCCCCTTCATTTCCATAGGTTTCTGTTTTAGCAGTTTAACCACAGCGCCCCTGCAGGGACAGGCAGGTATAGCTTGGGGCTCATACCGTTCTAATGTACTCGTATCGGTAACCGTTAGCCAACAGTTACTTAAAATATGGAAACTCTGCAATAATTTTGCAGGAAAAGTTATTTTCACATGTATTTTTTGATTTGTGGCCATTTTTCATCCAATTCACAAGCAAATAAAACCAGTCTTTGAATTTTTTGGATTATTTTTTGCATTGGTACTCCGTATCGGCAAGTACTTCAATCCAAGAGTCTGTCTGACAAAAAGTGTAATCGTTGTATCCCCTGTATAGACCGTAAGCCCGCGTCCTGCAGCGTTACCGGGGATAGCGGGACGGTCCAGGCTCCAGGAACCTCCACAGACAGAGGAGACACCGAGGAGGCTTCAGAGGCTGCAGGAGTCTCCTCTCTCTGCTCGTCTCCTCCATCCTCGCACAGGTCCGACGTCATCTTTGCCAGCTGGCTCTGCCTGCAGAAACGACACCAGTCAGTCATTCAGGGTCCTGCTGCCGCGTCTGCTGCCATCTGCCAGCAGGGGGCAGCAGAGGAGGTCGCCGAGGCCAGGCTCCACCTACAGCTGCTCCACCGGGTCCGGGGTGTCCGGAGCGTCGCCGGTGGGGGGGTCCCACAGGTGCAGGGCCCGCCTCCACAGACGCACCTGCATGTCCCAGGAACGCCGGCTGTACTTCCGGTACTTGTTGGGAGTGGATGGGTGGAGCTTCGGATCCCTCATGTGTCTGAGGACGAGATCAGCTCATCAGGGGGCGGAGCTTATCGCCCTAGAACCGGAGCCTATTCAGAGCTTCTGACTCACTTGGGGACTTGTTGCAGGTAGTTCTGGTAGCCGCTGGTGTTCTTGCCGTACTGGATCTGTTTCTGGCGCCGCTTCAGGACCGCCGCATTGGTCTCGGTGTTGGCCGGGTCCGGCAGGCGGGTGTAGCAGCGGGAGAACGGAGACCTGCGGGACAGGGATGAGAGCAGTCGGTGTGAAGGAGAAACGGCACCTAAAGCAGATCCAGGGCCCTCATTTATCAACCGTACTTACGCACAGATCCGTGCGCAGGAACAATTCTACGCATTTTGTGGTATTTAACAATCTGTACTTGTACGTAGAAATGTTCTGATTGTTCGTAAGCACAGCATCTTCTGGTAGAACGGAGGAACTGCGACATTTAAACAGTTTCACTTTGAGCTCATGTTGGCATGCGTCTGTTAGCAAAAATGACTCAAAAAGTTATGCACGGATTAGCAATAAAATTTCAGGAAATGCTTGAAATTTGCCAAGAAAATACATAATGTTGGGTTGTTCATGCATGGAGATCATGTCACTAGCAATCTGTGTTCTTTGCGTGCTGATGGCAGCACAAGCCGTTTCTCCAATTATTCATGGCGACAAAAGAGTCAAACATGATGATCTGGAGCACCTTCTGTATCAGATCTGGTCCAACTGTTTGCTGAGAGACGATTTACTCTATTCAGTTTGAAATCGAACCATTTCTTTCTTTATGTCCAACAGGAACGTCTCCACTGTCTTGACGGCATTTACTGCCTCTGTCACTTTTCTCCAAGGCGGAGTTTTTATTTTTATTCGTTTCCCCAGAGCTGATCGAACCAAACAGAAACGTTCAGTATTAATTTATTAAACTTTTCCACAGACGTTAATATCAAAAAATGAAATTATTTGGCACATTTTTTATGTCTGCACTGCAGCAGAAATATAATGTCTGTGCTGGGAGAATTAGACAGAGAAACACATTATGGAATAAACTATTGGTGGTGAAATACATTTTTATCAACTTTCTTAAAAGTCTGATCACGAATACTTTTAATGCCTCCCTTATGTTTCAACTCGATCTCTGAAATTCATTTTTTCACTCTTAAGGAAGAACGTGAGGACTCAGTGCATGTGACAGATGATGTGGTATTACAAAATATGGTTAACCGATGGCGTTTCTGTATGTAAACGCCATCAAGCGGGATTTATCAACGCATGATTGCGGAGGAGCGTGCGTACGACACGCCGCCGCACATTTCATAAATCAGACTTTTGACTGTTCCTACGAACATTTAAAATTTCACTCGTAGGATAGTTTCTACGAACGTTTGATAAACGAGGGACCTGGAACCCTTTGTGAAACAGCAGAGGTTCTGCTGGATCAGCCTCAGAGGAACGTCTCACTGACCTTTTGCCGTCCACGTCGTCCGTCCCCACGGCCACAGAGCTGGTGGACACTTTGAGGATGCAGCGCTCCAGGATGGACGGCCTGCAGGGACAAAACGGTTCCAGGAAAACGCTGAAAACTCTGCAGCATTTAGACAAAGTTCTCCCTGCAGACTGAAGCTTCAGTCCTGATCTACACTTTAAGGACCAGGAGGGAAAACCGTCTCCAGGTGGTTCCAGTGGAGATCATTAGATTTCTGCCATTCATTCAGATGATAAAAACCTGCGAGGTTTGTTCCCAGTTCGCTCTCGTCCTCGAAGTCCACTGGTAGCCGGAGGAGACGGGATCGGAGACGTGTTACTGCAGAATCAGAGGGACAAACAGTTGGAACAAATATCTGGTGCAGTTCCTTACGTTTTCAGATAATCCTTCAAACGAAAAAAAAACAAAAAAAAAACATCTTTTAGACCTTCAATTCTGGACTTATTTTACCTCCGGTTCTTTCAGAAACTCTACAGAACCACTGGCAAAACAGAAGATGGGATTTTATCTACAGATTTAATCCTTTCATCACCTTTAACTGAAACTGCAGAGGTTTACAGCGTCCCTGATGGACACTTTAGGCTCATTTTCAAATTGATACCGTCCAAATTTAAAAGCCTAAAAAAAACCCAACTTTAACTTAGTCTGTCATGAGAACTAATGAGGCAAAATAAAATCCAGTTCAGTTTTTCAAACACTGGTGTGCTGCCCCCTAAAGGGAGGAAACCAGAACTAAAGTCAGGATCTAAACAGTTAACAGGATATTCCACAAATAATGTGTCTGTAGCCATCTTCCCCAGAGTTAGGAAGCATTTTGGAACCAGCTCAGTTATTCCACAGATCTGGCTGTCATCCATTTGCTTTAGCTTAGCATAAACTTGCTACTAGCATGCTAGTAGTTCCCATTTACTTGCATACGTTTGTCTAGTTCAGCATAAACGAATGCAAGTGAAACAGAACTACTAGTTCCCCACTAGCATGGGAACTGGTAGCATGCTAGTGGGGAACTGCACCTTTTTGCATCGTTCACCTGACTTCACAAATAAAAAAATCAAAAAAAAAAATCGATCAGTTTCATTTTTAAGCGTCTCATCATATGTTTGCACAAAGTACCGCAGCAGTTTCCTAATGTCCTAAATCTGCTCAACATTTAGCAATAGGGCGTGGGATTACGCTTTGCGGAACTGAACAGAAGTGGAGTTGGGAGAAATAAAGTAATCTAAAACATGTTGGCTTCCCGAAAATGATGTGGAACATACGAGGATACGCTAAAAAGGGAAACCAAGGACCGATATATGGACAAAGTCGACATTTTAAACAGTTTGGATCCATATGAAACACCTAAGACCGGAGCTCTTGACAACTTGTTACAGCAGTTGTGTGTCACGGACATTTTTGTCGTCTTGTTTGCGGTGCGAGCGATTTTGTATCACCTCTACCGACATTTTGCCCGTGCCGGTAAAATCAGTACTTAAAAAAAAAATATTCGGTTTAGTTTAAAGGCGCTTTTGTCCTTTAAGAAATGAGCCTCGACTTGAGTCACGTGACTACGCACAGTGTGTAGCTACATTTAGCAGAGTTTAGGCTCATCTACAGACTGTTTTTTAGCGACAAATAAAATGACTTTATGGTGTTATTCGACACTTAGACTCTAACGTGGAGCACGTATCTTTGTTACTGTAACAAAAGAGCTGCAGAGCGTTTCTAGCCCAAAAGCTCCGCCCACCTCGGTCCTGTTCGGGTTGGAGCTGATATTAACCCCACTGAGTTGATGGTTGAAGCCGCCGCCTGTTCCCACCTATGCTCCGATGTTAAATAGTGCGTCCAGAATAAACGACTGTACACTAAAAATCACATTTCATTCCTCACCTCATCTGGTCTGTGTGATCACTTGTGAGTTTTGGGGCGTTTTCACGTGTTTTGGCCGTGCCAGAAAACGGACAGAGGAAGTGTTTTACATGACGGACTGCACCAAAACAGCAGGTGGCGGTGTACGAAAAAAATTATATTCTGTAGCTATGCAAAACAAACGAGAGAGAAGTAGCGACGTGATAAAACAAACGGCGGCCTAGAATCTACTGGTTAACTGCTTGTACAGCACACCTTCAACACAAGGCAACTTTGAGGTGATTTAAAATGGAACACAGCATAAATCAAGTTGATTAAAACACAAGAAAGCAATTACAATAAGAATTATATTAAAATTTAAGGACAAGCGGGTAAAAAAAATAATAATAAAGCGTTGCAAGATCAGTTGTTGAATAAAGTTTTTAGAAGTTCAGTTCTTCCCTTTTGAAAAACGAAACAAACTACAGGGTGCGTCTTGTAGTAAACCGGCGTTTTGTAACCTGTTGTGTCGCTGTGGGATGATTGCACATCGTCGTTTTGATCTTTTATGGTCGCGTGGCGATTCGGTAACTGCCGTCTGCGGTGTCGTCACGTCCGCCGTCTTAGGTATGCCCAGAGTACGGCTTGTGTCCACTCCTACCTGGACCCCGATACGACCTCCAGGGCAGGTCTCTCGGCCCGTATCCCAGCACGATCCAGGCTGTGCTCATATGGTACGAAGGAAATGGATTTTGACTAAATACGGGACCCAAGTCACACGTGAAAAACGCCCCGAATACGGACTAAAACGGAGAAAGGAGAGGGAATTAAACGTTGAATTATAAAGGATGTTTGAAGGCGTTCAATAGCAAGACGCCATTATATTTTAAAGAACATTGAGCAAATCTGGCCACCACCGTACAGCGACTACAGTTTGTCTTTATCGTCCGCTAACCGTTAAAGGTGAAATGCTTAATATACCGGGATATTAATTTTAGCTCATATCGCCCAGCCCTACATGCGCTTTTAATAACGCGTTACAGACGTGCTCAGATGTTACAAACTACTGTTATATACTGAGAGGTGTGAAGGCCCGTCGGTGATTACGGGTCTCTCTGATCTGGATGAGCGGTATTCATTTCATTTGCTCAAAAATTGCCGTCCTATATAAGAAGTTGTGTTTCAGTGCGTCGGCATTAGCCTGCATGTGTTGGTTTGCATGTCGCTGTTGAAGGAAAGAAACTAAAAAAAAAAAAATCAAACATGCAATTCTGTAACGTACCAGACTGAGAATGCAGAGAACACTCGTTAACAGCGGGATACTCTGGAAGTTCATGTTCGGCCGCCTACCGCTGAGATCCGAGCGAGCCGACACTTTATTTTGGCTAGTGTCGTGGTCTCAAAAACCACCCCCAGTTCAGAAGTACTTAGAGTATAACATCTTCAGTGGAGAAAAACCTGGCTGAGACTTAATTTAGTTTCACCTCTGCAGAGCGTGGAGAAGACCTGTCCCCAGCAGGCTGAGTCCCAGGGGTTCTGACGCCCCGATGCAGACCGGCTCGTTTTATTCATTCAACAGGGAGTGGCTCATAGCACATACACATCAATACATTTGCTGGTTATTCTCCCTACACACACATTTCAGTTACATCTTGCGAGATAACAGGTACCTGGTGGTGCCTGATCCTGCAGGTTCTGCTCTGAAAAACAACTCCATATATGGTACAGCACATCTCATATCAGATACTACTTCCTCTTAGGCCTTTAGCAACTTTCAGCAAGCATAAAACGTTTAATCACATTAAAAATCCTCATTACTAGTCTGTGGTAAACTGGAAAACTGAAAAGTTAACCCGTTTTCCACCTTTTTCCCTGCCGATCACGAGTTGTGCTGTTGCTCCCCAACAACACAGCAACTACTGAGTAATAGTAGCAGTAGATCCAATAAATATTAGATGAAATTAAGCTGAAATACCGAATACGACTAAACAGCGCGCTACCAGAGCGGCGGCCGCGTCAGATGATGACGACACGATACCAAGCCTTATAAACCCTTTTCTGATTCTATTAGGAAACTGCTAGCAGTTCTTTATGCACAGCTAAAGCAAACGGGCTGCTGCCAGATCAGGAGAATTACGGACCTGGTTAGATAAAAGCTCATCTTTCCGCCCACGTTCAAATCCGGGGGAGACGGCAGCCAAAACCTGCAGCATTTTAAACGTTTCCATCTCTCCCTGCAGGCGATCAGTGACCAGGTGTGCCACCTACCTGACCAGGGTGTCATAGACAGAGCTGCAGCCAGGGAGGAGCCAGGGTTCGGGGGCGGAGCGTACCGAGGCGGGGGGCAGCAGGTCGGGGACGCCGTTCCACATGGATGCAGACCAACCCTTGGCACAAACACACGACCAGGGGCTGAAAGACAAGCTGGGAGGGACAAGGACAGCAGATCAGAACTTCACAAGCTTCAGTTTTAAACACAGTGCCGTCCCTCTGCTGCAGGACCTCGCGTTCAGGCCAGGGGGCAGCAGAGTCACAGGTTTTAATGACAAACAGAAGCCTGATGTCCTCCTCAGGGGACGAGTCAGCTTCTGGGATGGATCTTTACTCCTGATGTTTGGAGGGATAAAGAGCAGCAACAGTGACAGGAGAACCACATCTACTCAGGCGGACGTCCACACGTTCTCAGCAGGAGGAACCGGCGGAGATCACACAGAACTATGGGAAGCTATTTAAAAACGAACAAAAAAAAAGGTTTCCTGGATTAAAGTAGGAAATCCTGCAGCTTCATGGATGAAACTTTATGTTTCTGGGGAATTCTTTGGTTCGGGCTGCTTAGAAATTCTCCTGTTTTGCTGCAGCTTCACCGCAACTAGAACATTTTTTTGATCGTTAAACATTTTGGTTTTTAACTGAATGTCTGCCTGCAGGTTAGAAAACAAACTTTCTGCTCAGAGACGGTGAAATAATTAAAGCCTGCGATCTGGACGGACCAATGAGGAGGATTTTAATCCAGAACAGTCCAACTGAACAGAACCAGCTCCCAGTTCTGGGTCTGAATCATCAGTGCAGTGACGCATTGAGTGGGTCCGTCTGTGGTTCTGATCAGATGTTCTGGATCCTCGGTTCTGGTCTCCGACTTTCTCCTGACAATACTCCACTGGGTTCTGGTCAGTCCGGTTGGCTGGTGTCACCGTGGTGATTAACCCCTGGCAGCGTGGGTCCGTACCACGTCCTGCTGGGGAATGAAACCAGCAGCTTCACAAAGCGGGTCGGCAGAAGGTACCATGAGGAGCTCCCAGTTTTAGGCTGATGGAACCCAGTGGACCAGAACCAGCAGATGATCTGGACCTCCACCAAGATGGTTCTGCTCCACTCTTCCTCCAGATTCTGGGACCTTCAGTAATGACATGAAAACTTGACCACAGAACGATGATGTGGTTCTGCTTGGTCCAGGTCAGACGCCGCCGGCATCGTCTCTGGTTCCGACCCCCCCCCCAATCCATCCTCTGTTGCTGCCGACTGATTTTTTCCTTCCACTCAGCTTTCCATTACTGCGAACATCCAGCTTCTTCAGCAAAGGCCATCAGTATCCATCTGCTCAGCAGTCTTCCTCGTGACATTGTTGGACCTTATCTGAACATTCTGAAATTAATCATCAGTTTTTCTGCTCTGATTTAGATTCCTAATCCTCAGAAAATATTTTTTTTTGTAAGTTTTTCCTTTAGCTGGAAGAGAAACCTCATCCAAATCAACTGAGAAGCCGTTCCCTCTCCAACATGGCGTCCGTTCGACGAGTCTATAGAACAGGGGTATCAAACTATTAAAAAGAATCGTAGCAGAAAGTATTGAACAGACTGCTAAAATAATCTATTTCAAGAAGTACTTAAACTTAAATATTTCACAGTGATGTGATTAACTATTCAAATAAACACTGATTTGAGGGATAAAGTAGCATTTAGGTGCACATTAACACACCTTAAAGCAGAAATGTCAGAACTTTTTGCTACCAGGGCCAAAATCATCCAGTTGAAAATGAGTGATTTTTTTTATTTGTTTAAAAATAAATTAAATGGAGTAATAATTTCCCTAAACCAGGAATTCTTGTATAAAACATTTTTATATAATTGTCGATTCAAAATCTAAGGCTTTTAATTTTTTGCCTTTTTAAAAAGAAATCAAGCTTTCAAATATTGCATAGGGGCCAGTTACAGGGTTTGGCTCGCTCTTTGAAAATGTGTCATTTTTAGCCATGTTTGGTTGTCTCCAACTCGGCTTTAGCATTAGTTGTTACGCAATGAAATTAAAAAGCCAAAAAAGAAAAAACGTTTATTAAAACAATTTGTTCCATGGAGCATTTTCTAATCATTTTAATTTGTCAACAAAAATTATGCCCTTATAAAAGAAGATCATTTGAGGAATGTACCAATATCAATGGATGGCCCCCCCAAGTTGACTTTGGACACCTCTGCCTTAAAGGTTCTGAGTATATGGTCTTCTGGAGTTTAGAGGGCCACATAAATGGCTACGGCGGGACGGATTTGGCTCCCGGGCCTTGGGTTTGACGTGTGTGCTATAGAATATGGTTTCAACTTTTAAACGTAGCCCAATTACCAAAAACAGGGAACATTTTGGGTGGAGAAAGTCATGGTTGCATTGAGAGATTCTTAGAAACCCCAACCTAAAGCCAGCAAGCAAAACTCAGGACTGGATAAAGAACATTTATCAGGACCAACAGGTCCAGAAGTGACAAATAAATAAAGGAAAAAGTCACGGCTGGAAATTCTGAGAACCATTTTGAGTTTAACAACCAATAAGTCAGAATCTAAGAGCTAAATCTGAATCCAGAGACCCGGGTACAGTTTAAGCTGATTAAATCTTTATCTCTAATCCTGGTTCTGAGTCCAGAATTCTGCCTGCTGGTTCTGGTTCGTACCTGGAGGACAGCAGCGGACTCAGGACTGCAGGTTCCACTCCGCTGGTAGACATTTCTGCTCTTCACCTCCGACAGACACGCCATCATTCTGCTTTTTCGGCCTTTTAATGAGGCACACCTGCGGCGGTGAGATGGGGGCGGGGCCTGATGACCACCTGACCACGCCTTCTAGTCCCTGGTGGTTCGCTGGAATAATGTAGCTTTTTAGTAGCTTATTATTATTATTTTTATTTTAAATAAACCTTTATTTAAAGATTATTTCTATTTACAACTTAGTTGTATATTTTATACACCAGAAGAATATAAAAAGTTTTTACAAAAGTACATGTTTAATAGTATAATTCAGAGTGGGGAATTTATAGTCTTAGTATAAAACAGTAAAAGAGGAAAAAAGGAATAGAAAATTTTCTTTGGTTATTTATTATTATATGACTAATTATATGAATATTTGGAATGTATCAAATATAGTTTTTAATTTTACAGCCTTTTTAATGTTGGAAGAGGATATTGTGTTCATATATGTCTTTAGATCCACGATGAAGTGATCAAATAAGGGTTTCTAACGCAATACTTAACTCAGAACTTGGACTAAAATAGAATTAAATTACTAAAATAAAAACTGGCGGAGTCCGTTGGTTTGTATTATGTGATCCGAAAAAAAAAAAAACGTTTTTCACATACAACAAAAAATCTGGCTTGACAGTTCTTGACATAAAATACTTATCTTTCCAAAAGACTTTTGTGATTGAACGGTCACAAAAAAAAAAACATGGATAACAGTCTTTGAGGGATTACAGGAGGAACAGGAAACATTGATGCTATAATTAAATCTTTTTTGAAGAAAATATTTAGCTGGATAAAATCTGTGTGTTATCTTACAGGAAACGTCCTTCATTTTATTTCCAGTGAAGAATTTATTTGGTGAAGACCATATTTTTGTCCAATTAAGATCTTGGGAGAATGGAAAATATTCAAATGAATAACAGAAATCAAGTAATAATTTCAAGGATGAGACTGGGACATACAGCTTTAAATAGTTCGCTTTATATAATAGAAAAGTACAGTACAGGATTGTGTGATGGTGGGAATGAAAACAGTCGAACATGTATTATGTTATTGTAGAAAGTTAAGAGATTTGGAAAATTAAGTTTTAAAAATCTGTTAAATGGATATATATATATATATATATATATATATATATATATATATATATATATATATATATACTGTATATATATAAATTATTACTGGAATTGTTAAAGAAAAGTGGAATAACAAATAGAATTTAGTAGAAATATTAATAGGATACTCTCCACTGCGACTCACACTCCCATACAGCAGGTAGCGGAAATGCACCTAAAGTTGGTTGCCACCTGCCAATAAACAAGAAGAAGAATTAAGCTCTTGCCCGGAGGCGTTCCTGTAGCAAACACAAGATTGGCTTGAAACCAAAGATTTTTGCAGAACAGAAAATTTTTTAGACTTAACCAGTGAAACAGATCTTGCCAACAGAGATTGTTAAGGGTTACCAAGGTCTCCTGGTCTAAAACATAGCATGGTCAACTGCTTTAAACGGTATACCTGTTAGAATAGCATGGGATACAATGCTGTATATCTTCAAATTAATAAGTATATAAACAGTGTTTATTGTCAAGCAGTTTAGAAACATTTAGGATACCATTACTAAACCAATTTCTGAAAAAAGTGATTTGTTGTACAAAATATTGCAGGTATTCCAGATATAGTGTCTGTGCGGAGAGAAGTAATGCTTATGCACCAAAGACCGTGCTAATAAAACTTGTTGGTGGAAGTTAGAGAGCTTCGTCGATATTTTAGACATAATGTAGGACGAATTTGAGGCCACATAAATGTACAACATAAGTTGAAATAAATTTCCAAAGGTAGGCTATGATATATTTTATTTTAAATGCGTTATTAAGGGGGTCAAAGTCTGTAAAGCCAAAGCCACCAAATTATTCGTTTAGCTTCTCACCATCTAGCCGCCTACTGCAGGGGGCGCTGGTCATCACAAGTAGAAAAGCCCGTTTCTGCCACTTCCGTTAACACAGTAAACAAGATGGCGTCTGGCAGTGGGGTAAGTTGTTCACTAAGACGGTTTAATTGTTGTACTTTTTTTGAAAGTTTTGAGTCTATAAAACCTGATGTTCGGTAACGGACTGGGTTCCCCTGACGGAACCGCCTCCACCAGAAGCCGTTTAAAGAGCCGCGGGTTACCGCTGCTAACGGCTAGCATGCTAACAGACGACAACAGGAACCTTATTCACACATTAACTCCCGGTTTTTTCGGTCGATGTTGATATTTTAAAACACATACAGCCGATACCAGAAGTTTGTGTCTCTGACTTCATTCTGGAGCTCAATAGAAACTGACGACGTAGTAAATGTTTAGCTTTTAGCAACAGCGGCTAAGCTAACTGCTACAAATCAACCCCTGGTGGGTCATTTTCGGCCTCAGAAATTACTTTAAAAAGTATATATTTTAAACAAGACGGCGTATTCGGTGTTAAGCTTGATATCTGTTTATTATAAATTATTCTTTTAAATAATTAAATCACCAAGTATCCCTAAGCAAAGCTAAATATTGTCGTAACTCATCATCTTTGTGGAGTCGTGGACAGAGATGATCTCCAGTAGCAGTCAGTGTTTCATTATGGAAGCAGTCAATGAGTCTTCATTTATTTATATTTATTAGCAAAACATATAGCAATACAGCGCTTATTTCGACATTTCAACAAATTACAAGCGGACAAGAACAAA
The DNA here is from genome assembly GCA_028564705.1 of Apricaphanius iberus. NCBI lineage: Eukaryota > Metazoa > Chordata > Actinopteri > Cyprinodontiformes > Aphaniidae > Apricaphanius > Apricaphanius iberus. The sequence goes on along the minus strand of JAPXFQ010001038.1, from coordinate 429,846 downwards.
GCAGTAGTAAAACAAAAAAAATGAAAGTTTAGTGTAGATCAGGAATAAGTAGCATTTACAGTAAGGTGAAATATAAAAGTACGCATGTAGAATCTTGTTACATGAGTTATGAGCTTTGAATAAATGACACTTATCTAACGAAGCCTTCCACAGAACGATTTCATTATTTAAACCAGCAAAAACTGGAGTCATTTGCGAATTAAAATGTTTGCAAATTCTATATTTTTGTTTTGTTTGTAGAACAAATGTATTTACGTGAAACGTTAGAGAGGTGCAGTAAATATTTGTAGAGATTATCCACTGCTGAAAATAGTCCCCCCAAAAAAAAGACGCTGTGTTGTTTCGATATCGTTATTACAGAAAGCACACGCCTTCCTATCGATATTACTTGTGAGGATAATCATTGGATGGAAATATGGCATTTAACTTTTTTTTGTGTGTGCTTTTGGTGGAATTTGAAAAGTACGTTATATCCATTCTGATCAGCTTATATCCATATGATTGGAGCCAATCAGAGCAGGAGATTTGCTGCCTTTAATAAGGAATTATCTGCCCCAAAACTCCTTGCGCTGATCAGACTGCATAGAAACTTCTCCTGAAGGACTCCAAGTGGCTGCTAACCTGTCTAGCTGAGAAAATTAACGTACTATTTGCTAAAAATAAGGTCCAGGTTGGAGGGAAAAAAACAAATGTTCCCTTTTAATGAATTAATTTTCAGTAAATGCTGAGGCATATTTATCAGTGAATTTGTTTTATGATAACATATTTCAATCATTGTCTAATACAGGGGTCTGCAACCTGTGGCTCTGTAGGTTTCCACAAATGGTTCCGAAGCACTTTGGCTATTAATAATGACCCAAATAATGCTTGTTTTTCCGATAATAAATTCATATTTTAGCATGTGTCTTTGATTGAATTATTGCTTTAAATCCATCATTTTTGCAACAGTTTTATGTTTTTCTTTCTTTTAAAACCTAACATGAACTCACTTTGCTTTTCAAAAATGTAATTTTTTTTTTTCTGTGGTTATGTGACATTTGAGCCCCTGAATGAGTTTAATTTGCTGGGTTGGGCACAGAATGGCTCTGTGGATAGTAACGGTTCCAGACTTCGACAAGTTTACAGCAGCAAATTAAAACAAGAAATCAGTCGTTGACGTTCCTGCAGTCAAACGATATTTAAATGTTTCTGAGTAGCTGCAAATAAAAACGCCTTAGAGGAAATTAAATATTTGGTGTACCTTAGTTTCAGAAAATGAAACTCATAGACTCATTAAAATGATATAAACCGCTTTATCACTGTAGAAAAACTCGTGTTAAAAATCTGATAAAGTACGACCAGAATAGGGTTCTAATGGTTTCCGTTTATTTCTGCCTCCTGAGCATCAGGTGGAGCCTGAGAACAGAAACCAGGGGCCGTATTCACAAAGAATCTTAGGCCTAAAAGTAGCTCCTAAGTCTGGGAGTCCTTAAAAGAAGAGGACTCCTATTCACAAAGACTCCCAAAATGGCTGCAGCCAGACGCAATGTGTTGGACACTCTGGATGATTCTGAATTAACCAAACGATACCGACTAAATCGTTTATTGCAGATGTGGTGCGGGATGCAATCACGTCTCCAACTAAACGTATAACAACCCGATCAGTCCAGAAATGAAATGTTTAGCGAAACCAAGATATTTAGCCACAGGGAAAATGCAACTTTTTAACGCGTACGACTTTATTATATCACAACCATCTATCGGCCGATCAATCCACCGAACTCTTAAAGCGCTCTGTCGACCACACATTATCCAACAATTATATATGATTCATTTCACGTTTTTTCCTTTTTAAACTTCACCCTCTCTGTAACTAGGCTATTGTGTGTAAGTTGTGTGAAGTGTGCGTCTCGTGGCCGACACAAATGTCATCGTACACTATTTCTGCTATTTGCGCTGTTCATAATTACGCTTTTATCGACATTGAAGTTTTCCATTTCCTGCTTTCACACGTGTCATTCAACAACCAATCACACTGCTGTCCGTCTATTTACTCGTGCTTAGGAAATGACGTTTTCCATAGCAACGGGACGTCACTCTTAGCTTACGTTTAGGGATTTGTCCTACGTAAAAGTAGCTCTTAGTGCGTTTGTGAATAAGTTTTAGACGATAACTCCTACGTAAGACATTTTAGCGCGAGTTAGGAGTAACACCTAGCGGTAAGATTAGAGTCTTTGTGAATACGGCGCCTGGTTTGATCCCTTCCCCTCCGGCCGTCTGGAAGATTTTCTCATGTTGAACTCTGGCTTCGTCTCTTCCAGTCCAGCAAGAACGACTTCCGTCGGAAATGGGACAAAGACGAGTACGAGACCCTGGCTCAGAAGCGTCTGGTGGAGGAGAGGGACCTGGAGAAGAGAGATGGTGAGGAGAACGTGGTTCTTTCCGCTCATGGAAGCGCCGCCTCACACGGATTGTTTGAATTTCTCCGGGTGAAACGTCTTAAACGTTTCTGTAATTACATTTTTCTCTGCCGTCCCTCCAGGAAAGCTGCCTCCACCCGTCAAGCGGGAACTCCTGCGGCACCGGGACTACAAAGTGGACCTGGAGTCCAAGCTGGGGAAGACCATCGTCATCACGAAGACGACTCCTCAGGCGGAGATGGGCGGGTGGGTTTAAAGCGTAACAGAGAGTTCTCTCTGTTGGTGTCTGAACAAGAGCTGCAGCTATCCATTCTTTTTCTAATCGATTAATCTAGCACTTTATCGATTTGATTAATCCGTTTTTTTAATGTTTTTAAACCATCAAATCATGCATAACGGAACTTTTGTGGCTGTAAAATGATGAAGCATTTTCCTTTTCTCTCTTAAATAAACGGAGAACTTTAACTCCAACATTTGGCTCCAAAACTAAACCAATTTACAGTATTTATTTATTTATTTATTGATTTCACAAAATAACAATCAACGGAAACAATATAAGTTAATAAACTAAACAGTCCATCCACTTTTTTGTGAAAAGTTGCAATGTTTTGTGATTTTTATTTTTCGCCAATCACTTAAATCGTTTGAAAAGTAATCAGAGTTTGAGAAAACATTGTCACATAAGCTTTGGTAAAACAAAATCACTTTAAATCAAATTTTAACATTTTAAAGGACAACTAAGCACCAAATCAACTTTTTGTAGCTTATAAACTGCATAAATATGCTTCTTATAGTCCTCTCTACATGTCCTCGTCCCTTTTTTGACATTTGAGTGAAAATTAGATAAAATCTCACTTTTGAGCCTAAAACCGTCGGTGTGGCGCCATCTGTGCATTTTCGGTTGCACTACATTTGAATTTCATTCCTGTCCTCCCCATTTGCTCAGAAGTTTGTGTGACGTGATTTGGTGGTGTGTGTGACGTCCGTCGCTCTGCCGCTTGGGGTATAAAAGCAGTCAAGGCTCGCATACGCCCTGTAGCGGGTTGGAATAGTGAGCGAGCGTTTTACATCGATTTTCAGGATAGCAAGTTATCATTAGCATAATATTTAGTTAGTTCTTTAGCGTAGCGTTTCTAGTGTAGTTACTTTTCTTTTTACTACGGCTCTGTATAAGAGAGGGGAACTCGGCCACACCTCCTCAGCGAGGCGCTATGAACTGCTAGCAGCACAAAACCTGAGTTACCCCAACTTACTGACATTTGTTCATTACCTATGATAAACGTAATGATAAAGGATAACTAACATCAGTGAATGGAAAATAAAATCTGGGCTAAGAGTTCGTTTTTAATGGAATAATTGTGATGGTGTTTCTTTTTTTTTTTTTGCACATTCCTGAATGATTTTCTCGTCATGCTTGGATACTTTATACGTCTCTCTGCAACACATTTTCTGCTGCAGATAATAACGTACGGTGGCTGCAGGTGCGCCTGTCGAGGCAGAATCACACGAAATGACTCGAGCTAATCGATATTTAGCATTAGATTTTGGTAACAACAATGTACCACTCAGAGACGGCGCTCATTCTATGCAGCGATGCCGCTACAGGTTCGGCACCGAGACATCGGCCCGAAATGATCTGACTCAGAGCCACTCAGTTACTCCACAGAACTGGAGAAAAACTCAACCTACAGATTATTTCCCTATGAGGCAAAGGAGCCGCGTTGCTGTGGCTCTGTCCGCCTTTCTGTCCGTCTGTGACTCTGCGCTGCTGCCTGTCTGTCAGTCACAGCCCAGAACACGTCCAGCCAGTATTCCCCCCCGCGTTTTTCCTGGTCCGCCAGGCAACGCCTTCTTTTGAGCAGTTTTTCACAAATCAATGTGGGCGGGGTTATACTCTGATAGGAGGTTGAGTTATTCTTTAAAACTCTAAAATGTGAGCAGCTCAGATTGGGTCTCCACTAGAAGAACATCTCTGCTTTTATTTTGGTGCTACAGACCCAGACCCACCCCGGGCCCCTTTTAGCCCCTCTTTATTAACCTCCTGGATGCGCCCCTGCTAATAATCACTCGTTAATCATTTTATAAACTCTAAGAAGTCTCTGTGTCAGGAGAGAGTGGGAAAGTATTTTTCTTTTCTTACTTTGGTCGCGGCGCAGCATGAAGTCTGTTGGGTTTAAATGTTGGAGCATTTTTGGTCACATATAGTGACGTTACTGTTTTCATCCGTCCCAAATGCAGATACTGAAAACGGAGAAAACGCAGATCTCCACTTTGGCCAGATTAGTTTTTTGTGCTGAAAATCTGCGTTAACCTGTGGATGACGGACCAAACTGTAGAAAAATATCTCCGTGTTGTGAGATACCCGGCTACGTGTGGACAAGGCTGTCTGGCGATTTAACGTGGATAAAGTTAATTAATAAAAATCAAAGTTAAACATCATATCTAGTCAAACAGCATCATGACATCTCTACAAATACAGTATTAATAGTAGTGAACATAAATATTTACAGGCTTTAGGTGACCTTGTTGCATCATGTGGATGTTTTCTGATGCTGGATCTTTGAGCTCGTACTGCTCTGCTACACCAGCTCTACTTTGCAGTAAATACTCTGTACTTTGTTCTTTTGTTAGAATGGAACGATCACAAACTTTACACATTTTCTGACGTTTATAGACATCTTTATTCTATGCCATCGTATCAACTAAATTAAAACTGTATCACGCGCTGCTGTTGTGCTTCGCACGGGTTTGTCAAAAGCAACGGTCCGCGTGGACGAATCAGATCTCTGCGCGTATAGTACGCGTCTTAGGAACTTAACGAGCAATTTTTGGAATGGACGAATCGCTGCAGCCCCAGTCTGAACGTCCTGTCCAGGTCTGATTGTGTCTCTTTGCGTTTCAGGTATTACTGCAACGTGTGCGACTGCGTGGTGAAGGACTCCATCAACTTCCTGGATCACATCAACGGGAAGAAACGTGAGTCCTGATCTAAAGGCGGCAGGCCGCAGGCTGGCCAATGAGCATTCCGTCATCTCCACGTTACCACGGCGACACTGTTAGATGGGTGGAGCCTCTCACCCGTAGGTTTCTGAAGAGCTGAACTGAAGCCAACTGGGCAGAAAAAAGGACCAAAAAAAAAATGTGGAAAGAGGTGGAGAATGATTAATAACATGGAAACATGTTAGACTCCAACCTGCATGTAAGAAGTGATTAGTAACAAACTTTTCTTGATAAAATGAATCAGCACTTGTAGTTTTTTTTATTTTATTTTCCTGTATTAATCTTTATGCTATAAAGACACATTTCATGTTGTCTTTTATAAATGTAGTTTTTACAAATATAATTTTGGTAACCTGACAACCCCAACAACCGTAGTTTTCTGAAGAGCTGAACTGAAGCCAGCTTGGCTGCTTTAAACCCAGAAGAAATGGGCAAAGAGGTGGAGTTCAGGGCGGGGCCATGAGGGTGGGGTTGTGGGATTTGACCATCCGAGCCGATGTTGCTACGTGCTAACAGAGGTTAGTGGGCGCTGCTAGATTGAATAATTGTGTCAAATAAAAGCGTGAGGCCTTGTTGCTCCAAAGCTTTCGCTAAAACTATGTGAACTTTAATGAAAACTGGTTTTAATAATCAGTAAGTGAAGAAGAAACCGGATCATTTCAACCCATTTTTCGACCAAGCAGTGTTTGGTCCTCTTTAAACCGGACCGGACTCCGTTTGGACCGCTGGTCCGGACTTTTTTTATGCAGATATGAATCCACTAGGGGTGTCAGGATTCTCTAAATCATCGACTCGATTTAGATTATTTATTTTTCCTTTTACAGTACCAAGCTGTCATTTTTAGACTACAATCATTGGTTTTATTCATTACATTTTATACAGTAAATCTTATTTTGAAAGACAAAAGTGATGCAGTTATTCTTCTTCTTGTGTAACCCATCACATTAGGCATAAATGGTCAAATAATTTATTTACAAAAAGTCTAACAGTATTGTTTAATAATAACGGAGGCTTGCTGCCATCTAGTGACGCAAAATTTCCTCGCCGGTGATTTGTGAGTAGAAGCAGCGGCTTTAGCTGTGCTCCCGCTGCTGCTTCTATCCTAGCCGTGGTCGAGCTGTAGCTTAGCTAATAGCTACTTGCTAGCGTCAGCTAATGTGCTCTGTAGACGTGTGGGGGATGTGATACAGGAAGTTAAAACGTTACCAGGTGGTGTTATCAGTTGTATGAGATCTGGTGAGAGTTACTTAATAGGGAAAATGCGATCTGTGGTTCCTTGTAATGGGACGGCTGTCTGCTAACTGTTGCTATCGGGCTTTGGGTGTGCAAGGTCGTAACGTCATTTTTGGTCGATTTCAACACAGAATCGAGATCGTGACGGCCCTAGCATCCACACCAACGAATCCTGCTGCAGATCAGAGAAACGGACCGAGACCAACTAAAAAAGGAAACGTGTTCTGGTTCCGTTAGCTTCAGGACTGTCGTGGTCTGAATACAGCCTTAAACGCACAGCAGGAATATCATTTTACTCACCAATAAAATGGAACAGTGACGTCTGGGCGGTCTGTTAGTGCAATCAGAACCACAGCAGCCATCTTTGGTGCACCGTTAACATCCAAACACCTATAAACATGCCGGACTGTTAACCTGGAGCTAGCTGTTAGCCACCAGCGCTAGCAGGGGCTGCTAACCCCAGACGGCCCTAATTATTCATAATAAGTTGGCTCCATGGAGGCTTCACGTCTGGCTCAGCGACTAGAGTCGGTTCTGCTTCATAATCCAGTTTATTTCCTTAAAAGCAGGAAAGTTTAAAGCCAGACGAGGAAGAACCAGCGCTGACCTGTGTGTGTGTGTGTGTGTGTGTGTGTGTGAGAGCAGATCAGAGGAACCTGGGCATGTCGATGCGGGTGGAGCGCTCGTCTCTGGATCAGGTGAAGAAACGCTTCGAGGTGAACAAGAAGAAGCTGGAGGAGAAGCAGAAGGAGTACGACTTCGAGGAGCGGATGAAGGAGCTGCGGGAGGAGGTGAGGCCACGCCCCCTGATGGTCACCTGCTCCCCCCGACCTGCTGCTTTCTTCAACCCTGACCTTATTTGTTTTTTAAGCTAATTTTACGTTTTGGAGCCAGTCTGAGCCGTTCAGCAGCATTTATATTCACTTCCTCCATCCGTAGAACAAAATACTCGGGGAAGGACAAATTCTACTTGTAATGAGTTTTAATTTGTCCTAAACGCTGTAATTTTATCACGTTTATCGTCTACTTGGACGTACGAACGCCTCAGAACTGCTTCTGTAATTTTTTCCCCAGCCAAATTTGAAGGTAAAACAAAAATTACCCCGCAGCAGGACTGCCAGTCTGTGTTTCACCGCAGCACATTCACCAGGCTTTACTGGGGTTAGGGTTGTCTTCATAAACTGTCTGTCCTCCTCCAGGAGGAGAAAGCGAAGGCCTACAAGAAGGAGAAGCAGAGGGAGAGGAAGCGGCGAGCCGAGGAGGACGTGGACCTGGAGGAGGACGACGAGATGGCGGCCGTCATGGGCTTCTCCGGGTTCGGCTCGTCCAAAAAGAGTCACTGACGGCCGGCCCGCAGACAGGAGACCCGTTTCTAGAGACTATGGTACCGGGACGGGACCGGTCCGGACTCTGCCACAGGATGAAGACCGTCTAAATGTCAGACCGCCATGAGACAAACGTCCTGCCAACGAGAGAGTATGTTCGCCTGCGTCGCAGCTGGAAGCGGCTGGCTGAGCGCCCCCTAGGGTTCAGAGGTGGAGACGGAGGAACTCGGACATCTGCTTCCACCTCAACTTCTTATTTTAATAAACGTTTGATTTCTGAACTATTTTAATCAAGGTCAGATTGATTTATTTAGCACGTTTCCAACAGTCCAAAATGACCAAATATTACCATAAATCAACCGTAAACGTAATGTGAAATAAAACAACGGGCAAAAATAAAATCAGAGAAATGCTAAAAGAAAGTTTCCAAAAGCTAGTAAATGTATTTTTAATGAAGTTTTAAGAGAAAATCAAGGATCTTGCAGACCTAATGTTAAAAGGAAGATTGTTCCAGAGCTACTACTGAAAAAGCAATGAAGAGTATGGAGCACCATTCCTGCCAAAACTGACAATAAATGCATAAATGTGGATATAAATAAGATTACATACATGTGGACACAAAGAAATTAATAGAAATAAATATAGAAATAAATATATTAATGAATGAAATGCTTCAATGCAATAAAAAAAATAAATGAAAAAAGTAAAAATGTGGGAATAAATAAAACTTACATATTTCCAAGTTTATTTAAAATTCTATTTTCATATGTATTTTTCTGTTTATATTTCCACATTCATTTCATTATTTTACACATTTATTTAATTATACAGGTTCACATTCATTTATCGAAATATTTCTTTACACATTTATTTATTTACCCCCTCCCGCTACAATTACCTGATGTAAAGAAATCTGATCTGGAAATGTGGAAATAATAAATGTGAAATTAAATATTTTCAGATTTTTAAAAATAATTGTATTTAGCCATTTCTTTATTTCCACATATTTTTAGTCAATTTTGGCAGAGATGGTCCTCAGCCAATGAGATGTTTATTAACAGGAGGATGCTTTATTATTAGGGATGCAGCGATGCCACCGATTTTAAACCGATACAATACCGATACTTGGTGCATACCTAAATTATCACAAGCATGCGGTATCTTTGTGTTCGAGTAAGAAACTCAACAACAGAGGTCCAACTAGAGCTGTTTTCAAACGCTCAGTTCCCTGAGAATGATCTATTTGCAGCAACATGACGAGCACATCAGTCTCTCTTTCATCGCTTGGAACTAGAAAAGAGGTAAAAATGTATTTATGGAGAAACTTTTTAGCATTTTGAGGGGAAATCAATGTTTTAATAGCGGGCATGTTACGTACGCTTTGTCCATCCGGGTTCTTGTAGAAGTAAAGACGTCATCTAATATGGCTCCCCCCTGAAAAGAGGACTATGTATTTTAAAACGGATTTTTAAAGTCATATTTTACAATATCGCCAATATTTTGAAATTAATGAGCTTTACGTAATTATTATTACATATTTTAAAAGCTGTTTTCAAAGATGCACTGCAAAAACTACACGCTGTCACTTTAAATATTTATAAATTTGACCAAAAATCAAAAAAGCGAGCATAAAACGTGTTCTGTGAAATTATTGCCGTTTCTCCACATTTTAAGAATCTGTTCTTGGTTTTGTTTCAACTAACCGATACGAGAACGTTGGAATGATATCGGCCTGATACCAGCATCATATCGGTGCAACCTTAAAGGTTAAGTTAATGATTGTTGGTAAAATAATCCAGTTTCTGTTTCTTAAAGCTTCAGATTTTCCACGGTTATCTTGAGAACTGTTGGAGGCGGCTGGAGGGTTCTGGTTCTGGTGCTGAGTGTGTGTGTGTGTGTGTGTGTGTGGGGGGGGGGGGTGATAAAGAAGCTCTTCTCTGTGGCGTCGCGCTTCAGTCGGCGTTTGATCAACAGGAAGATGATGAGGAAGTTCATCGTTTCCTCCCAGCTGCTGATTAATGACCAGAACTGAGCGCCGCTCATCATCCGCACATGAAGCGTTTCGTTTTCAACGCAGAGAAGAAGAAAAAACTCGATCTATCGCATAAACTTTCCGCGATTTACCCCTAAACACGACATTTTTCATGGGGAAGTTCAGCATTTTTAATCCTTTTTATTTCTGATTCCAGAAAGAGAAATGAAGTGTTTAAGTTTGAGGTTTGCTGGCTCGGAAAATAAAAACCCAACGTTCTCCTCTGTGGTTCTGGTCTGGCCCGGTCGGACCAGCAGAACCACTGTACCAGCTTCTGGCTCTGCTCTGGCAGCGTGGGTCGGTACTAAGACCTGCTGGGAAACGAAACCGGCATGAAGAGCTCTAAAAAGTCCCCAGTGGGCCAGAACCAGCAGATGATCTGGTACCTTCTGGACCTGTCTTCCTCCAGAATCCGTGCTATTCCCACATGAAATAAAATCATGCACCTGAAACCAGGACTTTGGACCACTGAGCAACAGTCTGGTTCTGGTTCTCCTCAGCCCAGTTGATGATCCATCTGGTTCCTGAAGCTGTGTTTCCAGCCTCAGGTCTGATTGGACTCTGCTGCAAACTTTTTCCTTCCACTAAACTTTCTAGGATTATGCAGGGCTACAGCTCCCTGACAACCGTCCCTGCTGGTGGAGTCGTCCTAACTTCTGTCTTTGTGGACATTCGTTCGCTCAGCTAGTCGTCCTGACCCAGACCGACGCCCTCTAGAGGCTCAGAAACGCTCTGCGGGCGTTTGGATGGACACCAACCTTTTGTCACTTTGCTACCATTTTTTGAATCTTGATGTCATTTTTTTTTTCACACCTCTAAACACAAAACTCACAACCAAAGATCACAGTGCTTAGATACAATAAACATAACACTTTAATTAGTTGTTCATTCGACAAAAAAAAAAAAGAAATCCCCTATTTTATATGACGCATGTTAAAATCAAAGTGGTTTTATATTAATGGAATTCACACATCGCATTTCAAACGCGTGTCTTTTTATTTCCTTACGATGATCCAACTATCAGCTGATAACGATGCCAAACATAATAAGTAACTGTTGCATTATTCGTTTTAGGGGAACGGGCGGACGAGAGGGACCTTCCATGTTCAAATCACGAACGTTTCCAGAAACCGTAATGAGATTTTATAGTTATAGTTTATGTTCTAGTGTTTGGCAAACCTTATTTAAATAGTCCACCGTGTCATTCATTTATGTAGCGCAGATGTCATCTAAAGCATTTTACAAGAATAATCATTTCAATGCAATTATACAAACATTCCCATCAGTTCAAAACGTTTTCTATGTGAGGAATCCCAGCAGATTGTGTTGTTCTCTCCACTAATTCAATTCAATTCAGTTTATTTATATAGCGCCATTTCACAACAGATGTCATCTCAAGGCACTTTACAAAAAGAGTTATTACAATACAATGTTTAGTGTAGAAATTACAGAACCACAGAAGATTGCGTCGTGGAATTCTCAGCAATCCCTCATACTGAGCAAGCATGCAGCGACAGTGGGAAGGAAAAACTCCCTTTTAACAGGAAGAAACCTCCGGCAGAACCAGGCTCAGCACAGCAATACTTCTACAGAGATGTATTTACTGTACATGTACTACCATAACGAAACCTGTACGATATTTAATGATTGTTGGAGCAATAACCCAGTGAAACCATGGGTTGGTTGTGTATTTATGCTGATTTGGTATTTCACAATAAATTTGTTTGATTTTAACAGCTGGTTGCACAACGAACATCAGTTACAAGTGACAACCAGTGTGAGTTTTTGTGAAAAAAATCACATCAAGGTTCTGAAAACGGCAGCGAACAGAATTTAAAGTTTTGTCCTCCGAGCCAACATCAGATCTGTATAATGGGGACACTTTTTAATGTTTTAAACGATGGGAGGGAAATATTAGGACGAATATCTAGACTGTGTGCCAGTAGCTGACCGTGGAGATGTTCCAGGGTTGCTGCTAAACATCGGACAGAAGAGCAGCTCCCGTCTGCGACTTGCTTTCAGACAGGATGTGGCCGTTTGTTGTGGTCTAATGCCATCAGTCGAGCAGGCCTGGGGTTTTTATGACTCACTCATTATTTCACATCTTTACTTCCTCTGCAGTCTGTAAATTAGAAGACATGCTTCAACGAGGCTCGACTGTCAACCTTTGGAAAATAACCTTTGAGCACGTTTTGAGGTAACATTCTCATCATAAACATTTTTTTTTTTTTTTGTCCCCTGGAAGGAGAGAATTATAGTTAACAGAAATAAAGTTTAGTAAAAATCGTTTAGTGTGAAATTAATCTATTTAACGTTTCATTTAGAGATTTCGTTCCTTTAAAATGTCTATAATAATCTCCTTTACTCTCTGCACATGTCCGATTCATAATAAGGTTCTGGTTCTGGACCCAGAGGCCGTGATGAAGAGCAGCCTCCTGTGTGGGTCGGCTGTCATTACAGGATGTGGTGCTGCTCCACCACATCGTCACGCTCTGTAACCACAAGTGCTAATTCTGACCTTTGCTCTCCTAGAGACAAAGCAATCGCCCCGACACCACATAACCAAAAGCCCTCCTACTTCCAAGCTGTTTTTGTTGTGCCTCTAAGCAACCAGATGATCTGATATTCTGGGGGAGTTTGAACCAGCAGCTGTCTGAGCTTTCTGAAGGCCTTCTCAGGTCTGGTGTCAGACAGAAACAAATAACGTTAGATCTGAAAGTCTCGCCTCTAACAAGCGGGGAAAGTCCAACAAGGACCCGAGAGCTTCATCATCTTTGATCTGATCAGCTGGTGCATGTCTTGTTTTCTTCATTTTAGCTGGTTTTACATGTAGAGAGACCAAAGTACTGACTGGGATTTAAGGTAACTTATGCTTCATCGTGTCCTCAATGACCTCAAATCAGTTCTTTTATATAGTGCAGATTCACAACACAAGTCATCTCCAGGCACTTCATAAAAGAAATTTCAATACAATCATAAAATATTCTAATAATTTAAAAATTTTCTAAGGAATCCCAGCAGATTGCGTAGTTGATGCAGAGTCCAACCTCAGAAACCCCTCATACTGAGCAAGCATGTAGCGACAGCGGAGAGGAAAACCTCCCCTTTAACAGGTTCAAAGCTCCACCAGAGCCAGAACCTGGATCACTACAAGCGGTGATCTGCCAGAACCATCTGGGGGTCGGAAAAGACAGACAGCAGACACAGACAGAGCAAAGGAACTGGTGTAAGAGTACGTTGTATATTAAAGAAAGTAAAACGTTGATGGCAGGACATGAAGGATGTTCGGTCACTGGGAAAATTTATAATCCTAGTTGACGCCTCCTTCCTACAGGACATCACAGCTGAGCAGGGTACCAGACCAAAAGGAGCTTCTATGTAGAAAGAAAAACACTGAGAGAAAACAAGGTTAACAATCTAAACAACAGCAAAAAATACAGCTGGAGAGTAGTAGGAGAGAAAGGTAGAAGAGTGAAGAAAAGTGGTGGCTTTCCTCCAACAGTCTAAGCCTATAGCAGCGTAACTACAGAGATGTCCAAACCTTTTGCTACAAGGGCCAAAATCATCAAGTCGAAAGTCAGTGGGCCACAAAAATAAGATTTTTCTTTTCACATGAAAAATTGAGTGTTTTTTATCTGCCTGTATAAAACATACGTTATTTTACAAATAAAGCAGGCATTTGTTTTAGAAAAATGATTTTTTTAAATAATCAGATTCAAAATACAGGGTTTTTAATGTTTACCTTTTTAAAATAAATCATTACATTTTCATACATTTCAAAGGGGCTCATTTCAAAGCAAAAACGTGTCTTTTCTAAGTAGAAAGAATATGGTTTGGGTCGCTCTATTTGAAAATGTGTTATTTTTTAGCTGTGGTTCGTTGTCTCTTTGTCTGCTTTTGTATTAGGTGTTTTTGCATTAAAATGAAAAAAAAAGAAAAATATATAATTGTTAAAAGATGAAGAATTTGTTTCATGGAACATTTTCAAATCATTGTAATTAGTCAAAAATTAATATGCCATTATTAAAGAAACCCATCTACATCAATCATTTGTGTTGTCGTGCAAATTGAAGAAAGTACCGATCTATGGTAGTCGGGAGCCGTACAAAAATAGGTCCAAGGGCCTTAAATGGCCCCCGTGCCGGACTTTGGACACCCCTGACCTAAGCTATTCTAACTATATTTTAGCAAAGCAGCTAAATAAATATTCATTTATGTAACTAAGGCAGGATTATCTAAATTAAAATAGGCAACATAGGCTGATGACTGTGCTACAACAAGCTAACATAACCTAGCTAGGATAAGCTAAAGTAAGATAAATAAAATAATCTAAATAAATGGGTCTTTATAACTACATTAGTTAATCTTAATACTCTAAGCTAAGGTAGGCCACATAGTCAAAGGTAAGCTAGGTCAGGCTAAAGTCAGCTAAAATTACACAAATTGTCCTAAATGTAGCTTCATGTTTCCTGTACTCCAAATCTGGATTTACTGATTTAGTAGTGGTAAATACAAGAGCACCCACTGAATTTAAAATTATGGAATGCTTTAAAACTAAGAACTTCTTATGGCTGGTATCTTGTTAAATCAGTGGGACAAATTATGGTTTAAAATTTAAACCATTCTTTGATTTAAACTTTAAATCATCTAAATGTGACTATGTTTACTGTGTTTGAAACCGTTGTTAGCGGTTTCTGCTGCTAAAAGCAGTTCACATAAAATTGAAAGGCAAATCTCACTGTTTTCCAATTTTGAAACGAGAGCGCTGTCAACTCGCTTATTTCAGCTCTGAGTTTAGAGTTAGCAGAGAATAATCAAATAGAGCATAAATTTAGCTTAAAGGCAAGATATTAAGCTAAGAGAGGCTAAGCTAAGCCTAGGCTAGCTAACATAAGCGAGGTGTGCTAACTAAGGAAGGCTAAGCTAAGCCTAGGCTAGCTAACATAAGCTAGGTGTGCTAACTAAGGAAGGCTAAGCTAAGCCTAGGCTAGCTAACATAAGCTAGGTGTGCTAACTAAGGAAGGCTAAGCTAAGCCTAGGCTAGCTAACATAAGCTAGCTGTGCTAACTAAGGAAGGCTAAGCTAAGCCTAGGCTAGCTAACATAAGCTAGGTGTGCTAACTAAGGACGGCTAAGCTAAGCCTAGGCTAGCTAACATAAGCTAGGTGTGCTAACTAAGGAAGGCTAAGCTAAATTGATTTTGTTACATTTGTCAAAGCTAGGCTAACAGCTAATTAACATCAATGTTTTGTTCTTTACATGCTTTATCGCCACGCTTACATTTAAAAAGGAAACCATATGCCATTGGATTATAAATGCTATAAATATAGCCTACATAAGTGGTTTGTTTGGTTGAGTATTTGGGTATTCATTTACATTTTCACACTACAGTGGAGCTGTTACTGTTAGCTGTAACCACTTCTGCATGTGGAGGGTCCCTATTTTTAGGCCCTGCGTCCCACAATGCAGTTTGCTCCCCCAGAAGCAGATTTCTGACTCGTCACCGTCAGGAGGCCTTTATCAATAATCCAGCTGGGTCCTTCTCTGAAATCGGTTCAGTTTAGGGTCTCTGATTATTGGAAATTCCACCAAAATAAAATTTTTCTGAACATTCCATCCGATGGAGTATTTGTACCTCTGACAAACTATGTTTCACCTTAGCCATAAGATCTAAAACAATACTATTTTGGTTGTTTTAAAGCAGTTTCTTGTCCACATTAGCTGGTGTTTGGAGCAACATACAGCATGCAAAAAAACAAGAAATTAATAAATGGGTAATTCCAGAATTTGATGACATTTTCTGTCCCACCCACAAAAAAATCCAATAATCCACGCACAAAAAACATATTTATATCTTAAATTAGTCTCGTTCTGAAACAAATCGTACTTACAGTTGTAAAAATATATGATTCAAAAATGTATTCCAAATATATATTTATCTCAAGCCCACCTTAAATGCTATTTTTCTCTTGTCCACCTTCTTGGGTGAGAAACCTGGACATCAAATGAAGCCGTTAAAATGGGTTTTAAATATAGTCATTTGACATGATTGTGTTGAAATGTGTTTATAGTAATTGTTAAAACGCTAACTCTAATTATCAACACATGTTAAATGATAATATTAATGCATTGAAATACTAAAGCAGAACAGGAGGGAAAACAGGGAGTAGTGATGACATTAGCCCCGTTTTACCTGATTGTGTCACACTAACCGAAACAACCATGTTACTCATCTTGTCCGAATGCGACTATTTAATTTTTTTTATTTTATTCATGATGCTATCAGTAACATTACATTCCACAGTTTGCATCTATTCCTGGAAAAAAAAAAAGTACATTAACACTGAATGTCCAACCTTGTCACTGTAATTAGAAAAGTATCTCGTCCATTCAACCCTGTTATGCTTTATATCTTATATTGAATAATTACTCGATATGAATGCGACGTTATAATTTTGAAGGAATTATAATCCCTTTTTAAGAAAAATGAACTTTTTCATGTTCCAGGGTTGCACTAATAAATACCTCCCTTTACTGTATGAGCAGGAAAACACGAGTGATTTCACTTCCTGGGTGCTAAGAAAGTTTAACTGAACAATTATTTTTAACGAGGCTGAGATTTTTATGTTGTTTGAACAAGACTGGAGGGCATGATTAAATCGAAATGCTTTATACATAATTAGATTTTTTTTTATTTAGGCTAAAGAAGACAGACAAATAATTATATTATCAGAAAAATAATTCTTGTCACTGTCTATTCACATCTGTATTAAAATCACTGAAATAGCAACTTTGTTAGGTGGGGAAATTCTTATTAGGCTGACCTCTACTAATTAGAAACCCATAAAACCTTTAAAAAGCATGACTTTTAAAATATGTTTGTGTGCCATAACACAAAGGAACATGGATCTTTCTATTTCCTGTGTTAAAATGCATTTTGCGATTTACTTTAAATTAAAATGTTGGCGGTAAACCTGTGGGACACAAAGGGAACCGAATTCAGAGAGCGTCCAAATGTCTGCTCCACGGAGAGCTTTGGTGGATGGATGTAAAACCAAAACATAAATGAATCTGTTCGAACCTTTTTTTGTTAATAATTACAAAACAACTGAACAATTCTGTGGTTCTGTGTTCGTTCTTTGGTCCGACACGTCCGTTAATAGCTGGTTTTTTCTACTACTTTCTTCCTCATGGTCGGCATCACTGCGTCCCGGGATCATCGACGGCTTCCTCTCCAGAACTGGAAGTGCGCCGCGGTTCGGTTGGCTGATCAGGGAGAAGTGAATCCTGGCAGCGTTGCAGCGTTTGGTCCCATCAATGTAAATAACAATAAAAAGTAATGACCAGGGATGCAACGATACCACTTTTTTCAAACCGATACCATACCGATACTTGGATCTAAGCACATGCCGATACCGAGTGCCACACAAAAAAAAAGTTTTTATTTTCTTCTCTGCTTGTTACAACAAATGATTGTGAATTAGATAAAAAAAACTATAATCTATATACACGTTTTCTCACAACTAGAACTCTAGAACCCGACCCGGCTGTAACCTGGACCAGAACCTTCTCGCTGACCTGCTGCTGGGTTCCTGGGTCTCCGTCACGGGGACAGAACCAGAACATCTGGGCTCCAGACTTTACTGTGGTAAAGTTTCTTTAAGGGTATCAGGGGAAACAGAAACAGAAAGCATGATTCGTTTTTTTCTGCTTCGGGTCTAAAATGTGGAAGTTGTAAAACGAGACGAAAACTTCTGCTGCTTAGATAGATGCCTTTCTGCTGACCTTTGACCTCTGGCAGACTGTTTTTGCTAAACTTGGTGACGAGGAGGCGTCTCTAATCTTGTTTCTGGGCGATTTCCGTTTTTTTTTTTCTTCTTCTTTCTTTTAGTCTGACTCAGTTTTTCTGCTGATGACGGTAAACAGGAACTGGACGGGACCTGGTACCGAACACATAACCGTAGCCATGAGTAAAACAGGCTGATAATTAAGGTCTAGTTGTCCTGCTGCTGCTGCAGGTCTGCTCCCCTAAACCTCCATCAGATGTCCGCCTGAATGAGCGGTCGGCTTTCTGAGTGGAGATGAATGAACCGACTCGGTTTGTCTGATCCAGAGTCAGTCGTCTGTCCCCACTTCCTCTGATTTCTTCTATCTGCAGCGTTTCTTGAAGTTGCAGCGAGTGGGTGCAGCTGCGGCGGCTGTTTAGTTCTGTGGTAACGCAGGGGAAGGAGGAAGATGCTGCTTCAACCCCCTGCTGCAAACTCACTTCCTCAAAGACGGAGGGAGGGGAGAGAGGCAAAGAAGGAAGCCATCTTGGGTCCTGTGTGACATGACTGTCCTGTTTCTGTCGTCTCCTCGCTGGTTTCTTCAGAGCAGCCCCGCAGACGGGGAGACGGTGGGTTGGTTTGAGGAAGTGAAAGCCGGAGGAGCTCGGCAGTTATTTAGTTTTTCTGAGTTTGGTTTTGCATTTTCACAGGAAGCAGGGAAGAGACGCGGCCTTTAAGGTGGTTGGAGCGACTCAAACGGCTTCCAGGACTGGCTACCAGTGGAGGAACGACAAGAAAAACCAGAGACGTCCTCGGAGTTTAGTGACATTGTAAGTGGATCTTCTGAGCCCCAGATGCTGGACTCCTGTCAGTAGACGGGTGAAAGCTTTGACATCTTCTGGGAGACGTGAGGAGGACGCAGGATGAGCTCGGTGCCCAACCGGTCGGCTGTGATGGGGTGGAGCCCCCAGCAGCTGGCAGACTACCTGAAGAGGGTGAGGAACCAGAACCTGTTTCTCTCTTTGTGTCTTTGTTTGTTTCTGGCCACATCCTAACCCTTCCTGAGCCCAGAGGTAAGACCCTGTTCTGGTTCTGGTCCAGTAAACTCAATGTGGCAGCTACGGGATGTCATGTAGGGTAGAAGGTTCCTGTTGCTTCCTGGGAACCGACACGGTTCTGATAGAGCTGCTCATTGAGTCGCTTCAGGTCCGTAACGACACCATAAAAAGGAAGGGGTTCCTGCTAATTCAGCTGCAAGGCTGAACAAAATGTTCATGAGTGCAGAACCAGACAAGAACCAGGAGAAAAACCAGACAAGAACCAGGCAAGAACCGGACAAGAACCAGGAGAAAAACCAGACAAGAACCAGACAAGAACCGGACAAGAACCAGGAGAAAAACCCAGACAAGAACCAGACAAGAACCAGGAGAAAAACCCAGACAAGAACCAGGGAAGAACCGGACAAGAACCAGGAGAAAAACCCAGACAAGAACCAGACAAGAACCAGGAGAAAAACCCAGACAAGAACCAGGGAAGAACCAGGAGAAAAACCCAGACAAGAACCAGACAAGAACCAGGAGAAAAACCCAGACAAGAACCAGGGAAGAACCAGGAGAAAAAACCCAGACAAGAACCAGGGAAGAACCAGGGAAAAACCAGACAAGAACCAGGGAAGAACCAGGGGAAAAACCAGACATGAACCAGACAAGAACCAGGAGAAAAACCCAGACAAGAACCAGGAGAAAAAACCAGACAAGAACCAGGGAAGAACCAGACAAGAACCAGGCAAGAACCAGGCAAGAACCGGACAAGAACCAGGAGAAAAACCCAGACAAGAACCGGACAAGAACCAGGAGAAAAACCAGACAAGAACCAAACAAGAACCAGACAAGAACCGGACAAGAACCAGGAGAAAAACCCAGACAAGAACCGGACAAGAACCAGGAGAAAAACCAGACAAGAACCAAACAAGAACCAGACAAGAACCGGACAAGAACCGGACAAGAACCAGGAGAAAAACCAGATATGAACCCAACAAGAACCAGGAGAAAACACAGAAGAGAACCAGATAAGAACCAGGAGAAAAACCAGAAGAGAACAAGACAAGAACCCAACAAGAACCAGACAAGAACCGGACAAGAACCCAACAAGAACCAGGAGAAAACCCAGATATGAACCCAACAAGAACCAGGAGAAAAAACAGACAAGAACCCAAACAGAATCAAAGTGTTTTAAAAATAAAATCAAGGGAACATGAACCAACGTTTCTGGGATTTTACGGGTCCAAACAAACGTAGAACCTGCAGGACCTCTGGTCCACTCTTCTTTTCAAAGTAGCTTCAGTTCTTTGAAGTTCTGCATCATTCTCTTGAAGGTCCCATGGCATATTTTAAATCAGTTTGAGCTCTGGACTTTGACTAGGCCATTGCTCCACCTTGATTCTCTCCTGTTTCAACCAGTTCTGCTGTGTTTGGATCCATGGTTCTAGTGACGAACCAGTTTGGACCCAGCCTCTTGGACTCAGCCGCGACTCTAGAACGCAGTAGTCTACAGAGGAGACCAAAGTCCAAACAGTGACTGAAATGTTCCCAGATCATCATGCAGCCGCCGCCGTGCTTGGGAGCTGGTATCAGGTGTTTCTGCCGATCTGGGTCGGCACGTTGTCCGTTTTGTAAGAAAACCCAGGAGGTGTTCATGTGTATGAAGAGGTCTTCTATGAACTACACCAACGGTGTTCTGGTCTAGCTTTAGCCGAGGATCCAGTCAAACCAGTGGTGCCTCAACGAGGTTCTGTCGAACCCAACGGGTCATGGATGGAAGGTCCGGATCCACTGAGCAGAACCGGGCCCTTCAGGTCGGTGGTCAGCAGTGGCAGCTGGTGGATTTTTCTCCAGGGGGCGCTATGGCTATGATGGCTAAATATTAGGGTTGTGAAACGAATTAATCACAGGGTAGCTGTGAGTTAATCATGACTAATTAACATTCCTAAATATGACTAAAAACAATAATTTTTAGTGTAAAGGGACAAATCCAGGTGACTTTTAAAAAACAAACTAATAAAGGGAGAGATTACATTTTTTTAACTCCACATTCACACATAACACTTTTAAACTATTGATCTTTTATCCAGTCGCTAACACAAACTAACATTTTCTGTATATAAATCTGACTGTTTCTTATTAATATTGGACAACCCTGATCTTCCTCTTAATAGGACTATCCTACGACAACAGAATGATTTCAGTCAGAGGCTTCAACAGTTTCTCTAGAACAGACTGCTACTGTAGAGGAGGAAACACTGAGCTGTCTATAGAGGTTCTGGTTCAGACTGGGATCACTCTGTTCATACTGGGAGAACCTGCCAGAGCTCCACTTAAAGCCAGTCAGAGTATGAGAAGATATGATGGAGAAAAGGCTGATATATTTCTGCTGTTCTTTATTATTTCCACACAGCTGCTGATAAAGATTTGGGTGATGATATGTGTGATCTAATATGAAAAATAAGAACTAATGTAAGGTAGAAATAACCAAAATATATGAATAAACTTAATATTTGGATATCAGCAGCTGTTAAATATCACATGTAATTAAATGTTATTGAGACTTAGCGATCAAATGTTACAATTTCCAATTTTCTAATAAGTAAACACTCATAAATGTAAACATTAGTAATAAATGCTGTTATTGTGTTATGAGTTCTGCTAATGATTAGCAAAAACTTAAGTCAGAAAACATCAGTTTACCTGAGTAATGCGCATTTTAACACAGCAGTAACTACAGTGACCCAACATACATAAATCAATATAAATACGTAGCGTTTATTCTCTCGTTTTACTGCTGATTGATCCTGATATTTAGCTGTAATCAGGTTTTACCTCAAGCTTCTCCTGCTACGTTTTTCTCTCAAACTGTTTTGACTGATATAACAGAATTATTATTTTTCTCTTTCTGCATATTGTGTCTCTTTTCGTTGCCAACTTTGAGACTTCAAAATTAGGGAGGAATTTAAAAGGGCAGCTGGGAGTGTGTGTGTGTGTGTGTGTGTGGGGGGGGGGGTTAAAAAACAAAAATGAATTACTTAATTACTTAAAGGCAGTGTGTGTAATCTTGGGCCAGTAGGGGGCGGTGCATACCTAATTTATCACAAGCATGCGGTATCTGTGTCTTCGAGTAAGAAACTCAACAACGGAGGTCCAACTAGTGCTGTTTTCAAACGCTCAATTCCCTGATAATTATCTATTTGCAGCAACATGACGAGCACATCAGTCTCTCTTTCATCGCTTGGAACTAGCAAAGAGGTAAAAATGTATTTATGGAGAAACTTTTTCGCATTTTGAGGGGAAATCAATGTTTTAATAGCGGGCGTGTTCCGTGCGCTTTGTCCATCCGGGCTCTTGTAGAAGTAAAGACGTCATCTAATACGGCTTTCCCCTGAAAAGAGGACCCGCGCCTATTTATTTTAAAACTGATTTTTAAAGTCGTATTTTACAATATCGCCAATATTTTGCAATTGACGTGCTTTACGTAATTATTATTACATACTATTTTAATGGCTATTTTTAAAGATGTACTGCAAAATCTACACACTGTCACTTTAAAGTTTACAGTATTTATTTATTTGACTAATAACAGTCGACAGCAAAAGTTAACAATTTAATTTTTTGTGTGAAAAAGCTTTGGTGGCCGACATACAAGGAAACTAGACTCGAGGTTGGTTGCAACATTTTTTTAAATCCTTAATAATTCGGTGGATTTAAAAAGTAATTGAAACTACAGCTTCTTTCAGTCACACAAAGACAGATCTGAAAAGTTGCTGATGGCTGCTGCTGCGGCGTGCGTCATTAATCACAGCTGATACAGCTGGTACTTCTGACACCAAAAACCCAAACTGTCCTCCCCGGATGAAAAGAAGCCGTCTAGAACCAGAGAGGTCTGCTGTGAACTGGAAACAGTTGGAACCCCAGCTTCAGGGTCGACTGGGAAACCAGTTCAGTACCAGCAAAAACTGAGAGGGAGGAGGAAGAAACACTCTACCAAGCAGGGTGGTGGTAGCATGATGCTGGGGGGCCGATTCACTGGGTTTTTATGATAGCCTACCTACAACTTCTCCATCTCCACCTCCAATCATCAGCTGGGGGGTTTGGAAGCTGGGCCCAGTTGATCCACCAGATTCCAGGTACCGTCAGAGCCGATGGGAGGTTCTGAGCAGGAAACCGACCCGTTTCAAGGATCGACATGGTTCCGACCAGGAAGAGCAGCCAGATGTTAGTCACACGGCTGCAGGATGTGAAGTTCTGTTGGAGATGGAGCTGTTGATGGTTTGGTACGGTTCTTCCCGGTTAATTAAGCCAGAACCTTCTGAATCTGTTAAAACGGTCTGATGAGTCGCTGTTTGGACTTTGGTTGCATGGGGTTTACATGAAACCGTTCTCCAGAGGTCCGCCATCATCTCCACAGTCGTGGTTAACCTGTTGCTGTTTCTGACCCCACCAGTGTACCAGCCGACCCAGGTCCTGTCTGGATGCAGACTCACCTGGATCAGAACGATGGCGGTGGTGTCGCCGGTGAATTAGGAGATTCAAAGAGGTGGAGCATTAGTGTAGGGAGGGGAGAGGAGTGTAGAGAACAGACCACTGGGGGGCGTCGGTGCTGATGGTTCTGGTAGTAGACCGTTAGCATGTCTTAATGAGCCACTGAGGATGGTAAGCTAAAGTTCTGCTAATAGGATAAACGTGTTTTTCTGATAGATGAACCTTCCTGGATGTGATAAAGTTGTGCTGAAGTATGCGATCAACGGAAGCAGATTTGTGGTGAGTCCAAAACCTCTGAGAGGATAGATGGATGAAAAGATGTATGTATGGATGGATGGATGGATCGATGAATGGATGGATGAACGGATGGATGAACGGATGGATGGATGAAAAGATGTATGTATTTATGGATTGATGAATGGAATGATGGATGGATGAACGGATGAACGGATGGATGGATGGATCGATGAATGGATGGATGAACGGATGGATGGATGGATGGATGGATGAACGGATGAATGGATGAACGGATGGATGGATGTATGGATCGATGAATGGATGGATGAACGGATGGATGGATGGATGGATGGATGGATGAAAAGATGGATGTATGTATTTATGGATGGATGAATGGAATGATGGATGGATGAACGGATGGATGGAAGGATGAATGGATGGATGAATGGATGAAAAGATGTATGTATGGATGGATGGATGGATGGATGGATGAAAAGATGGATGGATGAATGGATGGATGGATGGATGGAAAGATGTATGTATGGATGAATGGATGGATGGATGAACAGATGACCAGATGGATGGATGGATGGATGAACAGATGGATGAACAGATGGATGGATGGATGACCAGATGGATGGATGAACAGATGGATGGATGGATGACCAGATGGATGGATGACCAGATGGATGGATGACCAGATGGATGGATGAACAGATGGATGGATGAACAGATGGATCGATGAACAGATGAACAGATGGATGGATGGATGGATGGATGGATGAACAGATGGATGGATGGATGGATGGATGACCAGATGGATGGATGGATGAACAGATGGATGGATGGATTGATGGATGAACAGATGGATGGATGGATGGATGGATGAACAGATGGATGGATGGATGAACAGATGGATGGATGAACAGTAGAACAGATGGATGGATGGATGGATGGATGGATGAAAAGATGGATGGATGGATGGATGGATGAAAAGATGGATGGATGGATGGATGAACAGATGAACAGATAGATGGATGGATGAACAGATGGATGAACAGATGACCAGATGGATGGATGGATGGATGGATGAACAGATGGATGGATGGATGACCAGATGGATGGATGGATGGATGGATGGATGGATGGATGAACAGATGGATGGATGGATGACCAGATGGATGACCAGATGGATGGATGGATGGATGGATGAACAGATGGATGGATGGATGGATGGATGGATGAACAGATGGATGAACAGATGGACGGATGGATGACCAGATGGATGGATGGATGGATGGATGAACATCAGCCTCACCGTTCTCCTTGTTTCCACAGAACCTGACGGATAACGATCTCCAGAAGTTCCCAAAACTTCACGCTCCGTAAGTTTCAGACCCAACATAACTTTCTTTCTCCTTAGAAACAGTTTTAGCTCAAACTAAACAGAAACTTTGTCCCCATGGTTCTTACTGTAGAACAGTGGAGGACATCCTTTAATCTTATGATAATTTGTAATAATCCTGGTTTTTATTTAGAACCGTGTTTATTTTGATGGTCTGCAGAATCCAGTCCTCATAAAAAACAGATTGTTTCTTTGTCTGCAGGATGATCTCCAAGATCAGCAGCGAAATCTTCAAAAAATCACCCAAACCAGGCCTGTTTAGTAAAAAGTAGGTTCATGTTTCACAAGATCAGAGAAAATATCATGACATCAATTAAAAGCTTTAAACTCGGTGACGCATCAAACCAGAACATTCCTGGTAGAAACCTGGACTCTCTGCCTCCAAGGACTCACTGAGTTAGATTTATATACTGTGGAGTCCACTGATCTGAGGTCTTTTGGTCCTGATCCATATGATCTGAGACCAGAGCGGCTCCCTCGTCCACCAGAACCTCCATCTATCCCCACGTTCTTCCTGCCACCATGCAGGAACAGGACTCCAAGATCATGTAGTCTTGTTGGGTAGGGTTGTTGGTAGAATCCAAACCACATGTAGAACACGCCGGGCGACCAAAGATGAGGACAGAGCTCCTGTCTTGGCTTCAGGGAGACCAGATGGCAGGGACCGGTCCCCGTCCTGCTGGGACTGACTTACACAATCAACCAAGGTTTCTTTCTAACACCAGGAGCAAACGTTCCCTGAGAGGCTGAGAACTCGGATCCGCCCAAGGCCGTCACTCTCTAAGTATAGCATCTAGAGGCTATAACACACACGTATTATAGCATCGAGAGATTATAGCGTCTAGAGGTTATAGCATCTAGAGATTATAGCATCTAGAGGTTATAGCATCTAGAGGTTATAACACACACGTATTATAGCATCGAGAGATTATAGCGTCTAGAGGTTATACCATCTAGAGGTTATAGCATCTAGAGGTTATAACATCTAGAGATTATAGCATCTAGAGGTTATAGCATCTAGAGGTTATAGCATCTAGAGGTTATATCATCTAGAGGTTATAGCATATAGAAATTATAGCATATAGAAATTATAGCATCTAGAGGTTATAGCATCTAGAGGTTATAGCATCTAGAGGTTATAGCATCTAGAGGTTATAGCATCTAGAAATTATAGCATCTAGAGGTTATAGCATCTAGAGGTTATAGCATCTAGAGGTTATAGCATCTAGAGATTATAGCATCTGGAGGTTATAGCATCTAGAGGTTATAGCATCTAGAGGTTATAGCATCTAGAGGTTATAGCATCTAGTGGTTATAGCATCTAGAGGTTATAGCATCTAGAGATTATAGCATCTAGAGGTTATAGCATCTAGAGATTATAGCATCTAGAGGTTATAGCATCTAGAGGTTATAACATACAGGTATTATAGCATCGAGAGATTATAGCGTCTAGAGGTTATAGCATCTAGAGATTATAGCATCTAGAGGTTATAGCATCTAGAGGTTATAGCATCTAGAGGTTATAGCATCTAGTGGTTATAACATCTAGAGGTTATAGCATCTAGACGTTATAGCATCTAGAGGTTATAGCATCTAGTGGTTATAGCATCTAGAGGTTATAGCATCTAGAGATTATAGCATCTAGAGGTTATAGCATCTAGAGATTATAGCATCTAGAGGTTATAGCATCTAGAGGTTATAGCATCTAGAGGCTATAGCATCTAGAGGCTATAGCATCTAAGATCATACATCTAGAGGTTATAGCATTTGAGGTTATAGCATCTAGAGGTTATAGCATCTAGAAATTATAGCATCTAGAAATTATAGCATCTAGAGGTTATAGCATCTAGAGGTTATAGCATCTAGAGATTATAGCATCTAGAGGTTATAGCATCTAGAAATTATAGCATCTAGAAATTATAGCATCTAGAGATTATAGCATCTAGAGGCTATAGCGTCTAGAGGCTATAGCATCTAGAGGCTATAGCATCTAGAGATCATAGCATCTAGAGGTCATAGCATCTAGAGATTATAGCATCTAGAGGTTATAGCATATAGAAATTATAGCATCTAGAGATTATAGCATCTAGAGGTTATAGCATCTAGAGGTTATAGCATCAAGAGGTTATAGCATCTAGAGGTTATAGCATCTAGAGGTTATAGCATCTAGAGATTATATCATCTAGAGGTTATAGCATCTAGAGGTTATAGCATCTAGAGGTTATAGCATTTAGAGGTTATAGAATCTAGAGATTTAAGCATCTAGAGGTTATAGCATCTAGAGGTTATAGCATCTAGTGGTTATAGCATCTAGAGATCATAGCATCTAGAGGTTATAGCATCTAGAGGTTATAGCATCTAGAGGTTATAGCATCTAGAGGTTATAGCATCTAAAGGCTATAGCATCTAGAGGCTATAGCATCTAGAGATCATAGCATCTAGAGGTTATAGCATTTGAGGTTATAGCATCTAGAGGTTATAGCATCTAGAGATTATAGCATCTAGAGATTATAGCATCTAGAGGTTATAGCATCTAGAGATTATAGCATCTAGAGGTTATAGCATCTAGAAATTATAGCATCTAGAAATTATAGCATCTAGAGATTATAGCATCTAGAGATTATAGCATCTAGAGGTTATAGCATCTACAGGTTATAGCATCTAGAAATTATAGTATCTAGAGATTATAGCATCTAGAGGTTATAGCATCTAGAAATTATAGCATCTAGAAATTATAGAATCTAGAGATTATAGCATCTAGAGGCTATAGCGTCTAGAGGCTATAGCATCTAGAGGCTATAGCATCTAGAGATCATAGCATCTAGAGGTTATAGCATCTAGAGATTATAGCATCTAGAGGTTATAGCATATAGAAATTATAGCATCTAGAGATTATAGCATCTAGAGGTTATAGCATCTAGAGGTTATAGCATCAAGAGGTTATAGCATCTAGAGGTTATAGCATCTAGAGGTTATAGCATCTAGAGATTATAGCATCTAGAGATTTAAGCATCTAGAGGTTATAGCATCTAGAGGTTATAGCATCTAGAGATTATAGCATCTAGAGATTTAAGCATCTAGAGGTTATAGCATCTAGAGGTTATAGCATCTAGTGGTTATAGCATCTAGAGATCATAGCATCTAGAGGTTATAGCATCTGGAGGTTATAGCATCTAGAGGTTATAGCATCTGGAGGTTATAGCATCTAGAGCAGGGGTGTTTTACTAATTTCCATTTTGGGCCACATTAAGAGCTCAAACGACCGGTTGTGGCAGACAGTATTGATACAATAGAGAAAAATCATTTATTGTCTCACGAGAGGAAAGTTTGTTGAAAGTACCTTTAACAAAATCTTAAAATAATGAATTTCTGTCTCTGCATTTGATGAATATTTCTTAAAATTGCATAATACTGAACATCTTTTTACAATGACATAATGTGTCATGATTCAAATCAACACTAGTTTTATTTCACTGATGGAATTCTATTTGGGCACACAACTGTAATCTTAAAGGTTCTATGCATGTGGCCTTCTAAAGAGCTGCATAAATTGTTACAGTGGGTTGAGTTTAACACATGCTATCTAGAGCCTTCACGATCCAGGGCAGTAATTTATTTGTTTCCGATGGTAGGCAGTGCCACCTGCTGGTTCATCATGACGACTCTTATATGAACTGATTAGTCATGGAACAGTTCATTAATGTAACTGTTCAGTAGCTAAACTAATAAATAACTGAACTGTTCAATAGCTCAACTGATTATTAACTGAACTGTTCTAGAATTTAACTGTTAAATAACGGAACAGTTCTATAACTGAATTGATAAATAACTGAAATGATTAATAATTGAACTGATTAATAACTGAACTGATTAATACCTGAACTGATAAAAACTGAACTGATTAATATATGAACTGTTCAATAACTGAACAGTTATATAACTGAATTGATAAATAACTGAACTGATTAATAATTGAACTGATTAACAACTGAACTGATTAATACCTGAACTGATAAAAACTGAACTGATTAATATATGAACTGTTCAATAACTGAACAGTTATATAACTGAATTGATAAATAACTGAACTGATTAATACCTGAACTGATAAAAAACTGAACTGATTAATAGATGAACTGTTCAATAACTGAACAGTTCTATAACTGTATGGATAAATAACTGAACTGATTAATACCTGAACTGATAAAAAACTGAACTGATTAATAGATAAACTGTTCAATAACGGCACAGTTCTATAACTGAACTGATAAAAAATTGAACTGATAAAAAACTGAACTGATTAATGGATGAACTGTTCTATAACTGAACTGATTAATACATGAACTGATAAAAAATGAACTGCTTAATAAATCAACTGTTCAATAACTGAATTGTTCAGTAACAGCTTTTTCTCTGTCTCTCTCCTTCACAGATTGACACCCAAATATAACGAACCAGGTGAGTTGTTTCCCTCATGAACCGATCTGGGTTAACGTCTCCAGAACCAGAACTTTTGTCTGGAAATGATGCGATCACTGAGAGTGGAGGAGCTAATAGTGTTGGTTTCTGCTCTACAGAGAACTCCGCCATAAACCCTGATGGAGGATGGGGTGAAGACGAGTTTGTGAGTCTGGTCTTCATCTGGACTGATTTTACCTCTCTGTCACTCTGTCAGCTGCTGTAGATTCTGATGTTATTTTAGCATCAGCGAAGAACAACAATGTTCATCCGGGACTAAAAAAAAGGGATTTAATATCAGTTGAACAATAACGTGTCCTTTTCCTGTGGGTCATTATTTATCAACCAAACTGCCATGGTCCAGCAATCCATAGAATTTTCTGTCCAAAGTTGCTTCAGGTCATTTAAGTTCATAAGGCAAATTTCTGGATGAGACTTTGAATAAATGGGCTGGACTTTTTGGTCATACTCATCCCATCTGTTACGGATGGCACTGTAATGGTTGTTTTCCAGGCGGGGACAAAGAGACGTGGGACGTGGTTGTTGGGATCAAATTTATCTTCATTTGTTTGTTAAAAATAGTCATGGAGAGAAAACACGGGCAAAGTCAGGAGAGAAAGCCTAGTTTATACTTCTCCGTCTACGTCGAAACGGATCGATGCTGCAATATTATGCGTCTACGCAAGGCATGACCGTTACCTACACACAAAAAATATATGAAATAAATAATGGTACTATACTCTATAAAGGCCAATTTTGGACCCTCTTTCAAGGTCTGTTTTTGTACCTCAACATAAGGGTACAAAATTGTCACCAGAGGTACAAGATTTGCCTGTCTTTGTAAGGTACAAACCATAAGGGTGCAAATACGTACCCTATGTCAAGGGTACAAAACTGTACCTTCCAAGGGTACTGCCCCAGTGACAAGCCAGAATTGTACCCTAAAGGTACAATTCTGTACTTTGTTTTCTTAGAGTGTATGCAACGACGGAGGGAGTAGAGCCCAATTTTCTAGCTTTAGTTCAACGGAAGGCGTATGTCTGATTGGTCAATTCAACAGCCAGAGATCGTTTCACCAGATGGGGGCTCTATAGTCACTGTAATCAGTAGTCAATGCAGCGTTTGGCTTCTACAGGCTTTATATTGAAAGGATAATTTATCTAATCTGGTCGTTTGGTGATTTTGAACACAAGGAGGTGTGGAGAAAAAACAAAACAGATTAACAGAACAAATCAAAACGTACTTTATGTCTTCCATTGCTCCTTGGGGGGGCAATGCGTTCACAAGGCGTAAAGAAACAAAAAACTCTAGTTGACCAGAAAGGACACTGCAACGGTAGGCAGACCTACCATGAAAAGTCAATACCCCCTGCTGTCCTGGTGGGGAATTACTTTGCAACACTGATCCAGAGAACTATAAACCAAAAACATTTCCGTCTGGGTGCAACTTGCTGATGGAGAAGTAGAAACTAGGCTTAATTGGGTTAAGGAGGAAGCCGGGATTGAACCTATGACCTTCCAGTTGCACTACTTTACCTACTAAGCACCACGGTCACCCTGGATTAGACCATTGTAGCACCTGGACTCTTTCCTACTCATTCTGTTGTAGACCTGCTCATGGTTAATTGTTCTGTTGATGACCCAGTTTGGACCAAGCTTGATTTGTTGGTTCCCGGGTTCTGGTGGCTTCAGAACCACCCCATGTCATCACCCCGTGTGATAATCTACCATCACGCTTATGTCCACCCTGGTCCAACATCTCCTGTCTGGTTCCAGACGTATTTGTGCTGCCATCTTGTTCCTCTTTCCAAGCAGCCCTGCTGGTTCAGGGTCATGACCTTTAACCTTTAACCTGCTAACTGAGGCCCTTAGAGTCTCAGACGGAAATCTTCTGCTCATTTCTCTGAGTTTCCCGCTCTGACGTTGGACTGAATCTCCTGGACGTCCACTCACTCTCGAAGATGATGGACTCCAGATGGTCTGCTGATGACCTTTGACCCTTCCCAGGTTGATGGAGAGCACTGGTTACCTCTCTAAGCCTGTTGCTGATGATTTCACATCCTAGTTTTGTGCTGAAACACCCCAGGTTGCTACTTTCAGCCAAAATGTCAACGCCTAGAATAGCAAGATTAGCCTACAAGTCTACGGCTGAGGGCGTCAGAGTCTCCGCGGTGCTTTGGCCACAGCAATTTTTCAAACTTTTGCTACTTTCCAAACTTCAAAGCGTCAAGAGCAAGCAACGCAGAAGTTGAGCTAGTTGAATTTTTTTGTAGCGTCCCCTGAGCGTCTCACTGTAGGGACATCGCCGAACGTCAACGCTGTCCAGCCAACCATTATCTGTGATTGTTTAAAACATTGGGCAGAGAAAGGTCTGCCAACCCATGTATAGGCTTCAAACTAGTAACTTTGTGAGCATTTTGTGAACGCAGCATAAAATCAAATCAAATACTGACATACATATGAGGACCTGGTCAGGTTTTGCTTTATTATGTCAAGGGACAAATATATCTATGTTTTAAAAGATGTCCGAATGTTGCTCTAACAGGATGATGATGAAGAAGAGGCTGATGACGACTACGAGAGTCCGTACAGTGACGAAGACGAGGACAGAGACTACGAGTCCCCAAACGACGACGTGGATCCGGGTAACGACTACGAGCCGCCTCCCTCTGAACCTGCAGAGGACCTGACCCAGAAACTGTTCCCCTCTCAGCCCATTGGGGACGGGGATTACATCGGTACTCACATCACCGCTTACAAGCACGTTACGGAGGCTGAGCTCAACACGTTGAAGGCCTCCTCGGCTTCCGTCAGATTAAAATCCACCCTGAGCTGCTGTGAGGTCTTCAGGCTGGGTCAGGGGAGGGGCCTAAACTCTGTGTGTGTTTGTGTGTGTAGACAGGAGGGATAACAACATGTCAACCAAAGGCCAGCCCCCTGCTCTGTGTCCCCGCCCCCCCAACTCCACGCTCCCTACACCCGCCAGCCGGATGGTGAGTCTGAACACGCTGAAACGGATCTGTTTAAGGCTGCAGCACAGTCTAGGAAACCCCATTTGAGTCCAGCTGTTCCCACTTTGAACACTTCTCATCCCTTCTCCTAACAATTCATGTTTCCCAACCAAACGTAGAAGATCTGATGCATCCTAGGAACTGAAAATAGGATAAAAGTTTCTTTTAATGTAGCCTTGTGTTTAACTGTTTCTGCAGGGTGGAGAGCCAGCGTCCCGAAGAGACCCGTCCCCACACGTACCTGGACGGCCACCAGGCAACTGTGAGTCCATGAAAACAGAAACACATACATCTTTCACAGCTGAACTGGATTCAGCAGCTTCACAATATCGAGTGTTTCTCAGTGTTCTGACGTATTCGTGTTTAGTTCCCTCAGGGCCTTCAGGGCCACCGAAGGTTTGTCGTGACAGCAAACCTGGCCGGGATTCAAGAAGCAACCGCTCCCCCGTCAGAGGTAAGACCGCTGAGTGCTTCCTTACAGATATTTAGGATATGTTTCATCAGCTTCAGCTGCCCAGGTCTGAAAAACGTGAAGAACTATCTGTGAAGGTTTACTCTGTTGAAGCTGAACATGGTTTTCTCTTTCAGGACCTCAGTTCAACACAGCGGACAGGGTGAGTTTCCTTTAAATGAAATTACATTTCTGATTTTAAAACAGCTGCCAAAACATCATTCACTGTTATTCAATTATAAGCTTTAGAATGAAAAAAAAAAACATCAAAAGTACGACAACACAGCTCTGAGGAACTCCTTTGTCAAACACACAAGGGATGAAAGTTTAATGTTTGTAACTTGAGTTTTTTCTTTGTTTTTCCTTTCAGCGCAGTGCTCAATCCCGGAGGTGTGTACACACACACGCACGCACAACAACACACACATTCTTGTTTTGCTATTAGTAGTGAGGACTTCCATACATTTTAGTGACAGCATTAAGCCTAACCAGGACACTTTTACTAGCCCTAACCGTTATCGATCTATTCCTACACCTAATCCTAACTAAAACTTAATTTACACCATACATCTAAAACCTAACAGTAGAGATCAGTGACAGTGCCCCAGACTGAGGACCGGGCAAAATATCCTCAGTTTGTATTAAACAGTCCTCACTTTAAAGGTTAAAAACTAAACACGCTAAATAAGCTAAGAAAAGCTACGATGAAATAAGAGTCAAATATTAGGGTAAGCTGGGCTTAGCTAAACGAAAGTAAATTAACCTTAAGATGGCAATACTATATTAAATATGGTCAATTCGTCTAAGCTAAGATAAAATAAGATAGTATGGGAAAACTATGATAATATAAAGTAAGTTAGGCCTAGCTATGCTACCCTAAACTGAGCTAAGATAAAGTGTGTTAAAATTAAATTGATTTTTGATTTAAAAAATGGTAAACTAGATTAAGCTACGCTGAAATAAGATAAGGTAAATTTATGGTGCGTTCAGACCGCTCCCAACGCATCTAGTTTGACGTATTAAAAATTTAAAGCTGAAGCTTGCGAAGCGCGTGGGCGGGCCTTTCGCTAGGCGATTATTTAAACACTAGCGGATCGTGGTTTGCCAGACGACGTTGACGTCGGGCTACGTAACTACAGTGAGACGCTCTGATTGGTTGGCGCACTGCGCCAAGAGCGTTAAGAGCCAAACTTCTGCGTTGCTTGTGTTTGCTGCTTTGCAGCTTGAAACACAGGAAAAGCTTGAAAAATCGGCGCAGCCAACGCACACAAAGCGCCGCAGAGACTCTGACGCCCCTCAACCGTAAACTTTGCATGTAATCTCGCCGCTCCTGATGCCAACATGTTGGGTGGTATGAACGCACCTTTAGATATAGCAGGCAAAACTATGATACTGTAAAGTAAGCTAGCCCTTGCTACGCTACACTTAGCTAACAATGTTAAATTAGGATAAACAAGCCTAAACTGAACGAAGCTTAAGTAAGATAAGTTAATGTAGGTGATACTATGCTAAATAGGGTAAGTAGGCTAAGCTAAGCTTAACTAGTTGACAGTAAACTAAGGAGAAACAGGTTTTTGTTGCCAAGATGAAAAGCAGCTGCAATGCTAGCAGTGAACAAAGTGTAAAACTGATGCTAGACGGTTTCTGTAAATTATGCTTCAACATGACAGAAACACATTTTAGTCCAAGTTACCATCCTTTACCTTCTGTACACCATAATAGACCACCAGCTACGATATATTTAGTGGGTTATTTTGGGGATATTTCATCGATTTAACAACAAAACAAAACAAAAAAATATAGGAACAAATTGTATCTTTATTCCAAGACCTGAAAAGGCAGTAAAAGTCCAAAAGAAAGAAACTGGTTCCGGACCAGTTTAGAAGATTACAGCTGAGTGCGGAAGACGGGTTTTTTAACATGACTGTTTGTGTCCGACAGTTCAGCTCAGCAACAGATAAATCTGGTTCTAATTTTAAATTACCTCCCTGTAGCTCAGAGAATAGACTTCTAAATACTTCTACTAGTTTATAAATCACTGAACGGTTTAGCACCAAAGGATGATGAAGACCTGCTGAGACCAATCAGATCCTCCATCTCTAGTTTACTAATCATCCCTAGAACCAGAACCAAACATGGAGAAGCAGCTTTTAGTTTTATATGCTCCACAAATCTGGAACAAACTTCCTGACGACTGCAGAGCTGCTGAAACACTGAGCTGCTAAAAACTCATGTGTTTAGAGCTGTCTTTGAACAAACGATTAATAACTGCTTGAATTCTGTATGTTTTAACGTGACGTGTGTTATGTGTCTCTCATGTGGATTATGCCATAACTGCTGCTTTTATTTTATTGTATCCCCTAACGATGTAAAGCACCTTGGACTGCCTTGTTGTTGAAGGTGTGCCGGTTAAGCGAAGTTGCCTTGCCGAGCCTAAACGTCCTGCTGTCAGTTTAATAAAGCCGAGTCATGATGTTCTTGCAGTGTTGAGCTCACAGTGTCAAAAAAGTGTCAGTGTGAGAAGAGATGATTAACCTTTCAGAGGAAGTGAAGATTTAGAGACATCCGTTAAATGCTTTTTATCTCCCGTTATGTTTCATCTAACGAAGTGTTGATAAGTGATTAACGTTTCCTGCTTGGCTACAGAGACCAGAGCTTCTCGTCATAAGTTTGAATGTGTCGATCTTCACAGGACACCACCGGATGCCTCGGAACCGCCCTGGTCCAAACCTCCTCTTCTTCCTCCTTCTTCCACCTCCGTCAGCAGGAGCAACTCCTCTAACAGAGGACCGCGGCCCAGCAGGTCCTCCTCTGGCCCAGCTCACGTTTCATGGCAATAATCGTAAAGCAGCCGGATAATAATTGGCTGTTTGTCTGCTTCACAGGTTCGATGGACACAGAGAGGTAAGATCGTACGGCCCAGACCGTAACAACACCGCCTCCGATGGCTCATCACCAGATGAGCTGCTGGACTTGGTGTAAGCAGGTTGTGCAGATCATAGAGGACCGTTTTGTTTTTCTCCTCTCCCAATGTGCGGCCCGTGCCCCAAAGTGCTGTATCTTATATAAAGTACTGTGTAAAAAGATTATTCTTCTACGTCTGATACAACTGGAGCCGATGAGTATATATCAGGCTCATATACTGCTTACATTACCTTTGAAATATCTCAAATTAGGATAAAAAATTGAAATACAAGCACTTATAAGGGGCATATAGAGCAGATATGCATGTATTTACATTTGCACAAATTGTAATAATTTATCAGTTTATAAAATATCCTATGAGCCTTTGCTGCCGTACTGAACTGGATCAAACGACCTCCAAGTTCACGCCACACTGGCTGCTAGCTTAAAAAGCTATTACCAAGATGGATCGTCAGCGACAATCAGACAAAAGACATTTAAAAAAAAAAATCGCCATGGTAACCAAGGAGGAGGGGCTTCCTAAGAAGCATTTCAATGACCCGAAGGCTGACAACATACTTTTTTACCCCACTGGACATTACATATGATCGATTCAGTATATTGGGAGGTATAAACCAGAGACTGTATATATAACTGGACAAACCCTCGTTGACGTCACCCACAGGTTTCTGAAGAGATGGTTCCCACCGCCGCCATCTTGACCGCGTCACTCGCCTCGTGGAGCTGAGAGTGGCGCTGTGAGGCTGGAGGCGGAGGGTTGACGCTCCGAGCCAACGTAGCTACAAGCTAGTCAGAAGCTAGTCGGGAGCTAACTGAAGCTAACGTAGCTGCAGCCGGTTTCAGCCAGAAGACCGCGGTTAAAGAGACTTTTACCCTGTTTTTCAACAACGATCACTTTAGACCAAGAAACATCTTGAGCAGAGAAAATATACCCATATAATAAGACCCAAATGGGTCGAATCAATACGGCCTGATATTGTGTTATTTCCATTACCATTGGTGGAGGGGGAGGACTTAGTCGGCTTATCTTAACAACACATCCAGCAAAAAGCGTCACAAAGTCATCATGAAAACTCAGATCCTCTAAAAAAATAAAAGGCTTTTGACTCACCTCACATCTCATCCATTAGTTCATGCCTTCAGCTGTGTTCCTCACACCAGTACTGATCTAACCAGCGATCATCCAGTCTGTCTAGAGTCCAACTCTTTAGTCTTCAAGCCTGATCTAGCCGTCTCCCCATTCGGATGCTGCGTTTTATCGGTCCTGCCTCCCCCCAAAAGCATAAACTTCTTGGACGATCTGTTACTGTAATCAACATCACAGCAAGCCGTCTTTGTCCAATAATTGCAGATTTACATCCAAAACCGAATAAAAACTGCAGAGGCAACTGATAGTGGAGTTCAGAAACACCAAATAAAGTCTTTACGTTAGTCTCAGGCTGTGAAGAGCTCCGCAAGCAGACTACGGAGCAAGCTATTAGCTACAGTTAGCTACCATTAGCTACAGTTAGCCACCATTAGCTACAGTTAGCCACCATTAGCCACCATTAGCTACAGTTAACCACCATTAGCTGCAGTTAGCCACCATTAGCTACAGTTAGCCACCATTAGCTACAGTTAGCCACCATTAGCCACCATTAGCTACAGTTAGCCACCATTAGCCACCATTAGCTGCAGTTAGCCACCATTAGCTACAGTTAGCCACCATTAGCTACAGTTAACCACCATTAGCTGCAGTTAGCCACAATTAGCTACAGTTAACCACCATTAGCTACAGTTAGCCACCATTAGCTACCATTAGCTACAGTTAACCACCATTAGCTGCAGTTAGCCACCATTAGCTACAGTTAGCCACCATTAGCTACAGTTAGCCACCATTAGCCACCATTAGCTGCAGTTAGCCACCATTAGCTACAGTTAGCCACCATTAACTACAGTTAGCCAACATTAGCCACCATTAGCTACAGTTAACCACCATTAGCTGCAGTTAGCCACCATTAGCTACAGTTAACCACCATTAGCCAACATTAGCTGCAGTTAGCCACCATTAGCCACCATTAGCCACAGTTAGCCACCATTAGCTACAGTTAGCCACCATTAGCTACAGTTAGCCACCATTAGCTACAGTTAGCCACCATTAGCCACCATTAGCTGAAGTTAACCCCCATTAGCCACCATTAGCTACAGTTAACCATCATTAGCCAACATTAGCTGCAGTTAGCCACCATTAGCCACCATTAGCAACAGTTAGCCACCATAAGCTACAGTTAGCCACCATTAGCTACAGTTAGCCACCATTAGCCAACATTAGCTGCAGTTAGCCACCATTAGCCACCATTAGCCACAGTTAGCCACCATTAGCTACAGTTAGCCACCATTAGCTACAGTAAGCCACCTTTAGCTACAGTTAGCCACCATTAGCCACCATTAGCTGAAGTTAACCCCCATTAGCCACAATTAGCCACAGTTAGCCACCATTAGCCACAGTTAGCCACCATTAGCTGCAATTAGCCACCATTAACTGCAGTTAGCCACTTTGGCCACCGTTAGCTACAGTTAGCCACCATTAGCTACAGTTAAGAATCAGAATCAGAATAGGTTTTATTGCCATTGTTTGAGAACAAGTTCACAAACTAGAATTTTTTTCTCGGCAGTTAGCCTCCATTAGCCACCATTAGCTGCAGTTAGCAACCATTAGCTGCAGTTAGCCACCATTAGCCACCATTAGCTGCAGTTAGCCACCATTAGCTACAGTTCAGAATCAGAATAGGTTTTATTGCCATTGTTTGAGAACAAGTTCACAAACTAGGAATTTTTCTCGGCAGTTAGCCACCATTAGCCACCATTAGCTGCAGTTAACCACCATTAGCTACCGTTCAGAATCAGAATCAGAATAGGTTTTATTGCCATTGTTTGAGAACAAGTTCACAAACTAGGAATTTTTCTCGGCAGTTAGCCACCATTAGCCACCATTAGCTGCAGTTAACCACCATTAGCTACCGTTAGCCACCATTAGCTGCAGTTAGCCACCATTAGCTACAGTTAGCCACCATTAGCCACCATTAGCTGCAGTTAACCACCATTAGCCACCATTAGCCACAGTTACCCACCATTAGCCACAGTTAGCCACCATTAGCCACAGTTAGCCACCATTAGCTACCGTTAGCCACCATTAGCTGCAGTTAGCCACCATTAGCTACAGTTAGCCACCATTAGCCACCATTAGCTGCAGTTAACCACCATTAGCCACAGTTACCCACCATTAGCCACAGTTAGCCACCATTAGCTGAAGTTAGCCACCATTAGCTGCAGTTAGCTACAGTTAGCAACCATTAGCCACCAGCGTTAGCCTAGACGGACCTGTCAATCAAAAGGACACGCCCCTAATTATTCATAATATCAAGATTAAATTACAAATAAACTGAGAAGTTAGAAAAAAGTTCATCCCCCTCAGAGTTGTCATGACGATAAACCTGAACTATCTAACCTAAAATGGTTTTGTGAACCAGGCTGTAAACATGTTTATTTTTGCCTTAAAGCCTTTTTAACACGGGAGTCAATGGGAAGTTGCTCCTTTTTTTGGAGCCAGCCCCCAGTGGATGAGGGAGGAACTGTAATTTTTTTCACTTCCTGGTTGGCTTCACATTCTGCGGGAGGAGTTTGCCCCTTGGTATAAACCAGGCTCAGTGCTGCCCCCACAGGGACGTTAGGTCTGCTGCAGATGTCCAGGTTGATGCTCCTTCTGGACCAGAATGTTCCTCTCTCAGTCGTTATCTAGTTCCGTTATACTTACAAGTCAGTCTGAGTCTTGACTGTTATCAGCTTTGGGTCCCTGAAGCACCAGAACATCTGAGAACACTTAGTATCCTCTAAATCACCAAACTCACGGTTACTTATTGGATTGAGTCTGAATCAGTGAAGAGGTTCAGGTTCTACAGACTCTAGACACAAAGAAATGTTCTGACATTGTCATAATTGTATCACTGATTGATGTAGACTGAACTTTGATCCGTTTCCTTCTCTTCTCTCTCCAGCAAACACAAGACGGTGAGTTTTACTCATCAGTTTGTATTTCCTCAAACTCCACACTCTGAAACGTCACAGAGTGGATTCAGGAAACGTCTCCATTCTGCTTGTTTTCCTGTAGTTCACAAACACAACACGTTCCCTCTTGAGAATCTGCCTCGCCGCCCCGGGATCCCTGGACCCCCTCCA
The DNA here is from genome assembly GCA_028564705.1 of Apricaphanius iberus. Taxonomy (NCBI): domain Eukaryota; kingdom Metazoa; phylum Chordata; class Actinopteri; order Cyprinodontiformes; family Aphaniidae; genus Apricaphanius; species Apricaphanius iberus. The sequence continues at coordinate 389,860 of JAPXFQ010001038.1, read as the reverse complement.
CAGCACGGCAGGTAGATCCGGCATTATACTAACTGACATCACCTGATTATTCTTGGTTATCCGTCTAATCGGAAGGAAAATGAAATGAGGATCAGGGAAAGAGCAGTTTCCCCAGAGCATTGCCCTGAGGCACTCCGTTGGCCCTGTTCTCCACAGCAGAGGTCAGCTGTTGAAGGTTTCCGACTCAAATGATCTGGTTTTGTCTGTTTTTTAGTGGTTTTCCTCCCAACATCCCTTCTTCAGGATCTCTGCCTCCCAAATTCCAGTCGGGTAAGAGAAACCAAACCCCTGAATGAGACTTTTTTCGCCGTAAAACAAAGAGGATATTTGTAGATGAGCTGATGTTCTGTGCGGCTGGCGCCCGGTTGTCGGGCTGCTGCTTATTCTGGTCTGTTTGTTTGCAGCCGTGGCCGAGCAGAGAGAGAGCATGACGTCCAGTCGTCCTCCTCTTCCTCCAGCTGCTGCCAGCATGGTGAGAAACAAGCACATCTGTACCTGCTGCTGAAACATGAAGAAAATGTCACAATCTAATGTTTTTAGCAGTGTTTAAAAATATTTAAGTGGACATTTCATGCTTTTAAATAATCTAAATCATTCCGTTATGGTCTATATATAGAGTAGAACTGTAATTTTTAGGCCTGAATTCCTGATTATTGTAGCTCTACAGGCTCCTCCTCCACCCCTGTTCCGAGGAGTCTAGATAAGAAGTCGTTTTGGTGCGATCTCTTTCAATCCAGTTGGGGGCGCTACATAGTCCACCCCCCTCCTGGTCCCAGAACCTTCCACTTTCCCTCCAGTCAGACGTTTTGGTAGTTTGATAGAGATATGTCAATCTAACGGTGCAGGAACTTTATATTCACAGGATGTCAGAAGATTTTTCCATCCAGCTGCAAATTTTTACCCAACATACATCCATTAAGAATATATAAGACGACTGTTTAATCATCCAAAGCCTAATTAAATATATAGTAATGTGCTATATTTAGCAATTGAAGGATTTTATTCTATATTCAATTTAAACCTTAACTCCATAAATTCCATGCGTGTTCATTTTTATCAGAGAGGAGACGAGTGTAATTTAATTTTCTTTAGATTTTAATACAAGAAATCAAATACTGGTTCACAGGGTTGCTTAAAACAAATCAAATATTTAGCTTACAGAGTGGTATAAATTATTCACACTCTGGGTCACCCTACCTAGGAGGAATGACAACGTATATAATAGAAACATTAAGTTTTATATTTTAACACAAAGTTAGAGAAAGTCCCCTATAGCTTTACATATGGGACACGAAACATGATTGGTTCATTCAAACTTTTGCCAAGACCAGCCTCCTTACAACGATGCATGCATAACTAATGACCTTCCTGTTATTCTGACTTTACAAACCAGCTCTAACTCGATTTTCTGCTGACAAAGAGTGTGGTGTCTTTTCTCAACAACAACAACAAAAACCCACACAACAACACCAACACACAAAAAAAACAAACAAACTCATGTGGTTTTTAATGTTATCTGCCTGTGCTTTCCTGCTCAATGTACTGTTTTTCCTTGACCCAAACAAGAGCTGACTCTGCAAAATACCTCTAAAACAATCTTAAAAGTATAATTAAAAAGTATGGTAACTAAAACACCTTAATCAAACATTATTAAACGTTTAATATACTTCACAATGCATCTTAAACACCACCATTAACACAACAGTGCTGTGTAGCTAGAAAGCTAAACTGAATGTGTCTAAGCAAGCAGACTAAATGAAAAATAAAGAAAACAGGTGGCCATTTAACAGTAACACATGCTGACCGCATTTCTAACAACACTTTAACACAAGATACCGGTTAATTACAGTAACTACAACGAGATGTATACGTTTTCAATTCTGTTCAGTTTATTTATATAGCGCCGATTCACACAAGTCCCCGAGGTTGTTAGCATGCTGTTAGCGTCAAGCTAACGTCATTGAGTGTGTTACAACCACGCGTTATCCAAGACTAAAAGCAGAAAAATAATCCAGTATTGTTTCTATGATAATACTATTAAAAGACGTATATCATCGCGGAGCTAAATTACCGAGCTGAAACACACGCTGACATAACCAGAACCTCCGATGCTAGTGCCATCAGAACAATAGCTAATTCTGCATTCCAGTTAACCTTTCCGAGTCGGAAAGTCGCAAATCCCGCAGTTGTCTCGCGTTATTTCACAGTGACACGCCCCCTTTAGGTCGGAATATACGACCTCCAACTCGGAGCTCTGACAGTAGACCAAGTGGGGGGGGGGGGGGGGCAAGTCAGAAACAAAGATGGCTGCGCCCGTAGTTGAGATATATTTTCTTTGTATTCGCAGTGTTTGTCATTTCAATGTCGTTTTTAAATTCTCTTACACACTTAACTACATTTCTGCTTTAATCCGGTCACCAATTTATACATTGCACGGCTTTGCTGTGCGTGCGATACAATGTACAACGTTGTTTTTCATGCCGGTCTGCTGAAGATGCTACGCTTGGAGTGTAGCGAGACAAACTGTAATGCTTTAAGTCGGGAATCGCGTCACGTTTTTGTGTACAGCAACTCGGACCCCCGAGTTTCCAAGACAAATGGAATGCAGCATAATGGTACATTCAGACCAAGGGCTTTGTCAGCGTCAGCGACGTCTAGGTTACATGTTAAGTCTATAGTGGAGGCCGTTGGAGGAGCGTCGCGGTCTCTGCGGCGCTTTGTGAGCTTTGGCTCCGTCAACTTTTCAAGCTTTTCCTGCTTTTCATGCTTCAAAGCTCATAAAGCCAGCAGTGCAGAAGTTCAGCTAGTTGAACTTTGGACGGTGCGTTAACCAATCAGAGCTTATCATTGTAGCGATTTCACTACACGTATTTCGAATGTAGCGGGAGCAGGAAAAAAGTACATTTCAAGTCTAGAAAACGCAGATTTAAAAAATCATAAATAACACTTACCGAAGACAGATGGACAGGCGCTCCTAAGAAGGAATAGAGAACCTGTAGTTGGCGTCCTGGTGGGAGATTTAAGCTCCGATGCGGCCGAGGAGGTCGTAAAATTAGGGCGCGGGACAGACTGAAGTACTGCTGAAATGAACCTCATCCATAAGCAGCTACTGGAGCAAATGGTTAAACTCCCCAAACTCAGAACGCTTCTGTAGAATAGGGCGTATCCACAAACGGCGCTGATGTTGCCGAAGTCGACGTTGTCTAGCTTTATTTAGCAAATAAAGCCAAGCCACTCTCTCAATACTATCTGCTATAGTTCAGAACGTACAGCAACAGAAGAAGCCCCGCCCACGCGCTCTTTTTTGCTCAGAAATGGCAGACTTTGCAAGCTTCAACATAGAGGCGTCAAACTAGATGCTTTGTGAGCTTTGCCTGACGCTGACAAAGCCTGCGGTCTGAACGCAGCATAAAAAGGCAATAAATGAATGTCTAAAATAAAGTTTTCCATCATTCTAGTGTTTGTCCGTCATTTCCATCGTCATAAGGAACTGAACCCTCAATAAATCAAAGTATTTCAGCAAATCCTTCTAGATGCTGGAGGAGGTTACTGAAGTTCTCATCCTGCCCACACACAAAAATACTTTCCCCACAGATGAAGGTAAACTACTATAAAAAATGAATCTTAACCAGGAACTTCTCAGAGGTTCTGGTGCTGGAGGACGGCATAAAGAATCATGTGGGTTAATAATCCAACAACCAAACATTCCAACTGTTCCACTTGTACCTTCAGCATTCCTGAACTAGGACTACAAACTCCCAGCCAGGAACAAAGATGGCGGATTCACTCAGTGTTTAGCCAGAAGTCCAGGGCTGCATCCAAGTACCGTTACTACGCTTGCTACGTAGTAGGTGAAAAGCAGTATGCGAGCGATGTAGTAGATCCGAATCTCCAGTATGGATCAGAGTAGTAGGCATAAAGGTCCCGGATGTGTTCTACCGCCACAGTCAGCGGCCGGTGGACCCTACGCTATCCCATAATGCAGCAGCAGCCCCAAAATCGTAGAAGAAGAGCGACCTCGGCTACCGATGAACTGTAAACCACCAACAACGTTGCAATTTCAACATATACATGTAAAAGTGTAGCCATGTTGTTCAGTTTGACAACTGATTAAACGTTTAAGTTGATAAGTTAATGTTTAACGGGACCGCAGGCGACGTAACGTCAACATCCCGCAAAATGGCGGAGCACTACGTCCGATTTCATGCCTACTACTCACTCGTTGGGTATGCAGCGTTTACTACATCAGTGGTTACTACGTAGCATGTAGTACTTACTAAGGATTCAGATGGAGGGCAGGACTTTGCTTAGAAGTTACAGTGCAAGTACTGTGGCGGAACAGATCACAAAACGTAATAGATATATTAGGGAAAAGTGAACAGCGTGAAAAACATAACCAAAACAGAATACAATTACATCTCCAACACCTAATTTATGCTTTTTTACATTCCCACAGACTCTAAATGCACAACACACTGCATTTTAATGGCTAAAAATGTGGAATTTCCATGATATGTGCCCTTTAAAACCAGCTAACTCAAGGAGTTTATTTGTTGAAATATTAAAATAGTTTTATTTATCTTCTTGGGTTTCTGAGATAATTTAATAATAATAATAGATAATTTAATGATCCCAGAAATAGGAACTTCTTGATTACTTACTCTGCAGAGAGAAAAAATCAAACACATGCAGTGGAAATATTTCCGTTCCTCTGTTTGAGCAGCAGGGGGCGGTGTTGTACCAGACTCTGAGACAGGAACAACAGTGTGTGTGTTGGTTTGCAGGCTCTGGACCCTAACTGGTATGTTGGTAGAGTGACCCGCGGTACGGCTGAAGGATGCCTGACGGATGTCCAGAAGGTTAGAGCTTCATGACAGAGCTGTACTCTGCACTTAAGTTGTGTTCATTTTAAATCAAAAAGTTCATAACTGATGCTGTGATTAGCGATCTTTAACCTCGTTTTGAGGGACATTTCAGTAACAGCCTGGTTTGTTTGTCTGAGGTGAGCTCAGAGGATCTTTACTGTGTTCTGTTGTCTGTGTCGAGGACGGGGCGTATCTGGTGAGGGACAGCACCCGGCAGCAGCCCAACCAGCCCTTCACTCTGATGGTCTTCTACCAGAACAAGGTCTACAACATCCAGATTAGGCAGCACAACCAGCAGTTCCAGCTGGGAACTGGACTCAAAGCCCAGGAGGTGAACATCATACCCATCTCTTTAGCACAACTTCACTATCTCCTCTGAAAAATCTGAAATGTTATTTTTATTTCTGACTAATATTCAGCCAAAACTAAATTCTGCAGACATGTACATTTTACCATAAATTCCCAAAATCAGCTGAATCCTGACAGATATGAAATCAGTTTCTTATCCTGATATTATTTGTGTTTCACCTGCAGGGGGCAGAGTTCTCTGGTATAGTTCCTGTGTTTCACCTGTAGGGGGCAGCCCTCTCACCTCTACTTGTCGTGTTTTGTGTTTCCAGTTTTTCCCGTCAGTCAGTGACATCATCAACCATTACTCCCAGTCCCCTCTGGTCCTCATCGATGCTAAGAACAGGAGCTCCAGCCACCAGAACCAGTGCCTGCTGTCTGACCCGGTGGGATACCGTCTGAGTCAGAACTGGTCCTGACGACCCGACCCGAATCAGAGCAGGCTCCAGTCTAACCCACAGGGAGAACTTAGCAGAATGTTCAGGTCAAACCAGTAGAAAGTGTTCCATCTTTGCACACGTTGCTTCGTTTTATTTTTCTAGATTTTAAACCTTTACGCTTCTTTTTCTCTGAACCATTTGAGCTCAAGTTGGACCTATTTCTTCTGGACCGCACAAACAAACTAGAAACAGAAAACAAGAGTTTCTGTCCCTCGCCTTCTTGGTCTTTCTGTGTTGATTCGCCATCAGCTGATCTTATTAAAACATCTGGAAACATCAGACGTGTTCTGGAGTTTTATTTCATTAAGAAAGGTTCTTCCAGAACAATCCTGCTGGTTCATGGACTGGACTCAGACTTAAGGGGAAGCAAAACACTTGGAGAACACCTGGACTGTTGAGGAAGCCCACATGGTTCTAATTGGATCAGGAGGTCTAACAGTTCTGGTCGGAGTCTGGCAAAATCCTCAGCAGGTGAGCGGTCTAAAACGCTGCGGTCCTGACCAACACCAGGAACATGGATCACATCAGAACCGGCAGCGTTTAGTTATTTCTGCTGCTCAGACGTGGAACAAACTGCCTAAAACCCCGAGATGTTCGGAAACCCTTTAAAGACTCACTCCGTAACTCACAGCATAACGTCGCTGTCATAAAAAACACATTTCTACAAAGCGCATCTGAAGAGGCAAGTCTACAAGCTCGCTAACCAAAACATCAAGCTAACGTGGAGTCAGCTGGTAAACCATCCGTACCAAGCTATAATGTTGGGCGACGGGGTACAGGCTTAAGATTTTAATATAATCAACATTACATTATATCCGTTTGGTAACGATAGTGTGCTGCTGAAATGAAAAGTGGAAACCCGGAAAGAAAAGTGGTATAGTGGGGTTTTCAGTAGCGGGTCGAACCCAGTCAGTGACGACTCCCAAAATGAACATGATAAATCCTGGTGTGGCGTCAAAACGTTAAAAAACATGTTTTTTAAAGGTTGAATAGGAAACAGTTTCATAAAAAGTTAGATTAAAAAAATAATAATACCTCAACGGGGCGTTTAGAAGGGTGCAGAATGAAAGCTTGAAAAGAGATATTTGAAATAAAATCTAATAAAATGTACATTTAAAACAGGAACGATAATGGCGTCATGTTTATATGTACCAGCCAGTAGTGGGCGCCATTGCGGGTTGACAGATACGGTCTCTATGATCCAACTATATGGTCGGCCCAGCAGGGCTGGTACTGGGAAGAATGATGGAGTCAGCAAGTCCAGCAGCTGCTTCAGAGCCCCAGAGATTTTGTTATTCGTCTCAGGAGAGGAGTGACCGCAGAAGAACTGAAACTAGAGTAGTTTTAGGTGAAGCCTACACTAGATGGACCCACATAAAACATTTCTACACCATCGAACACACGCAGAAACGGCGACTTTCCTCCTGGATCAATAAACTTACTGACTAGCTAGCCCCCCTAGCTAGCTAACAGAAACTAGAATAGTTTTAGGTGAAGCCTACACTAGATGGACCCACATAAAACATTTCTACGCCATCAAACACACGCAGAAACTGAGACTTTCCTCCTGGATCGATAAGCTAACTCACTAGCTAACTTAACTAGCTAGCTAACAGAAACTAGAGTAGTTTTAGGTGAAGCCTACACTAGATGGACCCACATAAAACATTTCTACGCCATCAAACACACGCAGAAACTGAGACTTTCCTCCTGGATCGGTAAGCTAACTCACTAGCTAACTTAACTACTAGCTAACAGAAACTAGAGTATTTTAGGTGAAGCCTACACTAAATGACCCACATAAACACTATATACCATCAAACACACGCAGAAACGAGACTTTCCTCCTGGATCTGTAAGCTAACTCACTAGCTAACTTAACTAGCTAGCTAACAGAAACTAGAGTAGTTTTAGGTGAAGCCTACACTAGATGGACCCACATAAAACATTTCTACACCATCAAACACACGCAGAAACGGAGACTTTCCTCCTGGATCGGTAAGCTAACTCACTAGCTAACTTAACTAGCTAGCTAACAGAAACTAGAGTAGTTTTAGGTGAAGCCTACACTAGATGGACCCACATAAAACATTTCTACACCATCAAACACACCCAGAAACGGAGATTTTCATCCAGGATCGGTAAGCTAACTGACTAGCTAACTTAACTAGCTAGCTAATAGAAACTAAAATAGTTTTAGGTGAAGCCTACACTAGATGGACCCACATAAAAGATTTCTACGCCATCAAACACACGCAGAAACTGAGACTTTACTCCTTGATCGGTAAGCTAACTCACTAGCTAACTATGCTAACGTTAAACTCCTCTAGGATACATTCCTCACTGGACACAGTTCGGGTTGGTCACTGGGCGTATCGGCAGCAAACCTGGCAACCCAACAGCTGGAATCATGTTTTGATTGTCGTAACTACAACCTAGATACACTAGATGGTGCTATCGTGCTCATGTTCCGTGTGCAGCCTTTAGGGTATAAAAGTTGTGGAGTACATCAAGACAGAGAATTATTTATTTATTTACAGCTTTGGATGAACAAACCTGGTGGAGACTAAATCTCTGATTCCTATATTTATCAAAAATACTTTCACAAGGAAACCCCAGAGCCATGAGTGTGGGAAATAAGGCTTTATGACCCCAATCTACTGCTAATCCGGGGAGCACATGTCTTTACCCAAAAACCCCAGAACAAACTCCAGCTTCTGTAGATCAATAATGTTCTACATTCTACATACAATATTTGAAGAATGAAAACTAAATTAATGATAAAATACAAAACTTGTATTTACTACTATTCTTTCAGAACTGGAAAGAAGGCATGTTCATTTCTGTTATATTTAATTTCTGTTCTTTCTTTGACCTCTTGTAGATTACCCTGGTTTCCCCCCCACATATTATCTTACATAATTTTTATAATATGAGGATTAAAATAAATATTACAAATCAGGGCCCAGTAATATGCCGTTATTTCCTTACTGTATGTTTCCCAGTACTTTGATAAATGGTCTAAAGTTATATGAACTTTTTAAGCCGTCTGAAGGCTCCAAAGTCATTTATGAATTTGGGATCGAACTAACAACCTCCGGCTTGTGTTGTAGCTATTTTTACTTGCGCTAACCCTGTGGACAGAACATCCCACCTGAGCCGAGGATCCCGGCAGCTCCTCCAGAGGCACCATGGACCTATCGGCTGCTGGTCTGGTTCTCCTGTTGATCTTTTTCTCGGGATTCTAATAAAACATTTTACGTTTGTGTGACATAAAGGGGTTGCGAGGCAGGGATACTTTAATGCCACTATTTTCAAAGTGATTTTTGCAACAAATGATGAATTAGAATAAAAATAAAATGCAAAAAAAAATTTCAAGTGAAAGAAAAAAACTCTTCCTTAAATTTATTCCATATTTTCCACATTTTAAATATCGGTAAATGTTATCGGTTCACTTTAATAAGTGCGAGTATCGGCCCAACTCCACTGTCGTATCGGTGCATCCCTACTGTGAATACTTTAACCAGTTGATGTGTTCATTTTCAGCCCAAGATTGAACTATTCCTGCTTGTTTTCTAAGAGTTTTGGATCACCAACTGAGGCCTGGTGGTGGTACTGCTGCTGCGACAGGTGGAGGTGTTTGGTTACCTGTTCCCCTACAGAGGACCAATCGGCCCCCTCCCGTATAACCACACTGATCCGTCGGTTGCCTCAGACGCTGTTGTTTTGACTTCCCTCTGCTGAAAGGCACCGCAGGTAGGAGATTATACCGCTGCACACCTCCAGCCTCCAACCGCCAGCAGCCTGAGCGGATCAGAGCCGGGAAGGGATCAGATAAAGAGTCCGTTACCTGCCGCTGCCGCTGCTGCCTGACTGACTGATGAAGATAAATTAAATGATCTCTGAGTCGTCTTCAGTGTGTGTGTAGGGTTTAATCTTTAAATCCATCCTCTGAAAGCCCGCTGATGACAGAGTGACAGCACATTTCATACAGGTCAGGAACCGATCAGACGTTCCCACGCGTCTGCAGCAGTTTGTGTGTTTTAAACCGAGCAGAAAGAAAAACTGGGAAGGTTTGATGACCCGGAACAGGAATCCAGCAGCACCTGAAAACTAAAGGCAACATGTTCAGCAGCTGGATATACGTTAGGTCTGCTGGTCCTCCTGGAGCTCCTCAGCTTCAGTCTGCAGGCCGAAAGCAGCAATCATCCTGTGTCTGATTACTGATCAGTTTTAAACACGATAAATAAATAAAGGAAGAAGGAGACACTGCAGCACATGGAAAGTATTGGAAAATCTGTAGAGAACCAATGGGTTGGATGGAGTATCTCTGAGCCAGGGCCGTGCGGAGACGTTTAGAGGGGCAGGTGATCAGAGTTCAAAAAGAGGAACATATGGAAAGATTTTAAGACATCTTACAGCAACAACCAATATCCATCAATAGAATAATAGATTATCACAACATAATCTATCAATGTCATCAGTAGGGGACCATGCAAAGCCAAAGTAGCCTGTTTGTTTTAACTGAAGGGTGTAATATTGCTGTTGAGATGTTTGTGTTGATGAAACACAAACATTAAACAGACTATAGGACAGCTGGTAGCTGATTAAATAAGTTTTATAAAGTACATTAAAGTATAACTAAATTAACCCTCATTTCTGACTGGTTAACCTCCACAGCAGCTCAGGTGCAGCTTTAAAGGGATATGCTAGCCCTAAGTAATGACCCTGATCTGGCAGCAGCCTGTTTGCATTAGCTTAGCATAAACCAATGTAAGCAAATCGAACCACTAGCATGCTGTAGCTTAGCATAAACCATTGTAAGTAAATTGGAACCACTAGCATGCTTTAGCTTAGCATAAACCAATGTAAGTGAATGGGAACTACTAGCATGCTTTAGCTTAGCATAAACCAATGTAAGTACATCAGAACCACTAGCCAACTTTAGCTTAGCATAAACCAATGTAAATGAATCAGAACCACTAGCCAACCTTACCTTAGCATAAACCATTGTAAGAAAATCGGAACCACTAGCATGCTTTAACCTTCCATAAACCAATGTAAGTGAATGGGAACTACTAGCATGCTTTAGCTTAGCATAAACCAATGTAAGTAAATCAGAACCACTAGCCAACTTTAGCTTAGCATAAGCATATGTAAGTACATCGGAATTACTAGCATACTTTAGCCTACCATAAACCAATGGAAGTGAATGGGAACTACTAGCATACTTTAGCTTACCATAAACCAATTTTTTTTCCTTAGGGATGGAGTAAGAGATCAAAACAGCTCAGAGGGGCAAACTCTACTTTTTTAGTGTTGGATAATCTGAGGTATTACATTTATTAAATCAATAGATAAAATACATTTGAAATCTTCAGCATATAACAATGAGGTAAAATATTAATAAAACTTCAACATTTTAAATATATGAAAATTACGATTTGGATAACTGTTATTAGCCTTTTCACATGTATAAATATACATTTTAGGATGTTTTTTATAAATTGAATGGTGGCACGTCTGGCATTCCAATATGGAACACCAAAGTGCTTAAAGTTCAATAAATAAACCAAAACACAACCAAAACAAAACCACCCCCCACAACCACCCCACAAACCCAAAAACACCCACCCCCACACCCCCACAACACCCCCCCCACCACAACACCCAAAACCACCCACACAAAAACACCCCCACCCACAACCCACACAACACCACAAACAAAAACAAACCCACCACAACCACAAAAAACCCCCAAAACCAAACACAAAAACAAAAACACACAACACAAAAAACCACAAACCAACAACCCAAAAACACACACACACAAATACATAAAATCTTGTGATATATGTCTACATCGATAAACAATAAACAAATATATAATGTGACAGTGAATGTGTGGAAAAAAACAAATCTTTTTATGTCTTTATGTATGTATGTTCTGTGGACTACCTACTAATAAAGAGTTACAGTAATCCAGCTTTGAAGTAATAAAGGCATGGACTAGTTTTTCAGCATCATTCCTGGACAGGATGGGTCTAATTTTTGCAATATTCCTGAAAAAAGGAAATCCTACAGACTTCTTTAATGTGAGATCTAAATGACATATCTTGGTCAAAAATGACACCGAGGTTTTTTGCTTTATTACTGGAGGCTAATTTAATGCCGTCCAGGTGAAGGGGCTGACTAAGTAGTTTATTTTTCAGCAGCTTCTGGTCCAAAGACGACAACTTCTGTTTTATCAGAATTCAGAAGCAAGAAGTTTAGAGTCATCCAAGTTTTTATGTCTTCCAGACATGCCTGTAGTCTACCTAACTGATTGGATTCATCAGGATTTATGGATAGATATAGCTGTGTATCATCAGCGTAACTATGGAATTTTATCCCATGCTGCCTAATTATTTTACCAATAGGAAGCATATATATAGTAAAAAGAATCGGCCCAAGCACTGAACCCTGTGGTACTCCGCAAGTAACTATTGAGGTTGAGGAAGATCTATTGTTTACCTGAACAAACTTAAATCTGTTAGACAAATAAGATTTAAACCAACCTAGTGCTGTTCCTATTATACCGACACTTTGAAGCCTTTCTATGAGAATATTGTGATCAACAGTGTCAAAGGCAGCACTGAGATCTAACAGGACCAGAATGGTCACCAGTCCATTGTCTGAGGCTATGAGAATATCATTAGTAACCTTCACCAGAACTAGTCCATGCATTTGTTACTTCAAGGCTGGACTACTGTAATTCCTTAGTATCAGGAAGTCCACAAAAAGCAATTAAAATCCTGCAGTTGATCCAGTATAACACCGACTGGAAGAAATGGTAACATTGCAGAGTAGGCGAAGCATCATCAGTACTGGAACAGATCAGTCAGAGTTCTGTAGACCCAAACATCTGGGAATCCGCCCTGATTCCACGAAACAAGAAATATTAATGCTCAACAACTTCAGAGTTTAGAGTTGCTTGTTTAAATTATGATGGGAAACTTTAAAGATTAAGCAGGGACGTGATCCAAAGCGTCTAATATAGTTAACAATAATCAAGTTTTATAGTATTTACATTTTATTTCTTTTATTACGCGAGGCCCAGCCTCACATAAACGACTGGATGTAATCTGCTGGGATTCCTTAAACAGAAACCTGAGATGAATTGGTGCTGTTTGAGTAAACTCAAGTGAATTGAATATAAGTTTGATCCAATCAGATGAAACGTTTTAATTTCGTTCAACAGAAACCTGGCACCACATGTCCTATCAGGAGCACGATAAAAGGTCAGAGGTCATACAGAACGGAGGTGTGGTTCATGATGAGAAAACCTTCTGATGATCCCAGGGAAGATTTAAACTGGACATCATAGTGAGGTGGTTCTGTGGATCGGTTCTGCTGGCCCGGTTTCGGTTTCAGGCTCCTCTCTGCATTCTGTAACATCTCAAACTGTCGGCATACCTCCCCATCAGATCCTCCACAGCCTGGGGCATGAATTCTACCTGTTCTTATTCAAATCAACCCTCACCACCCCGCACCCCACCCTGCCAGCCAATCAGCTGCCTTGTGGGCGGGGCTGTGGGCTATAAGACTCCCAGGTGAGCAGCAGGTGTGAAGACATCATGGCGTCCTTCTTCCTGGATCAGCAGGAGCTGCCCTCTCTGGACCTGGACGGCTCCGACTTCAGCCTGTACAGCCCTCCTCCTGAGGCGTCTCCATGGCAACCGCCGCCCTCCCACCGGGCCCCAGACCCCAGGGGCCCCCCAGGAGTCCTCCCCTTCCTCCCTCACCTCCTGGGCCTCCCCGCCGCCTCCTGGTTCTCCTCGGACGACCTGCTGAGCCTGGTGCGGCCCCCCTACTCCTACTCGGCGCTCATCGCCATGGCGATCCAGAGCTCGCCCAATCAGAGGCTGACCCTGAGCCAGATCTACCGCTACGTCGCCGACAACTTCCCGTTCTACGGGCGGAGCAAGGCGGGCTGGCAGAACTCCATCCGCCACAACCTGTCGCTCAACGACTGCTTCCTGAAGGTCCCCCGCGACGACGGCGAGCCGGGTCAGCGCCGCTCTTCATCCTCGCCCTCCGATTGGTCGCCCAACCCCCAGCGACATCACAGCCTCTAACCTTCCTCCTCCTCTTCCTCCTGCAGGTAAAGGGAACTACTGGATTCTGGACCCCAACTGTGAGAAGATGTTCGACAACGGGAACTTCCGCCGCAAGAGGAAGAGGAAGAGTGAGTCATCATCGTCGTCATCATGGACAGAGCCCAGCTCCAAACGTCCCAGCATGCACTGCAGCAGCTCCCTCCCTCCTCCTCCTCAAACCGTCACCTGCTGCTCCTCTCCTCCTCCTCCTCCTCAGGGATACTCTTCCTCCTTCTCGCCCGGCGCCGTGGTGCCTCAGTGGGACTCCTCCCCTCCTCCTCCTCCTCCTCCTCCTCTTCCTCCTCCCACCTCCTCCCTGGTCCATCAGGCCTCGTCTCCTCCGTTCCACATGGTGCTGCCGGCGCCATCCGGGTTCCTCAGCGACGCTCTGGTTCTCGACTCTCTGCTCCTCCAGCAGTGAAACGGACTGATTAATATTTATCCAGGAAAATTTCTGTAAATCTGAAAATAAGATGCTGAACTTTGGAACTATTTTATGTGAGATTATTTCTGGTTTTGGAATAAAAAAAGCTAAACAAAACCCCCCCCCCCAGATTTTTCAGTTTTTAATCAACAGACACAGACAGAAAATGTCATTATTACACTTACCTTTTTATTTCGAACAAATACAGGGAAAATGTACAATAAACATTAACCTCAAACAGAGAGATATGTTAGTTAGAGCTCAAATGCCAATTAAAACATACAAAACCAAAAAACATTTATGTTTTTCATGAATAACTGGATTAGATCAGGGGTCTGCAACCTGCAAGTGGCTCTTTGGATCTTAACTTTGGCTAAAAAATGGTTTAAAAAAAAGCATTTTTTTGTTTTTTTTATTATTAGATATGATTTTAAAAAATTAAGATGGTTGGTACTTTTCAGTTTTTTTCCAATGGAATATCTGTATAAAATTAGACACAGGACACTTAAAAGGACATTTTTTTGTATATTTATATATTATAAATACACTAAATATAATAATATGCAGTTTATGGTATATTTTATGTTTTTTATGTACAGGTGCATCTTGATAATTTACAGAATTATTGAAAAATGTCATGTCAGTAACTTCAGGTAAAATGCATGAATAATTATTCAATAATATTTTTTTCTTGTACTTTTGTTAACTATAAGTTTATGCTTACACCTAATATAAATTAACGCTTAAGATTAGAATATTATGTTGGCCTATCAAAAAAAAAAGCAAATAAATTAGGGATGCAACTTTACCACTTTTTTCAAACTGATACGATACTTGGACTTAAGTATTTGCCGATATCGAGTACCAATGCTGATACTTCTACCACAAAAAAATTAATTGAAAGACATGTTTTATTTTCTTCTCTGCTTGTTACAAGGATGCTGAATTAGATTAAAATAAAAATATTAATACAAATTACTATAAAACTAAAATTTCCAGTGAAAAATAAAAATTTTCTGTTAAATTGTTGCAGAGTTTACACATTTTAAGTATTTATGGTTTATGGTATCGGTTAAATGGAACTTATACGATACAGGACAAAAAAACAGTATCAGTGCATCCCTAAAAGAAATGTAAGCTTAATAAAAAGTATATTTAAAATATAAAAAATATATTTATGGCCTACTGGAAAGCCATTCTGAAATGTTTAGTCTGATAAACTGACCTCAATGGAAATCATTCTGATTTACTCAGATGTATTTTTTTTGTCATGAAGTTGGAAACTATGCATTTTTAATCGTTTTCAAACAATATCAACATCCCTTTTTTAGGAACCGTATCCATCGTATTTTCTGCTAAACTTGTATGTTTCGTTTTATTTTAAAAGCTAAAATTAGAAATATAATCAGGATTCTTATAAAATAAAACACTTCCTTTCATTTTTTCAAAGGACATAACAAAAGTGTTTCTTTTAGCTGGACTAAAGTGTTGCAGTAGATAATATAAGCATTTAAAGTGTGTATGAATACAAATTTGTTGGGTGCTGGATTATAAAATCAGCTGGAAGCCTCATGTTAGACATGTAAAATCAAAAATAGCGAAAAATATTGATGCGTTGGCAAAAAACAAGACGTGCTCAACCAAGAATCATTAAAAACACTGAATATTTCATGGTTGCACCATATTTGAATTACTGTGTGGAGATTTGGGGACATACGTACAAATTACACTCAAAAAAAAAAAAAAAATTTATAAAGCGGGATATCTGGAACACACAAAAATCACCATTTCTAAGTTCAAATATCAGGAAATTTAGGCATCTTGTAAAATTTTAAACTGGTCAAATAATCTACAGAACAAGAAACAATCAATTCTAGAAAATATTTTACAAAATCCTGAAATAAAGTTGGGGGGGGGGGTCATGAGTAAAGAGGAGCTACATTTAGAAAACAAAAGCAAAAATGAGGCAAATGTTCATATTGGTCTTTGGAGTGAATTTATGGAACGCTATGGATGATAATTTGTGTGAATATGGCTCAATTTAAAGTTTTATGTAAAACAAGCTCTACAGTGACAGTATATGGATAAATAATGCAGCTTTGAGTAATGTGTGTGGCGGTAGACAGCTGGGTGATGTGGTTTACTGTACGTGTATTATGCAGAGAAACCTAAATATCTGTGTCTTTACGTCGAGTTAATTGGGTTAAGATTCATTAAGCATCAGCTTCTTCCTTTTCCATCTCATTATGAAAGTTTTTGTTTCTGCAGACTCGATTCCCAAATATGTTTTCTTCTTTTGTCTTGATTTTTTTCTACTTTGTCTTCCCTGTGGACATGTGTTTTTGTTTCTATTTTAATATTCTTTCAGTGTTCAAAATAAAGAATTCAATCATTCATAAATGTTTTTTATTGAAGTGAAGTTTGCCGTCTTAATCTTAATCCCCCCAAAAAATCCAGCTAATCTCTGGTAAAACTGTCAAAAATAATCGATATCTGGATATTATTTGATACTTAAACTGGTGTCTAAATTAGTTATTCTGTTCCTGTTGTATCTATATTTTTAATCTGGCATATACACAGCCTCCTTCAGACTTCACAGAAACACGTTCCCTAAAAGCCAGGTGCCGTAAAACAGCCTGCCAGAAATATCATATATATTTAATTAATATATTTTCATGTCGAGGGCTGTGCTTTTTCTTGTTTTAACGATTATTTAAAGTTTGAAATTCTGTTAAAAAATACTGCTGATAAGTGTGAACAATTTTGTTTAAAGTTTTCACGTTAAATTTAAATTTTTGCACCATAAATTACGGTAGCTAGCTAAAAGGACTGTTTTTATTTTGTATCTACTTGTTAAATAAATTTGTGTTTTTTAATCACCTTAGTATGAAAAAAAAAATCAAAATTATCATGTTGTTTTTTTTTTCAATATCAAATCGAGTTTGAAATTTTATGGCGACATCACTGATATCTGGTCAGAAGAACCTGATGGCTGCTCCAGAACCACGAAACCAACTGTGGTTCTTACCGTGTTCTTAAAGAAGCATTTGTTATACACTGTTAGTTACTGTAAATATAACTTTCCCTTACCTTAAAACTGCATGTTTAATCTGCAATCTCCCCTTTATGTCTAATCTGACTCTCATTCCACTGGTTCCACTGCAGACGATAGTGGAGAACCCAGAAATGATCCTCCAGCACCGCAGCAACACTTCAACATGTTTTAGAGTAGAGAACTTTATTATTGACACCAAAAGGTCACAGAAATTCATCTTCGCCGAGGCGCCACGTCATCTTTATGCAAACAAAACAGCAAAGAACTAACTACTAAAGTTAAAACAAAAGTAGCCCTCGTAAAAATGACTAAAGAGTCTAAAAGTATCTCGAATAGAGGCTGCTTAAGTAATGTGTAAAAATATCATTTTAAAGGCAATTATTGTACTTTAAAGACTAAAATGAAAACAAAAATCCAATAAAAACACGAAACATAATAAGAAAATGACAAATTCAGGCAGAATTAAAGTTCTTCTGATTGTTTGCCATTCAGCACGACACTAAAGCACACAGTAATAAACATATTTAATAGTTAGAGCAGTTTAAAGTACTTCCAGAAACATGATCTAACGTTTTTTTGCATGCCTGACCTGCAGCAGGTTCAGCTGCTGTAGAAACGAGAAGCCTCAGTCCTGACATAAACTCTTGGTCAGCGTCTCTCTGCTGCACTTTAAAAGTTAAAAATAGTTCTTTGTTTTGTGAAGTTACTCAGTGGGTCAAATATCTGGTAAAAGTAGCATTACTTCTTAGAGTACTTCGAAATGCTCCCACTTCAACATGTTTTTTTACTCAAGTAAAATATAGCCGTCCAATAAGTACTACTTCAGTACAGAGTAATGGATCAGAACATCTGATTTTATGTATAACAATGAAATATCAAATGATGGACAAATTCTAGTATTAAAAAGACGAAAAATGAAAACTTCATACAAATAAATTCAACTATTACAAAATGAGAAACATTTCTAAATAATTTCTCTCTGCAATAAAAACACCAACGGTAGGTGATTATTATAGAACAGGGAGACGTACTTCCAAGGAAAATGTGTGACCTCTTGACCTCCAGGAACATTAGAACTACAAAGCTGGTTTAGGAAGAGGAGGTGGGGGGGGGGGGGGGGGGGGGGGACGGTCATTCTCATCGTAGGTAAACCTCAACTATGAGAGACAAAAAGATCCACATAATCACATGGTCTGACTTTTAATGTACATTTATTTACAAATTATATGTATTTATCACCAACAAACCAGCCAGATTTCTGTAGCTTCTTCTGTCCTCCACTGGTTACCAGTATAAAAGACACCAAACTCCACTATAGAGCAAAGAGCTGTTAAAGGACACCAGGAACCAGACTGTAGAGCTGCACCAGGCTGGGAAGCCTGAATCTGCAATAAGCAGCTTGGTGTGAAGAAAGCAATGATTAGAAAATGGAAGACGTCTAAGAGCGCTGATAATCTCTCTGCATCTGGGGCTCCACCAAGATCTCACCCTGTGGGGTTTCTCATTTTGTCTCTCATAGTTCAGACATAAATATGATAAAAACTACAGGCCTTTCTCATGTTTATAAGCGGCTAAAACTCTGTTTTGTTCTAAAAGTTACTCAGCTAACTGAATGAAAGTAACTAGTTACTAACCCAGGAAAATGTTCAGTGTTGTTTAATTCTAGCATAAAAAGACTTATTTGACGAAGACATTTGGTTTGATATGCATCTAGATTACGAGGTGTACCTGAATGTACCTCAGGCGTGTGGCTGCTGGTTGATGGGACACCAGGACTCCCAGTATGGACATTGATTTTATAGGAAGAGAAATTCACCCAGACCTCAGTAAAACCAAACGCTGGTTGTTAAATAGTTGGACTAAAAGATCCAAACTTTGAGGTATTTTGAAGTGGAATGAAAAAGTTTGATGGAGCTGATTGAAGTTGGCTGAAGTCTGGAGAAAGTGTGGAGCAGCTGGTGAAAGTAAAGCTGTAAACGTTGGATCTGTGTCTGTCTGCGTGTGTGACAGATAAAATCACATAAGTGTGGCGTTTGTTGACACTCAACACGTCGTCACACTCAGACACACGGCAGCCATCAGGATCAGATCGTCTCCAGGGCGCCCTGCAGAGGGGTCAGAGTGTGCCGTTTGTTTACCGCCTCGCGTCTCATCACACGCTGCTGCACCACCCACACACCCACCCTAACAGCCTGGAGCAACGCGCCCACCTCCTGCTGGGAGGTCGTTGCTCTCACCGGGTGGTAAACTCTTCAAACCTGCTGATTTATTAATAGTCACAACCACAGACACTTTCAATTCACTTTCATTTATATAGCGCCAAATCACAACAAAAATCATTTTAATACAATTATACAAACATTCCAATCAGTTAAAAGTTTTCTATGTGAGGAATCCCAGCAGATTGTGCTGAGTCATTGATGTGAGGTTGTGCCCGGATCATGCAGACTCCAACCACAGCTTTTCCTCAGCAATCCCTCATACTGAGCAAGTATGTGGCGACAGTGGAGAGGAAAAACCCCCCTTTAACAGGAAGAAACCTCCAGCAGAACCAGAACCAGAACCTGGATGAGTACAAGCGGTCATCTGCCACGACCGTCTGCGGGTCTGAGAAGACAGAGAAGAGACAGCATGGAGGATGCTCGGTGACTTTGAGCATCATCTGGACAGATGTTCCCCA
The DNA here is from genome assembly GCA_028564705.1 of Apricaphanius iberus. Lineage (NCBI taxonomy): Eukaryota > Metazoa > Chordata > Actinopteri > Cyprinodontiformes > Aphaniidae > Apricaphanius > Apricaphanius iberus. The sequence goes on along the minus strand of JAPXFQ010001038.1, from coordinate 369,910 downwards.
TCCAGCAGGGGGCGTTATTGCTGAGCAGGGTATCAGACCAGGTGGAGCTTCTATGGGGAGAAAAATACTGAGAGAAAACTGGGTTAACAATTGCAATAACAGCAGAAAATATATATCTGGAGAGTAGTAGGAGAGAAAAGTAGAAGAGAGAAGAAAATTGGCCAGTCTGTCCTCCAACAGTCTAAATCTATAGCAGCATAACTACAAAAATATCTCAGGCTAACCTAAGCCACTCTAACTATAAGCTTTATCAAAAAGGAAGGTTTTAAGCCTAGTCTTTAAAACAGAGTATCTGCCTCATGGACTAAAACTGTAACTGTTGGGTTAAAAACAACCCAATTTGGGTAGTTTCCCAACCCAGTGCTGGTTAAACACTGGACAGAACACACGCTGGGTTAATTTAACCCAACAATTTGGTTGTTTATACAGCCAATATAGGGTTCACATTAACTACACTGATGGGTTCTTTAAACCCAGCAAGTTGGGTTGCTAATTTTTAATTATTACTCAATGTTACAATTACGATTATGATTATTTTCGTTATTAAATATATCCTCAAACTAATGTTTATTAAAATTAAAAACTTACAGAATACACGTGAATCCATCCATCCATTTTCTAAACCACTTAATCCTCATGGGGGGGGGGCTGGTGCCTAGGCAGGGTACATCCTGGACAGGCCCCCGGTCCATCGCAGGGCGACACAGAGACAGGACAAACATTCACACCTAAGGAAACCAATCAACCAACAGTCATGTTTTTGGACTCTAGGAGGAAGCCGGAGTATACAGTGCTAACCAAAACTTCCATAAATGTCTTTAACATTAGCATTAGCTTACCATTAATAATTTCAGAATCGGGAACTACTTCTGAACAGCGAACTGGTCCAAACTGATGATTGAGAAACAGCGAGATGGATGGTGGTGGTGGGATCCAGGCCGGTCTATGGTAAAGAAAGGAACTGGGTTTGCAGGAGGTTCACTGCTGGGGAAACTGGGTGAGGCGTTGCGTCAGTTTCAGGTGTGACGTCACAACACCGAACCCAATAGTAGCCCAAAATAACCCAACAAAACGTTTTTTTTTTTTTTTGTTTTTTTTTAACCCAACAGAAATAACTCCCCAAATTGGGTTGTTATATTAAAATAACCCAATTATGTGACCCAACAGGCCCAACCCAGCATTTTTTTGTGAGCAGATTCCAATCTGTAATTTAATTAACTCAGCGACAGGAAGGATTCCTCTGAAGAAACAGAAAGTTGTATTTGTTCTCCAAAGTGCAGACAAAATATCTGCTTCTCTATCGACAGCGTCTTTCTTCTTCAAACGATTCCAGACTCTATGAATCGTCAGCCCCAATCAAAAGTGTAAAACCATTTGAAAAGTGGGACACAAAAGAAACCACAAAAAAAAAAAATATTCTGCATGGTTGGACCATTAGAGGAGACATATCATGGAAAACCTTAAATGCATGTAAATGTGTATTTTGGGTTTTTAGGAGTGCAGACAACTTACATTTATTCTCTTCTGATGCTGTGTTTATATCTTTAAATTCTTCTTTGGTCATATTTTTCAGTCTGTTTAGCTTTGTCTATTCGCTGTTACGTTTTCTTGTCTATTACGTCACAGCATTTGTAGTTGAACTGCCAAATAAGGTAACGGACTTCCGGGTAATCAATTTCGTGAAGCCGCCATTTTTTCTCCCCCACAGCGATTTTGTAGTCCAAGGTCAGTCATGTCGAAGTTACAAGAAAGCAAGTCAAAATGTTCAGTTATTGGATGTATTAACCAACACAAATCCCTACATCGACCCCCAGCATCAGAGCCTCTGAGAAGTACCTGGTTACATTTTATTTTTAGCGGAAATATACCGACATCCGTGGGGAAAGTTCTCCTCGTTTGCGCGAAGCACTTCGAGGACGAGTGCTTCAACAACCTCGGTCTGTATCAGGAGGGATTTGCCAAAAAGACTTCGTCTGATTGAGGGGTCAGTTCCTTATCTCCACGGAAACGACGGACAAAGCAAAGCGGTAATCTTCAAATAACACTAAAATGACAATAAACTTTATTTTAGACATGAATGTTGTGTGTTGATATGTCGTACGGGCGATTGTTTTGATAGTTGTAGCATCGTACGTTCTTCTTCTGTTAGCGATGTGTGCTAGCTTTTAGCTGAGGATATAACTGTACTGCATGCTTTAAATAAAATGATCGGGCTTTTTTTTGACGTTTTTTGTCGTGGGGTACACATGATGTACGGGAATTTAGCGACGATCGCTTCGCAATAAAAAGTTTATCTGCCGGTAGTAATCGTATCGCTGCTATCAGACTACAAAAATGTCCGAACGGGGTGGAGCGGAACGCTGTGTAACCTAGAGGGGGCGGGGCATGAAATGTTTCGCTTACATTTAAAGGGACGGTACCAAAATGAGTTGCTCTAAAGATGCTCCTCAGAACGGTATAAGGAGGGTCTGTGGGAATACAATAACATGGAATTCAGACCAAACCGCTGTGGTTCTACGTTACATAGACCACAAGTGAATGATTTACATGTGAAAAGGAAGGATTTAAAAGCAGGATATATCTCCTTTAACAGGCTGTTTTACAACTGATCAGATGGTTTCAGTAGCTACGTTTTCATTGACTCAGATAATCGGAATAAAAACTCATTCACATCATAATTTCATTCCGATTGAGTGAAGTGGTTTATTCCGACAGTTAATCCGATCATGGAGCATGTAAACTCTTATTCCGAATGTAGGTCTTCCTGTGCGTGTCTGTAAAGTCATACAAAGACGTCTAACACGTCGTCTTTATTAAATAAAGGGATTCGGTTTGTAATTCAATTGTGTACACAAGAGTGAAGGCTCGAGGTTGTAAAAACCGTGACCAGAAAAAAGAAATAAAAGCTCTGAAAAACATCGTTTACCTCAATTTCAAACGGGCGCAGCCATGTTTGTTTTCAACTGAAGTCTGTTTCTTCTTCTACGGCCAGAAAACAGAACTGTAAAACAACTGTTATAGACAGTTCTGTGTATGTCGAACGGTTTATGCTGTTCAGACATGTAGTTCATGTCAACGCCTTTTTTTATTCGGATAGATGTGAAATTCTAATCCAATCTATGATCGGATTAAAGATATTTTTCACATGTAAACGTAGCGAGTGTTTTCTGTCAGGTAGTCTGCGTGGGTACACTGCAAAAACTGTCCATCTAACCAAGTTAAAAGGAAGTTCTGATCTTTTTTTAGACTTATATACTAAGCAAGATCAGGTGTTAGATTGCCTTATTACAACTTTACGCTTAAAATACTTGATTTTAGTCAAAGCTTCTTAAATTAAGTGTAATAATCTGCCAATGAAATGAACTTAGTAAGAAACATGATTGTTGGACTTGGTTAGATGGAGAGTTTTTGCAGTGTAAAAAGCTTCCTCTGTTTGACCGTGGTCACGTTATAGAGCGGGACGCTGTGAGACATTCACCACCATCACCGAGTCGGTGAGGATCCGCCAAGACAGACGATCCTGGACCCAAATGAAGGCCCGTACCGGCGCCGCCTGCAGCCCCGGGCCCCTGGAGGACCTCACAGACAAAACAGCACAACCCGTTGGCCCGGATGGTTTCCAAGCGTTCCCGGCATGACGAGCAGATCCTCCTGAGATCCTGGTCTGTGTCAATGATCTTTGTTTCAATCAAAAGTTAAAATAAAATGAGTCAGAAACTCACTGAAACAAATGTACACTGAGAAACAAAAGTTTTTTCAATTTACAGGATAACATTCTGTACATCGGTTCCACATAATCAGAATAAATAAATCTGACATATTTCACCCTCTTTCTCTTTCTCTTAACTTTTGGTCACCTAACAGGTAAAAGTTTCGATAACGGTGTATAGTTATCTGTGATAAAGGTGTAAAAGTTACGGAGTGGTTCTTTCAGATAAAATGTCGGGCATGTCAAGAGGAGAGAACCAATGTTAAAATGATACGAAGAAGAAGTTTGCAAGTCTGGCTTTTATTTTGGGTTATCGCAAATTAATTTCGCACATTAGCTAAATATTTTTCTCTAAGTTGAATAGTAATGGTGTGTTCCATTTGTTGCCGGAATTCAACCCAACTTATCCGAAGTTAACTAGAACGCCGTTTACTCCGTCGTTACGTCAAACTCATCTCCAAGTTCCCAGGTACATGGAACGCACCATTGGCTAGCCAGTTTAGCTTGCTAGCTAAATAAATATTTAGTTATAAACTGCTCCATTTATAAATGAAAATATGTTATAAAATGAACCCCTTGTTTCTCTATCTTATGACAAGCTAAATAATCCACATAATTGTTGTTAAATTGTGACTAGTCAACTTTGCTAACAGCAGATCATACTGAGGTTATGACTGGAATAGTTTTTATTTTACTATTTATCAAAATAAACTGCTAAATCAATCACTTCATCTGGATGGCATTAATTTGCCCTCTGGTAATAATGTAAAGAACCTCTGTGTAATTTGTAACCAAGACATGACATTTAAATCTCATATTAAACAGGTTTCTAGGATTTCTTTCTTTCACTTCCGGAATATTGCTAAAATTAGAAACATCCTGTCCAGGAGTGATGCAGAGAAACTAGTCCATGCATTTGTTACTTCAAGGCTGGACTACTGTAATTCCTTATTATCAGGAAGTCCACAAAATGCAATCAAAAGCCTTCAATTGATCCAAAACGCTGCAGCAAGAGTTCTGATGAATATTAAAAAGAGACGTTTGTATGATTGTATTCAACTGACTTTTCTTGTAAAGTGCCTTGAGATGACATACGTTATAATTTCTGTATCAGTGTTTCATCCTGACATAAACATTAAACGGCGGAGGATGATGGTTGTTAAGCTGCAGTGAGGAGATGTTTAATCAGGAGGCTGCGTCAGTCAGCAGGACCTGAAAGCTGCAGGCGGAGCGACTCTGTGTGTGTCTGTGTGTGTGTGACGTTATGCAAATGTTAGGCAGTCAGACCGTTATCCCCCCCCCCCCCCCCATAAACACACACGCAGGCAGAATATAAACCTCACAGAGAAAACAAATCAACCACGAAAAAAAGTTAACCGAAAATTACAAAGTTCCTCTGTAATCAAATCCCACGATGGTTTCTAAATAATATAATATAATATAATATAAAATAATAATTTGGATGATTATGGGTTATGAAATCCACCAAATTCAAAATATCAGAAAATTTGAATTTCATGAAAGGTTCACTATTTATAATGCATAGTTAATATTTATGATATATTCAATATTGAGGCTGTATTTGATGCAAAAGGAGCCCAGACCAACTACTGAGTACAAATACAGGATTCAACATTTCTCTATTTAAAATCCTTGTTTCAATGATTGAATTAAATATTCTGATGTTCTGAGATTTTAAATTCCATAATAATCTATAATCATTACAATTATAACAAATAAACGACCGAAACATCTCAGTTTGCATCCAATGATTCGACAGCATATATTAGTTTCGGTTGATTTGCTGAAATAAACAGACTTTTGCACCATATTCTGATTTTTTTTTCCCGTTTCACCAGTTGGTCCAGTTCTGACCGGTTCTGTTTCACCGAGAAATTAGGTCCAACTGGTTCAGTACCAGCCCAGTTCTGCGGATCATTTGGGGAGAACCAGAAGCGGAACCAGAACCTGTTCAGACAGCTTGATCTAAAGGAACCCTGAAAACATCTGCAGAACTAACCTGGAGTCAGCCCATTTCAGACTGTAGGAACCTTTTTTCAGGAACAACCTCGGTTCCTAGAACCATTTCTCCTTTATGAAAAAAAAAATAAAACTAAAATTAGAACAAATTAAACTAGAAACAATTTAAACATCTTTAAAACAGGCCGGACTCCTGCGCCAATCTGAAAAGGTTCCCCCCCTGGGAAGGATGGTTCTGAGAACTTGTCGGTCCGAAAACTGCTACATTTAAAAGCAATCAGAACCTGATGGGGGGAGAGATCATCTAACTGTTCTGAACCAGACCCATACGGTAATACACGGTTCTGGTGTTCCCCGCCATCGGACCGCTGGAGATCAAACGGATTTAATCTGAGTAACAGAACCCTGTAGAACCTTTTTGGATCCACGGAACCCTTCATTAAACCGAATAAAGATGGAAGAATCTAGAACCTTTAAGAACCCTGAGACCCTCTGACAAGATCTTCTGTCGCTTCCAGAACCTCCCTGAAGATCAGAACCCATTGGTGCACCACTAGAACCTCAGAACCTTTAAGAACGGAGGACTCGCCCTGCCTCTGGGTTCCCTGGAAAAACTGAACCTGTATGTTCTGTCCAGAACCCCACATTCTGTCCCCAGAAAACCTCCTACAGACCCAAACGGTTCTGGTTCTCCTCAGAGACGGAGGAGCAGCAGAAATGAGGAAACTCCAGAACCTGGATAGAAGAAGCTTGAACCCGTTTTGACAGAACCCAGTAGAAGCTGCTGACAGACGGCTCAGTGGAAAGTTCATGTTGCTCCGGGCGGGATGAGGAGACGGGTCGGGTCGGGTCGACGAGCCTGAGCAGGTCTGAGGGAGGAGGTTAACACGGCTGCAGCTGCACTAACAGTTCAAAGGCTGAGCCAGAACCAGCTGGAAGTCCAGGGGCCAAATGGGCCGCGGGGTCAGAGGTCAGATGAGAGGAAACATGGGAGAGAAGATCAGGAACCGGGTCACTTCAGAACCAACAAGTCCTAACTGTGAGTTCCGGTTCTACAGAACCTTAGAAGATGGTTTCCAGTACGACGAGAGGAACCTGGAGCTGCAGAACCGGTTGGGAAAGCAGATACCGACCAGAACCAAACGTCGGAACGATCCGAGGAAGGTTCTAGGGGATGAGGGGTTCAGAACCGACCTCACAACCGTCTGCTGACCTGGCAACCAGTGGTTCTGTTGAGCCCGGTAGAGTGTGTTTGCAGGTTCTGGAGGAAACCTGCAGGACATCAGCCGGTCCAGTTCATCGTTTCCCGTCCAGAACCGCCACATGAATCTGCAGCCAACAGAACCGATGTTTAAGATGACATCTGCTGCCCCCGTGTGGCCAAAGCGCACAGCTGCAGGTTTCTGTCTGAGTGAAGATCCAACATGTCGGCTTGGAACAGAACCCGTTCACTAACTGAACGACTCCTTTCCATGTGAACAAGTTCTTCTGGACTGAGGAGGAACTGATCCGACTTACAGAACTTTTTATTGTTTTCTTGGACTTTTTCCTGTTATTTCAAAAACATTTTCAGTACTTTCTTTCCATTTGCTTTTTTATTTATGTAAAAATAAAAGCGGTTATTATGCATTTATATTTTTTTTGGGGTGTTTCTATAATCGGTTCAGCTGTTCTTCATCTCAGGCTGGTTCCTACAGGATCCCAGAACCTTCTTCGGATCAGAACCTCCCGAGTCTGGAGGCAAACGTCTTTTTCCTCCTGCTGAGCTTCTAGTTTTACAGACAGCTTCCTGCTAGACCTGGACCTCCAACCAACCAGGTTCTCCACAGAACTGGAACAGAACCGGGCCGATCTGAGCAGGACGCTTAAATAAGGCCCATCAACCAATCAGCTTCCTTCCTCTGCAGCTCAAACTGATTTTATTCATTTACTAAATTGAATAAAAACTTTAACGGTTTTCAGTCTGTAAAACATCATCAGCTCCTGGTTCTGTTCCTGGTTCTTAAGGTCCACATCTGGTACATAAAATTGATGGATTAAGGGAGTTTTTCCTCTCCACTGTCGCTGCATGCTTGCTCAGTGTGAGGGATTGCTGAGAAGTCATGATGCAATCTTCTGTGGTTCTCCAATTCCTAAATTAAACATTGTATTGTAATAACTCTTCATGTAAAGTGCCTTGACATGACATCTGGTGTGAAACGGCGCTATATAAATAAACTGAATTGAATTAAAGCAAAGGTCAAAGGTTAAATCAGTTACATCTCTGTAAAAAAGAAAGAAGAAATGAGAGTTAAGAAGAAACATCGGCTCTATATGATAGGAGGCTTTAAATGCTCCAGGGCCCGTATCCCTAAAGAATTTTTGTGCAAAAAGTGGCTCCTAGCGACAATTTATAAGAAAATTCTCAGTCATGACGTTTTCTCAGAATTTCCCCTAAAAGTGACACAAAAAATCCCAGTTAATATAAAAGCTATTCCTCAAGATTCCTAGCGCTTAAAAGGGCTCCTAAGGCGAGATCTGCTACAAGCAGGAAGAGGACTTTTAGTGTGTTAGGAGTTCCCCTAAGCAGCTGTGTTTGTAGGATATTTGTTAACAAGCCTTCATAAACGGCGTCTCAGGAGGGGACGGGGTTGGGGGGCGGTCTGCCACCAACACTGTTTACAGTGGGGGCGGTGAGCTGCTGACCTTAACGCGGGACGTTTTGGCTCGGTGGATGGAATACTTCGAAGACCTCCTCAATCCCACCGACACGCCTTCCTGTTTGGAAGCAGATTCTGAGGACTTTGGGACGGGCTCTCCAATCTCTGGTGCTGAAGTCACCGAGGTTGTTAAAAAGCTTCTTGGTTTCAAGGCACCGGGGGTGGATGAGATTCGGCCGGAGTTCCTCAAGGCTCTGGATGTTGTAGGGCTGTGTTGGTTGACGCGTCTCTGCAATATTGCGTGGACATCGGGGGCATTTCTCGTGGATTGGCAGACCGGGGTGGTGGTCCCCCTCTTTAAAAAGGGGGACCACAGAGTGCGTTCCAACTAAAGGGGGATCACAATTCTGAGCCTCCCTGGTAAGGTCTATTCGGGGGTTCTGGAGAGGAGGGTCCGACAGATAGTCGAACCTCGGACTCAGGAGGAACAATGCGGTTTTCGTCCTGGCAGTGGAACACTGGACCAGCTCTACACCCTCGGCAGGGTCCTGGAGGGTGCGTGGGAGTTCGCCCAACCGGTCTACATGTGCTTTGTGGACTTGGAGAAGGCGTTCCACCGTGTCCCTCTGGGTGTCCTGTGGGGGGTAGTCCGGGAGTATGGGGTACCAGGCCCTTTGATACGGGCTGTTAGGTCCCTATATGAACGGTGTCAGAGTTCAGGTATCTGGGGGTTTTGTTCACGAATGAGGGAAAAATGGAGCGGGAGATCGATGGACGGATTGGTAAGGCGTCTGCAGTTATGCGGGCGCTGTACCGGTCTGTCGTGGTGAAGAGAGAGCTGAGCCGAAAGGCAAAGCTCTCAATTTACCGGTCGATCTACGTTCCTACCCTCCTCTATGGTCATGAACTCTGGGTGGTGACCGAAAGAACGAGATCGCGGATACAGGTGGCTGAAATGAGTTTCCTCCGTAGGGTGGCTGGGCTCTCCCTTAGAGATAGGATGAGGAGCTCGGTCATCCGGAGGGAGCTCAGAGTAGAGCCGCTGCTCCTCCACATCGAGAGGAGCCAGCTGAGGTGGCTCGGGCATCTGGTCAGGATGGACGCCTCCCTGATGAGGTGTTCTGGAGGAGACCCAGGGGAAGACCCAGGACTCGCTGGAGGGATTATGTCTCCCAGCTGGCCTGGGAACGCCTCGGGATTCCTCCCGAGGATCTGGCCCAAGTAGCCGGGGAGAGGGAAGTCTGGGTCTCTTTGCTTAGGCTACTGCCCCCACGACCCCGGATACGCGGAAGATGATGGATGGATGGATGTCCTTCATAAAGAGACCAGCCAGCAATCACTGATAAAAGCTGAGCAGTGTTTCCCTCGTTAAGACCACACTGAGTTGTAACGTTGCAATTTCTACTTCATTAAGGAAAGCCACTTGAGATCGGCCATCTTGTTTTCAATGGGGTCCATATGGGAGTGAAACTACAAAATATGCCAGCTAGGATATTAATATGAGCAAATAAGACACTAATCATTATTTGAACACGGTGTGACGAGCTTAAGTTTTCACATATTTTAGATTCTAATGTTAGGCTATAACCCCCACAGCTTACTATCCATTTTCCAGATATTTTCTCGAATGTGAAATATTATTCACAATTAAAGTCTGCATAAGATTAGAGTGTATAATTATGTTTATTGATTCGAGGGTACATCCTTTGCTCAGTTTCACCAAAAGTTCATTTTCATCAAACTCGTAGGATCAACCAATCACGGCTTTTGAAACGATGACTCATACCCAGCAACGGGGGTCGACCACGCCTCCTCACCACGACAGGATTTTCCATCTATTCCTCGCTCAGAGTTCACTGAAAATGTTCTGGAATCACGTAGAAGCTAAAACTTTTTAGGTTAAGTCAGGAGCTCTCTGAGAGGATTCTCAGAACCTTTAGGGATACGGGACCCTGGTCTACAGTAAAACACGGTGGAGGTTCCATCATGCATGTATCATTCGTAAATTATACATTTATTTTTAACTGACAAAATTATTTTTTACTTGTTACACTTATTCATCTGGTTAAATGTTTTTAATGTTACATAAATTATGTTAATTTTCTTTTATGAATCAACTAATGTTTTCTCTTCTCTTTGATTAGTTAATTCCTGCTTTGTTAATTTTCATTTTGCATACATTTTTCTTTCATACATTTTCATGCTTCAATTACTGAATTTTTTTAAGTGATTGTTTTAATTTTCACACTTTTGTCATGTTTTTTGGTTTCTTCCCCACTGAATCATGTAAAGACCTTTGAATTGCCGTGTGTGAGAGAAAGTGTTTTATCTAAATAAAACTGCTCATCAGCTCCAAAGTTTGGAAATTTATGACTTGGTTAACTATAAAAAATAGCAATTTGATGTATAAAATAAAATATATAGTTCCAGATAGTGTCTAGAAATTGTATGAAATAAAAATCCCTCCATATGAACTTAAGAGGGCCGTTTCAGTTTGTAAACCAAAAGCGCCACATAGACGCTTTATTGCGAAGTTTGTCATTTAAAGGTGTGAACGTTTGGAAGACGAGGTTTAATAAAGGAAGAGCTAAATCATTGCTTTTTGTTCAGAAGCTTAAAGCTAAAAAATAGTTAACTCTTATATGGAGAAGAAATGGCATATTGTCTTTGTGGAATTGGATTTTTTTGTTGTTCTGGGTCAAAAATCTGTGACAAATGTAATGTCTGCTGTGATTTCAATGATCCTTTTGGTAGACTTTCTAAAATTAATTATTGTATAGTTAAATCTGACCAAAAAGGACGTTTATATCTAAAGTAAATGTAATCTATACCTAATTTATTATGGGAATGTATATCTAACTAAAAATAAGATGATTGCTTCGGCCTACTCCTTTTTTCGAGCACACAAGACAAAACGGATCAAAAAAAGTTCAATAAAGAACCTGAACTGAGATAAAGCGGTTCTGTTTGGTACCAGCTACATGTTTCAGTCACAGAACCTAAACCCAGACAAACCAGCATCCTCCTCTGCAGCAGAACATCTGGAGCGGAGCGTTAAATCCAACCACCGCTTTCAGAATCTTTTTTTTTTTATTTTAAAAAATCAGATTTCCGTCAGACTTTTGCACGAAACAAACCAGAATTTTAAGTTTTTTTTTCCTGTAACCGCTTAATCAATAAAGCTTTATTCAAACAATAAAAAAAAAAAAAAAAATCAACTTGTTTAACGTTCTTATTAAAAAAAAAAAAACAATATAAATGTGGCTTCAACACGTCACCATAAACTAAATCGAAACAGTGTTTCCTGTGTCCAGCAGGGGGCAGCAGCAGCTTTTAGTCCTAATGTCCAAACGTGTTCCTCTGCTGCCATCGTTAGCTTAGCTTAGCACAAACACTGGAAACAGCAGGAGACCGTTAGCGCTGCAGAGGAACAGGGAGGATTCTGGGAGTAAAAAGGGAGGACTGCGCCTTTAAGTCAGCGCTGCATCCTGATTGGCTGCGTCTCACAGCGGTTTGGGCAGGCTGGACACCTCGTCCAGACATTCGTCGTAGGCGTCCTGGTAGTCCTGGTGAGGTTTGATCAGAATCACGCAGGTCGGCCGTTTGGACCCGGCGGACGAGCCCAGATCCTGCAGAGGCATTTCAAAATAAGAGACAGAGATTAGGAGAATTTCACAATAAAACGCAGGATTAAAAACTCAAGTGAGCAGTAAAAAAAACATCTAAACGCCTCCATTTCAAAATAAAAGCACAACTATTCCAACTTTCCCAAATAAGAGTCCGTAATATGGGGCATTTCAAAATAAAACCCTTGATTTAAACAAAAGTGAGCTTCATAAAATTAAAAAACACATTTCACAATAAGAGCCGTACAAAATAAGCTAAATATGACAATTTTGAAATAAGAGCACTAATTTTTCAAATTTCCAAAATAAGAGCGTTTAATATGGGGCATGTCAAAATAAAACTGACGATTGAAACCAAAGTGAGCTTCATAAAAACTATAAATCACAACAGAGCAGTCACATCCATTTCAAAATAAGAGCACATTAATTACAGCTTTCAAAAATGAGTCGTAAAATTAAACCCAAAGTTAAAATCATTATAAATCTTTTTTAATTCAACTATATTGATGCATTTTAAAACAAGAGGTAATCATAGATAAAAATTTATTTCAAATTAAGAGTCTGGTGTCAGACAAGCTTTTCACAATAAAATGCGTAGCTTAATCTTAAACCTGCATTTAGAATTATACCACTTTCTGACCCTTCACAATAAAAGCCAAAGATGAAGCAATTTTCGTCTTTTATTGAGGACCAGGAACAATAAAATAAATTCCAGAACCGGACCGAACCGGGTCGTCCCACTCACCATTTTGGACGGGATGTAGGCGTACGGCAGGTTCCTGTCCTCACACATGACCGGCAGGTGGCAGAAGACGTCGATGGGCAGCGTGTCGCCGGCCAGAACCACGATGCTGCAAGAGGAGGAACAGAGTGCATGATGGGTAATTATATCTGAAACATCTAGAAACAGCGTCTTAAAGAAACGGATACATTTTTTTTTTCTTCCACCATTAAAGTTCAGAAACAAGAAGACAGTCGGCCAATAGCAGCGCTTTTAAAGCAAAGCGTCCGGGTCCAGAAGCAGCCCCAGATCACCACACTGCCACCACCGTGTCTGACTGTAGGGCTGTTGCTCTGGTTCTGGGTTCTGTTAGTTCCACTCAGGGTTTTCCAGTATATTTTCCCAGTGATTCTGGAGGCCATTTTCTCCCTCTCCTTGTTAAATCCTGACCTCTGACCTTAGCTGAGGCACTGATTCCTGCAGAACCTTCTGGGCCTAGTTAAATTCATTTTTATATCACAAATTAATGCATATATCACAGTCGTAACGGCAGAGAAAACTAAATCCTTGGAAATTTTGAACGTTGGGAAGACGACAACAGGCCAAGCAGAGTCGGGAAAAAATCACGCAACAAAGTTACCTTGTTTTTAACATGGTTATGTTAGGTCAATCTTCATTTTCCGATTAAGTCGCATGTTCTGGGTAGGGCTGCAACAAACGATTATTAGAATAATCGATTAATCGGATTAGTGGGGAAATTTTAAAAAAGTGCTACGGAAACGTTTTTTCTCTCCTTCACTTTATTTAACAACAGAATATAATTAGAAAACATTTGAACAGCTCGCAAAGCAACATGCCATCACCTCAAATGTCTTCCAGCTGTTTAAAATATCAAATAAACAATAAATGAAAATAGTTTTAAAACGGCTATTCTTCATCAAAGCGCTATAAGGACAAATGTGTCGTATCACCAACATAAAAAGAGGTATTTTGTTGCTTAAAAAGGGACCTGAGCTGCTGAAATATCAAATAATAAAGAGTTTTAAATGGCTTTGCTTTATCAAAGTTCTTTAAGGACACATTTGGCATAAATCATAAAAACAAGCAGCATTATGGATATAAACACATTCTCCAACGTCACGCATAACCAAATACATGATAACGTAGCTTAGCTTGCAAGAGGAACTGTTTCTCATGTAGTTACTGCATGTTGCTCACGGTTTGTCTATTACAGACTTCTCTTACTGAAACACAACGACTCATTACTTAAAAGGTAACCGTTTTTCGTGACTTACGATGTGTCCACACCAAACGCGATAAAGCGACCAAAAAAAAAAAATAAATAAATAAAAACCCCGCCTAGCTGTTCGCGTGCGCATTCGCACCTTGAAGCGCGTACAAAGCGAACTGGTCGCGCTTTAAAATATGATATTTTCACGCGCGAACCGGCCTCCAGCGGAGCTGGGGCTACAGTGCAGCTGGTGGTGGATTATGGACCGAGCTGATGGAGGACAGAGTGGATTACGTGTTCTGACCTCCGGTAGAGCTGGGACCGCTGCACTGGGGGTTTGGTGAGCTACAGATACAGTCTAGCTACGGCGGAGGGATCCATAAACAGCAGAGAGCCTCTCATGAACACCGGCTCCTCGCCGCCTGGAGAACGTTACCTGCTCGCCCGGTTTGTGCCGTGAAGGTCCAAGCTTCGCCTGCCGACACACCAACTACATTTCTGAGCAGCGTAAAAGTTTATAATATTTGAGCAGCGTGGGACGTGGTGCGGGAGCTGCTACCAGGAAACCAGGTGAGGAGGCTGTTTCAAGGCTGACTTCTAGGCCTAGAGGTGCTTTTACAGCAACAACGGCTCTTTTAAGAGCCACCCAGAAACCTCTTAAGAGCATTCCTGTCTAAATAGTTTATTTTTTTTATGCTTGTGTCGTGTAGCTCGGGGTGATTAGCCACGATGTTTATCGGTATTTCCTCCATGTCCTGCTGAGGCTGTGACTCCATGACAGTCACAGAATCACTGAAACTCTGTCCCCTGATTGGTTGTCGCGGCGCGATTTGACGCTGGAGTTCAGATTTTTACAACTCGAGCGATAGACGCCATGAACGCGAATGCACAAAATGCACCACATAACATGCAGCACGAATTTTCCGTCGCATCTGTGGCGCAGTTTTTCCGCGCGAATCAGGCAGAAAAGTGTCGCGGGACGCCAAGTTGCGCTTCCTCGCGCTCCTCCATTGATTTTAAATGTAAACCTGAAGCTCTGGTCGCTCCTATCGCGTTTGGTCTGGACACAGCGTCACACAGAAACTTCGCTCCCCTTCCTCACTGATGACTCCGACATGCTGCATCATCACCGCTGTACTCCAGTGCCAAACTTTGGTCGTTTTTTTTTATGGCTCCTCCAACGCCCCGCTGCAGCCTTTGTGGCGAGCTGCTCGCGTTTCATCGATTCGTCGCTGCAGCCCTGATTCTGAGTGTTTCAGAAGATCCTTTATTCGTTTGCAACAGCAGCAAAGCGAGAACAGAACAACATTTAAGAGTATTTAAGATGAAAAATACAGATAAATGGGCATAACTAGGCTGCAATGTGCAACAGAACAAGATACTTAAAAGATGTTTAGATAACTACAAATATTTAGAAATATGTCCAGAATGTGCATTTTACTTTTTTAAAAAGTCAACAAAAAATGTTCAATACGAAGAAGTTTAATTAACACAGCAAAAATGTTAAGATGTATGAAATAATGGTGTTATTGTCAAATTCATGAACTAAAAGCGCTTCGTGATTTTTAGGCCCCTGATAATAAATGTATTATTTATTCGTTTAATAATCTGAATTATTCCAGTGGTACCAAATGGAGGACGGGAGATGTGGGACATGAAAACTGTTCCCCAGTAGCTGATGTGGGTCACATGACCTCTGAACTCACCCTTTCTCTCCCTTATTGATGAACTTCTGGACTTCCTTCACTCCTCTCCGGATGTTTTTCACCTTAACAGCTGCAAACACACAAACACAAACTGTAACATTCGGTACCAGATAATCTCCAGAACCGCTTCTACTCTCTATCCATTTCTTTTTTTTTTTTTCAATCTTTACTGAAAAATCAGCACAATACAGAACTAGATAAAAACTGTCGCATAAAGTCATAGGAGTATACATAAAAGGAGGGACGTCTTAGTAGATATTTGGATGTGTGAATTTGAAGTTCAGCCTTTAAGATCAACAAATTAATCATTTACTTTTTAAATAATAAAAACATATTTCCGGAATAGTGCAAATCCATTTTCTGAGATAAAGGCGTTAATCTCTGCCAGAAGCTTTGTAAAAGGGGACAAAACCCGTAAAAAAAGATCTCACCAAAGCTACAGTTCAGATCAACGTCGGATTTGAATTCGCTTTGAAAATCATTTTTAGACGCCTAAATTAATAAAGTCTTTAACTTTGTTGGTAAATAAAAACTGATTAGGGAGTCTGCAAACTTGTTTCTACATCATATCATCGGTTCAACAAAAAAAAAAAAAAGCATTCGGTAGCTATGGTTATAATATTCTAACATAAGGATCTAATAGATTTATTGTTTTAAGAATTTTTATAACAGCATATCTAACGAACAACGGTTTGTAATGGAGATACAAACAGCAGCATGTAGTATGAAAGGATATGAAATTTATTGTTAGAAAGCATAAAAACAGCTGATTGTACTAAGACAAAAACTATTATTATCGTCATGATTCTTGGCTGAATCGAAGCGTAGACCGATTTCTTCATTGGAGGAAAATAAACCATTTAAATCGCATAATTTGTTGACTAGTATAATATTATTCCTAAAAATAAACTAAGTAGTACGAAGAGTTATTGCAAACAAAAGAAAAATATGGTGTAAATTTCCGTCCAGAAAAACTCAAATTCTTAGATTAAACTCGCAGATTTTTCAGAAGAACAAAAATCGGAAATTCTCTGATGTCAATAAGGAGCAAAATTACGAGAACAATTCTGAGATTAATTGCACATATTTCCCAGAAACAAATAATAAAATATTCTGTCACGAAAGTCGTAAAATGAGTTTAAACACAGAAATTTTTAGACTAATTGCAAAAATTTTCTAGGGAAAAAAAAAGCGTAATTCTTCAATGAAGAAAAGCAGAAAATTTGTGAGATAAAAAATAAGACATTTCTATGATTAAAAGGCATACATTTTCGATATCTAACCTAAGATATTTCTGACATTGTAAAGTCAGAAATGTGTAACAAAAATGCCTTAATAATAGAAACTTGAGTTTTTTCTGTTAAATTTTCTACTTTTCTACAGAGAATTACAAGTTTTTTCCCCCGTTGAAAATGGAGAGATTAGTTTAAAAATGTCTGTCTTTTAAGCAATGGCGGCTGGTCTATTACGGGCGCCGCCCCTCCTAGCAATTTTAGAAAATAGAAAAAAAAAAAGTTTAAGTTTGACCAAAACATGACTTTCTTCGGTACAGGTGTGTTTTACACACTAGAAGGAGGGGAGGGGGGGAAAGGTGGGGTTTCTTTTTGTCTGCCAGCTTCATCGTGTGCTGCAACAACATGATGAATGTGTAGTTTTATACTCGGGGCGGCGAGGAACAGCGCCCTCGCTATCTAACCAATGGCGCTCTAATAGGGTATAAAAACGTCACTACATGTCATTAATTCAACCAATCAGAGACGCGCGATGTTAAATCACCATCGGAGATTTAACATGGACTTTTTGGTGTGGTCAAGTGTCCGCGAGACCCGGTGGGCGGAGCCAGTCTTTCTTCACAAGTTGATGGCGGCGGCATACGAGGCAGAGACCGTGCAATCTCTTCTTCAAAATCCATTTGAAAGAAGACCACTGGCTGAAAAGCTTAAAATAAAAGAAAGGGGACCGAACCAGCCACAAATTAACATCAGTCAGCAGGTGAAAGAACAGGAAGCGTCTTATAACGCGAGTAGAAAGCGCCGTATTTATTAGGCATATTGAATTATGCATTTTTGGGTCGCTGTATAGCTTGAGTACATTTCATAGTAAGGTATCGCTGCGTTACAAATGAGCATTATTCTGTAAAAATGAAGTTTTCTGACTTAAATCAATGCTAACCGATTAGCGGAAGTAGCTTTGTAGTCTAGACAACGTTACTTCAGAATAAAAGCATGTACTCCTGTTTGTACTGATGACTTGGATAGTTTGTCTGCTGAGTGTTTATGTTTTAGAAAACGGTAAATTGTGACATTTTATTACTAAGTCTTTATTACATTAGATTTATTTAATACTTAACACCGCTGCTGATATCCAAATATAAAGTTTATTCATATATTTTGTTTATTTCTACCTTGCATTCGTTCTTATTTTTCATATGAGATCACACATTTCTATCACCCAAACCTGTATCAGCAGCTGTGTGGAAATAATAAAGAACAGCAGAAATATAAAAGCCTTTTCTCCACCATATCTTCTCATACTCTGAATGGCTTTAAGTGGAGCTCTGGCAGGTTCTCCCAGTATGAACAGAGTGATCCCAGTATGAACCAGAACCTCTATAGACAGCTCAGTGTTTCCTCCTCTACAGTAGCAGTCTGTTCTAGAGAAACTGATGAAGCCTCTGACTGAAATCATTCTGTTGTTGTAGGATAGTCCTATTAAGAGGAAGATCAGGGTTGTTCAACATTAATAAGAAACAGTCAGATTTACATGCAGAAAATGTTAGTTTGTCTTAGCAACTGGATAAAAGATCAACATGTCAATGTATGAACATGTAGTCAATGTGTGAATATGATTATGATTGTGGAGTTAAAAAATTAATTCTACTAATCTCTATTAAAAAAAAAAAGCTATGGTAATTGGATTTCTCCTTTTACTCTGAAATGTGTAATTTTTAAGCCTTATTTAGGAATGCTAATTAGTCTGAATTAATTCACAGCAATCCATTAATTAAGTTTTTAAAAAATATCGTTTGACAACCCTAATATCTGGCCATCATCATAGCGCCCCCCCCTGGAGAAAATTCCCCCTAGCCGCCACTGTTTTTAAGTCGTTATGATTTATGTGACAGATAATTTCCGAGTTTTTTCTAAAAGATACGTACCTATAATAAATTCTTAGTTTTCCCTTATTAACATCAGAGAATTTCCGATTTTTTTTCTTTACAATATATGACTTTAATCTGAGAATTTTCTCTCTTTTTGGGCGAAAATTTCTCCAAAATAATTCGGCCCTAATATTCCGTCGTAAGGAAGAAACCTTTTCTTTATTATCCCAGATATAATAACGGTGTGAACTAAAGTCATGTCCGTCATTATTGGTGTTTCTACCTTTCTTGACGCACTTGTAGAGCTTCTTGCTGAGCTTCTTGGAGGCCAGCGGCTGGGCGATGGGGTTGAGGTTGGCCACCAGCTCGGTGTAGCTCCGCCCGGTTCCTCCGGCCTCCACCGCCGCTGCCGCCTCCTCTCCGTCCGCCGAACCTTTCTCCTTCTTCACTTTAGTCATTTCTGAGCGATAACCGATGATCTGCTGCTGCCTTCCTGCTCTCAGTCAATCACAACATCAACCAGAACCAGAACCAGAACCGCTCCGACAAAGAGACGCACGTGGTTCTTTTTCTTCCTTTTTTACATGGCGGATGGCATCTAACTTTTAGGTGCATTTCCGCCACCTACTGGACGGGAGTATTAGGGCCAGTATCGGTGCATCACTTTTATATTACCAGAATCTTTTTAGGCGGAATGTTAATGTTTCATGTTGTTTAATGTTAAATAACATTAATAAATAACATTAATAAATAAATATAATTAAATTGTTCAATGTTTTAATATATTTATTTTACTGACATGTTTTTTTATTTAAGTTCCAGTCAATCACTTGATGCAATCTGCTGGGATTCCCTAAATAGGAAACTTTTAAACTGAATTGAATGTTTGTATGATTGAACTGAAACTACTTTCCTTTTAAAACGCCCTGAGATGATGTTTTTAATGAATCTGTGCAATATAAATAAACTAAATTGAATTAAATTTACTTTTAAAGGTAATTAATATCTCATCACTCTGCCAGTTTCATTGGTGTCTTTTTGTTCCTTTATATAAACTAACAAACAGATATGAATAGTTTTTTCCCAGCGTGATTTAACAATTAAAAGTAAAACTCATCCTACATGAATAAAACCCATAACAGTGTGATGGAGAAATTTAGTGTTATGATTTATCTGTGGTTTGTAATCAACTATGACACATTTTTACTTAATAATAATGATAATGATAGTCCACATCCTGCGTTACCATGGAGATGGCTCTTCGACCGGGCATCCTTAAAAGCCTACAAAGTTCACAGCTTCCTAATCAAAGAGAAAGGCGCCATAAAGTCTCTGATTTTCACCTTGAGACTTGTACTTTATCGAGTAGAATAGATAGACTAAGGTTGCTAGGTTGCTAGATCTGGATCAACCAGATCCAGTAATAAACCTGGATGAGACAGGATGGAGTGTTTAAAACCCTGGAACAGTGGTTCCAAAGGTAAATTTAGTTTTAAAAATCACTATATATATATATATATATATATATATATATATATATATATATATATATATATATATATATATATATATATATATATATATAGTCTTCCTCTTTGTATTGCGATACATTGCCATTTTTTTACGTGATACATATCGTATCACCAGTGACAACACTATTCTAGACAATACGGCAATTTATTATAGCAACTGAGTGTCTCACCAGTTAACAATGGATAACTTTGAGTTTGTTGAGCCGTTGAGTAAACCTGAAGAAAATAGACCATATGCTGAAACAATCGCTTCATGGTACGAGTCGACTGTGGAAGACTGCAGCGGTCTGCTTCTGGTGTGAACTACACCGTAGGTTAACAAGGGCGCTGAATTGAAGCGGTCTCTGCTCTGCTTCCATTGGCTGAAATTAAAAACTGCTAACTGAGCTCTGCTTAAGGCTCATACAATTGTGTGTGTGTGTGTGTGTGTGTGTGTGAGAGAGTTATCCATGCTTACATCCCGCCTGGACAACTGCAACTGACTACATGTGCGCCTGGATCAATCCTCCCTGCCACGTTTACAGGTTGTCCAGAATGCTTCTGAAAACAGAAATCCTGTCCTAAAGTCTTTCCACTGGATCCCAGTCTGCTTTCAAAACAGTTTCAACATTTTATTGCTTTAGAATTAAGACTTTAATCTCTGAATTCTGACTTTAATCTCAGAATCCAGACTTTCATTTTAGAATTAAGACTTTAATCTCTGAATTCTGACTTTAACCTCTGAATTCTGACTTAAATCTCTGAATTCTGACTTTAACCTCTGAATTCTGACTTTAACCTCTGAATTCTGACTTAAATCTCTGAATTCTGACTTTAACCTCTGAATTCTGACTTTAATCTCTAAATTCTGACTTTAATCTCTAAATTCTGACTTTAATCTCAGAATCCAGACTTTCATTTTAGAATTAAGACTTTAATCTCTAAATTCTGACTTTAACCTCTGAATTCTGACTTTAACCTCTAAATTCTGACTTTAACCTCTGAATTCTGACTTAAATCTCTGAATTCTGACTTTAATCTCTAAATTCTGACTTTAATCTCAGAATCCAGACTTTCATTTTAGAATTAAGACTTTAATCTCTAAATTCTGACTTTAACCTGAATTCTGACTTTAACTCTAAATTCTGACTTTAACCTCTGAATTCTGACTTTAACCTCTAAATTCTGACTTTAACCTCTGAATTCTGACTTAAATCTCTGAATTCTGACTTTAATCTCCAAATTCTGACTTTAATCTCTAAATTCTGACTTTAATCTCTAAATTCGACTAAACTCTGAATTCTGACTTTAATCTCTAAATTCTGACTTTAATCTCAGAATCCAGACTTTCATTTTAGAATTAAGACTTTAATCTCCAAATTCTGACTTTAATCTCTGAATTCTGACTTTAACCTCTGAATTCTGACTTAAATCTCTGAATTCTGACTTTCATTTTAGAATTAAGACTTAAATCTCTGAATTCTGACTTTAATCTCTAAATTCTGACTTTAATCTCTAAATTCTGACTTTAATCTCTAAATTCTGACTTTAATCTCTAAATTCTGACTTTAATCTCAGAATCCAGACTTTCATTTTAGAATTAAGACTTTAATCTCTAAATTCTGACTTTAACCTCTGAATTCTGACTTTAACCTCTAAATTCTGCTTTAACCTCTGAATTCTGACTTAAATCTCTGAATTCTGACTTTAATCTCTAAAATTCTGACTTTAATCTCAGAATCCAGACTTTCATTTTAGAATTAAGACTTATCTCAAAATCAACCTCGAATTCTGACTTTAACCTCTAAATTCTGACTTAAATCTGTCAGAATATTCTGACTTAAATCTCTGAATTCTGACTTTAATCTTTAAATCTGACTATAATCTCAGAATTCCAGACTTTCATTTTAGAATTAATCAGACTTTAATCTCAAAATCTGACTTTAAAATCTCTGAATTTCTGACTTTAATCTCAGAATTCAGACTTTATTCTCAGAATTCTGACTTTAAACTCAGAATTCTGACTTTAATTTAAGAATTCTGACATTAAATCAGAATTCAGACTTTATTCTCAGAATTCTGACTTAAATCTCCGAATTCTGACTTTAATCTCAGAATTCTGACTTTAATCTCAGAATTCTGACTTTTTTTCTCAGAATTCTGACTTTAATCTCAGAATTCAGATTTAATCTCAAAATTCTGACTTTAACCTCCGAATTCTGACTTAAATCTCAGAATTCTGACTTTAAAATCTCCAAATTCTGACAACCAAACAACAACCAAACCCAACACAAAAAACCTTTAATCTCTAAATTCTGACTTTAATCTCTGAATTCTGACTTCAACACTCTAAATTCTGACTTTAATCTCTAAATTCTGACTTTAATCTCTGAATTCTGACTATAAATCTCTGAATTCTGACTTTAATCTCAAATCTGACTTTCATTTTTAGAATTAAGACTTTATATCTCTAAATTCTGACTTAAACCTCTGAATTCTGACTTAATTCTACTGAATTCTGACTTTAATCTCTAAATTCTGACTTAATCTCCAAATTCTGACTTTAATCTCTAAAACAACCACCAATTCTGACTTTAATCTCTAAATTCTGACTTTAATCTCAGAATCCAGACTTTCATTTTAGAATTAAGACTTTAATCTCTAAATTCTGACTTTAACCTCTGAATTCTGACACTAACCTCTAAATTCTGACTTTAACCTCTAAATTCTGACTTAAATCACTGAATTCTGACTTTAATCTCTAAATTCTGACTTTAATCTCAGAATCCAGACTTTCATTTTAGAATTAAGACTTTAATCTCTAAATTCTGACTTTAACCTCTGAATTCTGGCTTTAACCTCTAAATTCTGACTTTAATCTCTAAATTCTGACTTTAATCTCTAAATTCTGACTTTAATCTCTAAATTCAGACTTAAACCTCTAAATTCTGACTTCCAAAATCTCTGAATTCTGACTTAACTCTAAATTCTTACTTTTAATCTCAGAATCCAACTTTCAAATTTTAGAGATTAAGACTTTAATCTCAAAATTCTGACTTTAATCTCTGAATTCTGACTTTAACCTCTGAATTCATGACTTAAATTCTCTGAATTTTCTGACTTTAATCTCTAAATTCTAGACTTTTAAATCTCAGAATCCAGACTTTCATTTGGTACGAATTAAGACTTATAATCTCTTAATTTCTGACTTTAATCTCTAAATTCTGACTTTAAGAAAAACCTCTGAATTCCTGACTTAAATCTCTGAATTCTAGACTTTAAAATCCTCGCAAATTCTGACTTTAAATCCTCTAAATTCTGACTTTAATCTCTAAATTCTGACTTCAAATCTCTGAATTCTGACTTTTAATCTCTAAATTCGACTTTAAATCTCAGTAATCCAGGACTTTTCATTATTATAATTAAGAGACTTTAATCCCAAATTCTGACTTTAATTCTCTGAATTTCTGAGACTTTAACCTCTGAAATTCTGACGTTAAATCTCTGAATTCTGACTTTCATTTTAGAATTAAGACTTTAATCCTCTGAATTCTGACTTTAACCTCAGAATCTGACTTGAATCTCTAAATTCTGACTTTTAATCTCTAAATTCAGACTTTAATCTCTAAAATTCGTGACTGTTAATCTCAAATCCAGACTTTCCATTTTAGAATTAATACTTTAACTCTAATTCTGACTTTAACCTCGAGAATTCAGACATCTAACCTCTAAATTCTGACTTTAACCTCTAAATTCCTGACTAAATCACTGAATTCTGACTTTAATCTCTTAAATTCTGACTTTAATCTCAGAGATCCCAGACTTTCCATTTTAGAAATTAAGACTTTAATCTCTAAATTCCTGACTATAACCTCTGAATTCTGGCTTTAACCTCTAAATTCTGACTTTAAACCTCTGAATTCCCTGACTTAAATCACTGAATTCTCTGACTTAAATCTTTAAATTCTGACTTTACTCCAGAATCCAGACTTTTTTCAATTTAAGAATTAAGACTTTAATCACAAACTTCTGACTATAACCATCAGAATTCAATGACTTAAATCTCTGAAATTCAGTACTTTAATCTCTAAATTCTGCTTTAAATCTCCAAATCTGACTCTTGAATCTCTAAATGTCTGACTTTAATCACCTCTAAATTTCCTGACTCAAATACTCTGAATTCTGACTTTAATCTCTAAATTCCTGACTTTAATCCTCATAATCCAGACTCCATTTTTTAGAATTAAGACTTTAATCTCTAAATTCTGACTTTAACCTCTGAATTCTGACTTAAATCTCTGAATTCTGACTTTAATCTCTAAATTCTGACTTTAATCTCCAAATTCTGACTTTAACCTCTAAATTCTGACTTTAATCTCTAAATTCTGACTTTAATCTCTAAATTCTGACTTTAATCTCAGAATCCAGACTTTCATTTTAGAATTAAGACTTTAATCTCTAAATTCTGACTTTAACCTCTGAATTCTGACTTAAATCTCTGAATTCTGACTTTAATCTCTAAATTCTGACTTTAATCTCCAAATTCTGACTTTAATCTCTAAATTCTGACTTTAATCTCTAAATTCTGACTTTAATCTCAACAACTCATTTTAGAATTAAGACTTTAATCTCCAAATCTGACTTAACCTCTGAATTTGACTTTAACCTCTAAATTCTGACTTTAATCTCTGAATTCTGACTTTTCATTTTAGAATTAAGACTTTAATTCAACTGACTTTAACCTCTAAATTCTGACTTTAAATCTCTAAATTCTGCTTAATCTCTAAATTCTGACTTTAATCTCTAAATTCTGACTTTAATCTCAGAATCCAGACTTTCATTTCTAGAAATTAGACTTTAATCTCTAAATTCTGACTTTAACCTCTGAATTCTGACTTTAATCTCTAAATTCTGACTTTAATCTCTAAATTCTGACTTAAATCTCTGAATTCTGACTTTAATCTCTAAATTCTGACTTTAATCTCAGAATCCAGACTTTCATTTTAGAATTAAGACTTTAATCTCTAAATTCTGACTTTAACCTCTGAATTCTGACTTTAACCTCTAAATTCTGACTTTAACCTCTGAATTCTGACTTAAATCTCTGAATTCTGACTTTAATCTCTAAATTCTGACTTTAATCTCAGAATCCAGACTTTCATTTTAGAATTAAGACTTTAATCTCTAAATTCTGACTTTAACCTCTGAATTCTGACTTAAATCTGAATTCTGACTTAATCTCTAATTCTGACTTAATCTCAAACACTAATCTCTAAATTCTGACTTTAATCTCTAAATTCTGACTTAAATCTCTGAATTCTGACTTTAATCTCTAAATTCTGACTTTAATCTCAGAATCCAGACTTTCATTTTAGAATTAAGACTTTAATCTCTAAATTCTGACTTTAACCTCTGAATTCTGACTTTAACCTCTAAATTCTGACTTTAATCTCTAAACACTCTAAATTCTAGAATCCAGACTTCATTTTAGAATTAAGACTTTAATCTCTAAATTCTGACTTTAACCTCTGAAAACTTAAATCTCTGAATTCTGACTTTAACTTAAATCTGCTTTAATCTCCAAAATTCTGACTTTAAATCTCTAAATTCTGACTTTAATCTCTAAATTCTGACTTTAATCTCAGAATCCAGACTTTCATTTTAGAATTAAGACTTTAATCTCCAAATTCTGACTTTAATCTCTGAATTCTGACTTTAACCTCTGAATTCTGACTTAAATCTCTGAATTCTGACTTTAATTTTAGAATTAAGACTTTAATCTCTAAATTCTGACTTTAATCTCTGAATTCTGACTTTAATCTCTAAATTCTGACTTTAATCTCAGAATCCAGACTTTCATTTTAGAATTAAGACTTTAATCTCTGAATTCTGACTTTAATCTCCGAATTCTGACTTTAATCTCTGAATTCTGACTTTAACCTCTGAATTCTGACTTAAATCTCTGAATTCTGACTTTCATTTTAGAATTAAGACTTTAATCTCTGAATTCTGACTTTAACCTCTGAATTCTGACTTTAATCTCTAAATTCTGACTTTAATCTCTAAATTCTGACTTTAATCTCTAAATTCTGACTTTAATCTCAGAATCCAGACTTTCATTTTAGAATTAAGACTTTAATCTCTAAATTCTGACTTTAACCTCAGAATCCTGATTAAAATTGACTTTAATCTCTAAAATTCTGACTTTAACCTCTGAATTCTGACTTAAATCTCTGAATTCTGACTTTAATCTCTAAATTTCTGACTTTAATCTCTAAATTCTGACTTTAATCTCTAAATTCTGACCACAAACACTTAAATCTCTGAATTCTGACTTTATCTCTAAATTCTGCTTTAATCTCAGAATCCAGACTTTCATTTTAGAATTAAGACTTTAATCTTAATTCTGAACTTTAACCTTCTGAATTTGACTTTACCTCTAAAATTCTGACTTTAATCTCTGAATTCTGACTTTAATCTCTAAAAATCTGACTTTAATCTCAGAATTCCAGATTTATTTTAGAATTAAGACTTTAATCTCTAAATTCTGACTTTAACCTCTGAATTCTGACTTAAATCTCTGAATTCTGACTTTAATCTCTAAATTCTGACTTTAATCTCCAAATTCTGACTTTAATCTCTAAATTCTGACTTTAATCTCTAAATTCTGACTCAAATCTCTGAATTCTGACTTTAATCTCTAAATTCTGACTTTAATCTCAGAATCCAGACTTTCATTTTAGAATTAAGACTTTAATCTCCAAATTCTGACTTTAATCTCTGAATTCTGACTTTAACCTCTGAATTCTGACTTAAATCTCTGAATTCTGACTTTAATCTCTAAATTCTGACTTTAATCTCAGAATCCAGACTTTCATTTTAGAATTAAGACTTTAATCTCTGAATTCTGACTTTAATCTCTAAATTCTGACTTTAATCTCAGAATCTCAATTTCCATTTTGTATTTTATTCATTTCTTTTTGTTAGTAGTAATTTTATCCTTGTACCTTTTAAAGCACTTTGGTCAGCTGATAGTTTTAAATGCGCTATATAAATAAACTTGACCCTGAACACACATACATATTGATGGAGATGTTTTCCTTTTTTGCTTCTCCGTTGGTGTTCCAGTGTTTCAAGGCGGTTTTCTCTCCAGGACTTACGTTTTCAAACATGAGTTTCCTCTTTGGTGAAACTCACATTTTAGCTAATTTCCTCCTCAACAGGAGGCAACATGGCCGCTTCAAGCAGCTCCATGCATCCTGACCGATCCCTGATATGTGACACACCACAGTATGAGAAAAATACCGCATCATACCGCCACCACCGTGTTAAAATGTATAAAAATATGAATATTACTCCATTTGATTTAGTTTTATGTCAGTGTAGATTTTTGATTTTTTTTTTTTTTACATTTTGTATAGTAACAAGGCAAGTTTTTCTTTAACTATTTTTTAAGTAAAATTCTATTTTTATTTAAAAAATGTAAAAAATATTGCTAAAATATTTAAATTAATTACATTTAAGGACTAAAAATGTGAACACTACATATTTTAATTTAGAACAACAAGTTATATTTAAAAGGTTGAATTATATTAAAAAAAAATTAAATTACTTTTTAATATTCATTCATAAGTGAACAAAGCACTTACTTAGGGCTCCCATAAATACTGAAATTTAACAGAGACTACAGATTTAAAAATGTATGAAAATGTGAAAATTACTCCATTTTATTTAGTTTTGTTTCACTGTAGATTATTTTAAACAATGTTTACATTTTTGTGTAGTAACTAGTTTCTTTGTAACTAATTCTATTCATTATTTTTTAAGTTAAATTCTATTTCTATTTTAAAAATGTTAAAAAGTGTGTATATAATAAATACAAAGGAATATAAATGTATTCACTGTACCTTTTTAATTTAGAATTTTTTTCATGATTTTTTTTTTTTAATTAAAATAAAAAATTACTTTTTAATATTAATTTATTGTTGTGTTACCATAGTTACAATCTGATGCTTTAGTTTAACCTTTCTGTTTTGTTTGGGCTTCAGATTGTCTCAGATAATATTAATTATTACCTCTGATTGATTTTTAGGATCAGCTAAATAAGCTCCGCCTACTTTCTGTATTAGACCAAATCTTTATGATGTTATTGTGGGTAGTGGTGTTAACAGAAAGGGGGCGCCCCTGAGTCAGAATCTGCTTGAGGCCCCATTAGACTTTGGGCCGGCCCTGCCTACCAGTAGAGACTGGTCCGGTTGGTGCTGTTGGACTCCTGGTACCTGAACAGAGCAGGATGTCTCTGTACTGTGGTCGGGCACTAGCAGCTTGGTGACTTTCCTCTCCTGATTGCAGCTCGAGCTTTGGAGTGTCTGACCTGCGGAGATGAGGCGTGCACCAGGACATTGAACAAAACGTGTTCGTCAGCTGAGACGATGTGCGTCACAGCGTCGGTCCGAGGTATCGTTCTCCTGACCGAATGCTCCGAGCTTCTCCTGGTTTCCATCAGCGCTAACAGCTTGTTGTCTCTGCAGCTGCTTCTTCTGCGGGAGAAGCTAACGTCTTCTCTAAAAGCTGTGCCCTCCCCTCTCTTCTGTCCGAGCGCCGGCAAACACACGTTTTCCATCAACGTGGGAAACGAGAGGGCAATAGCATCTGCTGAATGCTGCGGCACATCGAGATGCAACGCCCAAACTCTGACAGGTGGGATAAACAGGGTTCTGGTTCTGCTGGGCTTTGTCCTCCACTGAGATGTTATCTCCATCATGTTCCAGTCCCTGATTTTCCTGGCAACAACTCCCTGAAGTGTCTCTACTGTGACATCGGCAGCTCTGACTGCTCTAATGAAATGACCTGCAGAGGAAACGAGAACCGCTGCTTCACAACGAACGGTGAGTTTCTGCTGGTGGGGCATCAACCCGTAGAACCTCCACCATCATGTAGAACCTCCACCATCATGTAGAACCTCCTCCATGATCAGAGGTCTTGTTTTGTTCCTCATCCAGATGCAGCTCTATTAACCTCAGTCCAGCTGCCATCTTGTTCCTAGTACAACCATTCCGGGGTTCAGGGTCATGACCTTTGACCTGCTGGCTGAGGCCTGTACAATCTGCTTAGTAGCATCAGAACCTTTTGCAGCCCGACTGGTAGCTCCAGTGGGTTTTCTAGGGTTTTTGCTGATTTCTCTCCAGCCTGGTGAATCTGCTCCAGGAGAGGAGACAGCTGCTGTTAGGGAGATGATCCTGGATCTCCTGATCAGATGATTAATGGTGCATTCAGATCAAGGGCTTTGTCAGCATCAGCAACGTCAAGATTACATGTTAAGTCTATGGCGGAGGCCGTAGGAGGAGCGTCACAGTTTCTGCAGCGCTTTGTGAGCATTGGCTCCGTCAACTTTTCCAGCTTCAAAACGCCAAAAGACAGGAAAGCAGAAGTTCAGATAGCTTAACTTTTGACGGTCCTGAAGCGTCGCGTCAACCAATCAGAGGGTTTCATTTTAGTGATATAACTACACGTATCTCAACAATGGAAGACAAGCTCATCGTTTGCAATCACAGAAAACTTTATGATCCGTCCTCGCAGATTTAAAAAAATCATAAATAACACTTACTTGTTTTGGTAGGCGATCTGAGCACCGATGCGGTTCAGGAGGTCGTAAAATTAGGCGCGGGACAGACGAAAGTAGCGCTGGGAGAGAACCTCATCCATAAGCAGCTCCTGGAGCAAATGGTTAAACTCCCCAAACTCAGAACGCATCTGAAGAATGAGGTATATCAACAAACAGCGCTGATGTTGCCGAAGTTGATGTTATAGCTTTTAGCAAATAAAGCCAAGCCACTCTCTCAATAGATCCATCATAGTTCAGAATGTCCGTCAACAGAAGAAGCCCCTCCGACACGCTCTTTTTTGCTCAGAAGTGGCAGACTTTGCAAGCTTCAACATAGAAGCGTCAAACTAGATGCTTTGTAAGCTTTGCTGGACGCTGACAAAGCCTGTGGTCTGAACGCAGCATAACTGAGCATCATCAGGGGATCAGCATCTTCTGGATCAAACCTCCAATGAATGAGCTCAGTTACAGATTCCTGATAAACCAGAACTTTAAAAATCTTCCTGTCAATGGTCCTAGGCTGCTGGTTGATCGTCTAACTGATTAGTGGTGGTGCTCAGAGGTAAAGGATTGGATTTTATCTCCACAGTGGTTACTGGTAGTCTACCAGTCCAGGTCAGGGGCTGCGCCACTGGGAATCTGTGTAAAGCTACAGCGAGCCTGGGGCAGGTCCCATTCATGCCGAGCGCTGACCAAATCATCGGTGGAGTGAGCTGCTGTGGGACCAGTTTGTGCAACGACCCGCGGGCAGAACCGGGAACTGCAGTACCAGGACTAGCCGAACCTAAACCTACGTCAACCATCCCACCAAAAAGCAACGGTGGATCTGGCCTCAAGCTGGATCTCCTCCAGCTGCTGCTGCTCCTGATCTTTGTGTTCTCATTGACAGGAGCTTAATCACTGGAAGAGTGTGAAAATTTAAGCAGTGATCGGAATAAGATGTTAGATGAATCATTGTAACATTTGTGTGCTTTTAATTCAACTCAATCATTAATGTTTTTATTAAAATTCATTTGATTTAATGGAAATAAGTATATGTTTTCTGTTTCGCTCAAACTGCTTTAATATCGGAATATCCTCTGCTAAACCTAGATCTAACAGAGAATAAACTTCAAAATACTTTGTCGTTACTATAGCAATACCATCTCATTAGAGCTGTCTTTGAGGGATGTATAATGTGTCAGGTTTCGTGTGTCTTTTATGCTTAATTTCTCTTTTTTGCTTTCTTTCTTTTTACTGCCATGTAAAGCGTATTGAATTGCATTGTTAAAAGTGTGGTATACAAATAAATTTACCTTGCCTAGATCTGTTAAATCTAGGTAGATAACAATTATGATTGAAAATTTAATATCAATATAATTATTGATGAAGTTTACGTTTTAATCGGCTAATTAAAAGTTTGGGGCTTCAGTTCCTTTACCACAAGTAAATTAATAATACAGGACAATAAATGTCCTCTGAAGGTATGAGTTATAAATGCTGTGAAACTATAGTTGCATAAACAAACCTCTAAACAGGAAAGCTTCTATTCAAAATATTAGGATTTTTTTAAATTAAACAGATCTACCTCAAAGCCAAATCATTTTATCAATAAATCCATCTATTCTACCACATGCAAACCAAGCTACTAAACTGAAATTAGAAAATCAATATGTGAATGGAAACAGTTTATCATAAAGGGGGGGGGGGGCTCAAATAAAGAAGATGGAGTTAGCTTTGGCTAACATTGGGGTTGAATATTTATCCAATCTATTAATTTCTGTTTCTGTTTTCTATAGAAATCAGTGCTCATTTTGACACTAAACGAGTTTTATTGTATTTTCTTTTCTGCAAAAAAAGTAAAATATTGTTGATCAAGACTGGTATGTTGAAGTAAAATGACAAAACACCTAAGAGGTTGGATACTTTTTAAAAGCTAATTAAATGGTTCACGTCATTTATCTGTTAGGGCAGAACACTCTTTTACGGTTAAAGCTCAGGAGTCGTTTTTCAGCCCAATGATGTATAGTTCCTGGGAACCTTTATACTGTAAGCAATGGAAAAATAATGGTGGCTGCAATGTTGTATGAAGTCTGAGACATAAAGATGCCCACGGAGAAGAAAAGCAGGACATTGCAGAAGGAAATGACATGTGAGTAAATAACCTGAAAGTATCATGTCATAGAATAATAGACGCCCTGAATCGAGACAGGAATCTTTTGTTGGTAAGTGGGTCAGCTTCTCTTTCCTCCGGTTCTGGCTCATCAGGTAAGTCATCTCAGCATAAATCATCTTCCTATCAGACACCAGCACACTGGGATGGGGTCTGTTCTACATTGTACTGTTTACCTCCGTCAACGTTGTTGGAACCTGATCTGAGACAGACGCCACTAATTCATCACCCTCCTCCATAGAGCACGGTGCTGTGCTGCAAGACACGTTCAGGGAATTTACAGATATTACTGTTGTTTATCACTTTCAATGTTAAATGTTTCCTTTACATTCTTCTCAGCACGGCAGCACACCATAAAAGCGCTAGATAGACCATAAAACTGCTTATTCGATTCTATTCAGTTTATTTATATAGCGCTGATTCAAAACAGACTTAATCTCAAGGCACTTTACAAGAAAAATCCTTTTAATATAATCATACAAACATTCCAAGCAGGTAAAAGTTTTCTAGTTAAGGAATCCCAGCAGATTGTGTCGAGTCAGTGACATGAGGTTGTGCCCTGTACCTGCAGACTCCAACCTCAGAAATCCTTCATACTGAGCAACCATGTAGAATACAAGACTGGGTGGAGCTTCTATAGAGAGAAAACATACTGGGAGACAACAAGGTTAATAATCGAAATAACAGCAGAAAAAAATACATCTGGAGAGAAGTAGGAGAGAAAAGTGTGTAAAAATGTACTTTACTTTTGTTGTATAGGGACAATGTGTATTAATGAATGTAAATACGTGAGATTATAGCCAGGGCTGATTTCCATCTCTAGTCCCATTCACTAGAAATACCAGCAACAAAGAAGTGAAGAACTAACATAAAATGTACATTTGTTCATTAAACCAAAAATAAGACGGAATGAAAACCATATAAAAGATTGTTAAAAGAAGAAAAGACAAGACATTGATCACATTACGTTCACATTATAGGAGGATCTTTGTTGGCATCTTTGTGCCCATGCGTGAGTGGTTGAGTGGCAGAAAGCAAACTAAATGAACAGCTATAGAGACGCAACCAACACTTAGTAGGAGAAATCCCCGAGCTGTAACCACTTTAAAACCTGAAAACTGGGAGAACTTTAGAGAGAAACAAATACATGATCAGAAGGACTTACCATGAACAAGTAACCTTGCTCTGCAAGATGTATTCTCCTGAGATTTGGAGTTTTCCAAACTCTTGTACCGCTCCAATCAAAACTGTCCGACCTCCGACCCATTTTACACCGGGCCAATCATTTGTCAGCATTGGCCTTTGGGGCGCGAGTTCAGTCACGATGATTGTATCAACTGCCCAGCTAAGACAAACAAACATGACAGCACCGGTTGACGCTCACGTAGAATTGGCTATTGAATTCGTTGTAGAGGAACTGGATACTATTTCTTTGTTAAAAAGTGCGTAAAGCACTTTTTGAAAAATGAAACAAAAATGGCCGCGCTGGTTGATTCTAGCCCGGAAGCCAGATCCAGCTGGGCGCTACCTTGCGCGTCCTCCAATCAGCTCAAAGTATTCTACCAGATGGCCCTCCCTCGTTCAGACGGCTTCTGCTGCAAAGATTCCAGATCGCATGTGTAGCCTAGAGTGCGGATTGGGGAGCATTTTTCTGTCCGAGCTCGACCCGCATACAACAGAGTAGTAACCGAAACCGACCCGAACCTGACAGGCATTAAGATATTTATGTCCGAGCCCGACCCGGGCCGACACAGGAGCACACGGTTTAATAAAACGAGGGTAGGATTCTGATGCCGTCGCGGGGAATATATATATGTATATTTGATGGTATCTTGTTTTTTTTATTTTAACAATAATGTACTTTTTAAATGTTTCTGTCAGTTTTGAAAGGATAAACGTATGTGCGCATTACGCAAGATGCCCTGCAGCCTGCATAAAAAAAAAACTCTGCTTTTTTTCACAAATCGCAAACTGAAACATGCACTTTGTTGTGTGGCAAGCCCGCTTTTATTAAACAGCAGTAGGACGGTTTTAGGAAATGCGAACAGATGAGCGCATCAGTGCACACGGGGCAAAAAACAAAGTTAACACAGGCGCACACAAGAGACCATTTATCTTTGTCAATTCCCAAATAAATAAATAAAAAGTAAATATATAGAACTACATTTTTGGGGGTTTAAAATGGCGCCCTAAGCTGCCGCCTTTGCCTGGCTGTTTCTACTCCAGCTTTGCCGTGTGATTTTCTATGCGCTGAACCTGCTGGATGTCAGGTATTCAGTAAACCTTATATTGTCTATGGAAGTTCTTCATCCAGCTCCAACATGTATAAATATTTCCTGCTGAAAGAATCAGGTTCACATCGAACAAGAACAACAAAAAAGTAACTTTGTGTTTGAAATTTATTTTGTCGGTTCAATTTTTTGAATGAATCTTTAAAATCCACTCAACTTTATTTATAAAGCAATACACAACAATGAACCAAACTGATTAACAACCAAAGTAGACATCAAAGAAAAATAAGTAAAACTACATAAAATCCATGAATGAATTAAAACACCTCATCAATCAGTATTAAAAGCCAGAAAAAAACAGGTTGTCTAACATTAAGGGTGCAACTAATTCCTCAGCTTTAGGTGCTGCTACAGCAAAGGCTAGACCACCTCTAAGCTTCAGCCTCGTCTCAGGAATGAGCAGAAGCTGCTGTTCAGCAGATAGATAGCGGGGTGCAATTCTATTCAAAGACTTATATGTTACATTTTAAATTAATTTGAAAATCGACTCTAAAAGAAATCAGAGAGAGGAACTTGGCTAACCGCAACGTAAAGTAATAGTTTGGCCTTGTAGTAATAAGAGCAGGAATCAACCTCTCAAAGTTCTTCTTTGCTGCAACAGTTGCCTCAGTTGAGAAAAACTGGATTTAACGTAATTTTGAATTTGTTTCTTGAATTTTAGATCGAATTTTAGACCGTAACGCCCAAACCGGTGATCATGGTTTTTACAAAAGTTTCATCCAATCTTTAGTCTCCGAAAGAAGTATGGAAGCATATGTGTAAAATAAATCAAAGTAAAATGGATTTGCAGGAACACATTTTGATCTTCAAACTCTGGCTGCTGTTTTTGACTCATAAATCAAATTAAAAAGAACTAATCCAAAATGTTTTTTCATTTTCCAGTTCAGCATTTCTCATTCTGTAATTTAATTTAAATAGAAAAAAGGAAATCGAACATTTAATGTTAAAATAACGCCCCAGCGAAAACGTAACAAAATTAAATTAGAAATGCCAAACAAATTAAATAGCATTAGCAAAAATGCATTTTCCTTTTCTGACAAATGCCATTTTTGAGTCATAAATAAAATTTTCATTTTCCAATTCAGCATTGCTAATTCTGAAACTCAATTTAAAAAAGGAAATTAAAGATCAAATTTTTTTGAGCAGCAAAATCATTACAAAATTTAATTTGAAATGTAAAAAAATTAAAAAGCACTTGCAGAAATGCATTTTAATTTTGTCTACAAATGCTGCTTTTGACTCATAGATAAATTAAAAAGAAAACGTGTAAAACTAAAAAGAACACATGTAAAATTAATAAGAAAACATGTAAAATTAAAAAGAAAACATGTCAAATTAAAAAGAAAACGTGTAAAATTAAAAAGAAAACATGTAAAATAAAAAAGAAAACGTGTAAAATTAAAAAGAAAACGTGTAAAATTAATAAGAAAACATGTAAAATTAAAAAGAAAACATGTCAAATTAAAAAGAAAACGTGTAAAATTAAAAAGAAAACGTGTAAAATTAATAAGAAAACAAGTAAAATTAAAAAGAAAACGTGTAAAATTAATAAGAAAACATGTAAAATTAAAAAGAAAACATGTCAAATTAAAAAGAAAACGTGTAAAACTAAAAAGAAAACATGTAAAACTAAAAAGAAAACATTTCAAATAAAAATAAAAAATGTTAAATTAAAAAGAAAATGTGTAAACATAAAAATAAAATTGTATAATATAAAAGAAAACATGTTAAATAAAAAATAAAAAATGTTAAATTAAAAATTAAAAAGAAAACGTGTAAAATTAAAAAGAAAACATGTTAAATTAAAAATAAACATGCTAAATAAAAAATAAAGAATGTTAAATTAAAAAGAAAACATGTAAACATAAAAAAATGTAACATTGAAAAGAAAACATGTAAGCCGCAGAGGAGAAGAACGAGAATGTTCTCGTGCGCATTTTGGGATTTCCAGTTCATTTCAATTTAAGGTACACTTTTTGTGGGGTGGGCATGAAAACAAAAAAATCCCTAGTCTTTTCAATTTATTTTCAAAAAATGAAAAAGCAGTTTACATGTTTTCTTTTTTTCTTTCACTGCCATTTGTGGTCTGAACCCCCTATTTTGGATTAATATTTAAACATTTATTTAGGAGTCAAAAATAGCAGGTAGAGTTTGCAAATGAAGCAGTATTCCTGCTAATCCATTTTAATTTGATTTATTTAACATATATGCTTCCATACTGAAGAACACATGGAGCATAGATGTGGTAGTCATCTGCATAAAAATGAAGTCATATTTGCGAAACAATCTGTTATTCTGATCAGTTTCTCAGTACCATTTTCCCCAAATGGTTTTTACTCTATAGTAAAAACATTTAGTAGTAATACTCCTACTGTAGTACCATCTCTGGTTCCACAGACCCAGTGGGATGAAGCCCGGTTCTCTTTCTTTTATCACTCCAGATTTACGAGAGGAAAACAGAACGTTGCATTTAATGAATCATTTTTATCATGCATCGTTAAATGCCATCCTAGACGTTCTCAGAGCCGTGGGTTCAGCAGCAGAGCTCCAGCTTGTGGACCCGAGTGGTTCTGATGCAACAGAACATTCTGAACCGACCCGCTTCGTCAGGGGGAGACCATGTGTGCTACTGGGAATGTAGTGGATATGTTCTAAAACACTTAGATAATGTAATCTATTGGATTTAAGGAAACTGTCTCAGAGCATACCTAGTTTATTATGTGGGTCGTGTATTTTAGTGAAGGGAGGACGTTTCCTAACTGTGGTATAATGTTCGGCAGATATTTATGGGATCAGCTAATGCATTCTTAGACACATTTATGGGTTAGCAGATAAGCAGAGTCCTTCGTTAAACGTTTACGGAACTACGTTAAGGTTGTGAATAAGTCATTACATATATCTGCAGCTTATCAAGATTCTGTTGGTTCAAGAAAAGACCTCAAATTATGTTTATGTGTCATAAATGTATGATGTCCTCTAACCCTGTGAGGACCAATGGAATAATGTCTGTAGAAATGTGATTTCTGACCTACGTTGGGCGTGAACCTTCCTCCAAGGAAAAGAATACAAAAAGGACGTTTTGCTTGTGAAAATCAGTTGGATGATCATCTTACTTGTTTGTGTTGGAATAAACATTTGGACTCTGAGGAAAATCACTGCCTCTTCTAGTTTGTCTTCGTTTTTTTAATTAACAGATAGCTTCATAGTTAATTAGCATTGAAAATTCAGAGTACCATGTCGAACCACGACAAGATGGATGATGCTGCAGGAGGATTCAGAAGTAGAACTTTTTTTTTTTAAAGCATAAAATGACGATTTACCTGCTAAAAGTTCATTTATGAAACACTGAAACGTTTAGGAGTGAAAATAAATGTAAATCAATATGAAGGTAGTTTGATTCCCAGCTTACGACGCTGAACTGTCGACAGAAGCGGGACATCAGGGTGAGAAAATATGTAGAATATGTTGCAGTTATTGATATTTGATGATTCATGTTGGGGGTTTAAAGTGACAGAAAGTCTGGAGTGAAAAACGCCAGCGGGATTGAGGAAACCAGGGCGCTTCATCAACAGATGGAAACAATGAACAGAAGCTAAAAAATAAACTGATTATAAATTATTGGGAAATAAGCATTTCATCTTTTATTGATTTCACTGGGAAACAAAATGCTCTGGAAACAAATAAAAAAATCAATACAAGATAGTTTTTGCTTGTGATGAGTTAAAAGAATCTGCCAAGTGAAAATGCTCTTGAAAATATGTCTTGCAATAAGAGAATATATAGAAAATTCTTATTCAAATCTGGTCTCCAGAAGGTTCATTTGTCAGATTATTTGATAAAAAGCTGCAATAAACTGAAGTGTTTGCAGTCCTGGTTAAAAGGAATCGGTTTTGTTCCAGATCTGAGGAGGAATCTTTTAGCTTCTCATAACAGATCGAAGTATGGTAAGATACACAACAAGGGCCCGGGCAGGATTCAATCCCACAACTCCCAGGTGAGAGTCATGCGTGCTGACCAGTCAGCCAAAGGGATATTCCCCATGGCCAAGCAGCCAGGGCACACGACGTATCAGAGCCATAGTGACAGGACCTCCACACCGTCACAAAAGGTTACCTACAGGTTCTGTGGTTCTTCGACTCGTTTCGTTCTGAACTTGATCCTCAGATGTTTCATGGAGGAAATCCTGACCCGTCCAGAAACTGTACTGGATTTGTACTGGTCATTGGCGGACACATGGAGGACAGAGCTGTGTGCATTACTGCCTGATATGGGCTAGGGGGCAGCAGAGAGCCTCATATGAGCCCAACAAGCAGCTCATAATACTCAGCATCCTCTGATCCGGTTATAGGTGGCTGCAATTCCACGTCCAAACACCAGTGGTGCTAATGAGCCTAACATTAATTCATCGCTATGTATGAAAGGTCGGATTTATTTTTTGTAGATTTATTTATTGAATATTTAACAATTATATGGAACAAAGAAAATGTAAAAAACAAAAACATTTGACACATGAATAAATTCATGTGTCAAACTCAAGTATCTGCTGCAAACAAATGAAAAATAGCAAATAGGAAAAGGATTGTACAATGAAAAACATACGTTGATATTATAATGCAAATGATTTTGAGGATTCCTGAAATATTCAGTCCCATAAAAGACAAAAATGGCTTCAAAGTTTGGACAAAATAATAATAATTGAGAGAGACATAGTAGAGAAAAACTATTTTCTATTTTATCTTAAAGCAGATTTTTTTATGTATCCAGTCGAGAATTGTTTTGCAAAGGAAATTAGCACTGGAAAGAAAAATACAGTACTATTATTTAAATGAATAGACAGAAGTTAACCGTTCTAAAGTATAAGTGGGAAAAATGCCTCACTTCAGAAAATGTTTATACATTTCTACAAGCACCATTCATCATCAGTAATGCTGCAGTTAAGTTTATTTTCCCACACGTCTTTCAAATGAGCAGTTTTCCCTAAATTGCGACATTTTGAAGTATTGTAAAATCTGTTTTCTGAATCTTAAATGTCACGGTAGACCAGAAATGTAGTGTTTCTCCTCATAAAATGCCTAACCTGTAAGTAGTGGAACAATTTTGTCAAATAGTCGATTAAATTAGATCTGGGTCAAATCTTCCCAAGAGATCCACTTTGTTCAGTTGTTAAATAGAAGATTTCTGAGCCGTTTCTTGGTGTCCAGTTCACTTTCTTCCCACCAACCCAGATTTTGTTCTGGAATATTTTTCACCCACAAACGTACTTTAAACTGATACAATTTGTAGCTTTAAAAACATAAAGAACTTTCTCTGACTGCTGCGTGTGTTTTAATTTGGTCTATGTACACTAAAATTAATAAAAAATGACATTAAATTGTTTCAACATGAGGTTCTGTGTGTTAAATGTATCTACCTTAACATATGAAGAGCTCTTTTCCAAAACGCCATATATATATATATTCAGGAAAATGACATTTTTTACCTACAGCCACACAATTTGTGAATATTCTATTTATCCTGGTAATTTTTTTTTTTTTTTTGCCTCAGAACACGTTGAACAACAATTATTAAATCAAACAAGAATATTGTTGATGATAAATTCAAAGTTAATTTAATTTTTCCTCAAAACGCTATAAATCCATCCATTTCCAGAGAGATCCACTAGGATGGATCAGTCATCGGTTCAAACGGTTTTTAATCCTAAATATCTCGGAAGATTTAAAAAGTAGCTGAAACTACAGCTTTTATCAGTCACATAAAGACGGTTCTGAAGTCTTGCAGATCACTTTTGTGCTCTAATTACAGCCGATTGTTTCCCTCAGACGTAGTTAACGTATTTTAGATTCAAAACTGCGAATTTCACCAACAGATGATGGATCTTAATGACTGAAATGAGGAAACTGTACCTCATGGCTCCTTCCTTGGCAAAATAAAAATGTGACAGATCTTATTCTCCATCCCTCTCATAAAAGAAACGGGGAGTGTCCATGAAATGGGACGCCGTCAGATATCGGGAGAAATTCAGGACAACGTTGGATCTGGGAGATTTTCGGGAGGGGGACTGAAATTCGGAACTCTCCTGAGAAGATCGGGAGGAGCTTCAACAGAGATCTTCTTCAGAAGTGCCTCAGGTTTCAGGTCAGCTTTAACACTCTATTGGAACATAACGTAGAACGTTCACTGGATTCTGATTTGTTGAGAAGATTTATCGCGTTTAGGCTAAAAATAGGTTCTGCGCTTATGGCGGTTTGTAAAAAAAAACGACATATTTTACCGACATTTTAATGAGGAAATATGGTGGAGCAGTGAATAGGGTCAGTACACAGCAAAATGACATGACAAACTTTTTTTAATTTTCTTTTAAAAATGCCGTTTATCGCGTTTTGGAAAAGAGCTCTTCATATGCAGATACATGTTGGACTAATACTTGGTCTCCTCCGGAATCCCGTGGCCCCCCTGATGGACCCAAACTCAGAAAAATCCTAGATCCGCCACTGGTTCATGCAACTGAGAGACGGTCGCTGTTTTCCGGGCGTCGCTGCTTTTCATTTTAATTATGTCAGTTTGGTTTCCCATACGTTTTGTGGTTCTGGTCGGGTCCTGCAGCGCTGACGGTGGAGAGGTCGAAGCCGCTCTCACCGACAGACTGATCGATTAATCCCGATTATCCGACATTCAGAGAGTTTCGCGTAGAACAATAAAAACCAGTTTCTGGGTTTCACCAACACCTTCCAACAACCTCCGGCTTCACCTGAACTTTAACCTCCCAGCAGCAGCAGCTGAGCCGGAGATCTGATTGGATGATTCCCGGAACGTCTCTGAGTGAAGCTATGGACAGGGGCGTGGCCTCTGAGCAGGGGGGCGGGGCCTCTGAGGCCTTCAGGGGCAGACCTCGTAGTCGCCTCCATCGGCGCCTCCATCCATCTGATAGATGTTGTCCACCACTGAGCCTCGGTGGTGCAGCTGCAGGGTGGAGGAGGTGGAGTTGAAGTGGACATCCTGCTGCTGCTTAGGCCTGAAACGGAACCAGAACCACCGAGTCAGAACCAGAACCGCTTTAACTGATCAAAGACATAAACTCAAAACATCAATAAACTTAACAGAAAACAAAAAAACTTTAAACCTAAAAGCCAAAATTCAGTTTCTTTTCGAAATGATTAAAGTAGAGAACGGTTCTGGAGGAGGAAACAGCTGACCGGCCACCAGGAGGCGCTGCTGAAGGACAGGGATAAAGAAGCTGCTGTTTCCAAGCACACTGATGGAAAACTGAGTGGAAGGAAAAAGTGTGGAATGGATAAGCAGAGAGGATCGCGAATCGGAATCCATCCAAACGTTTAAGCAGAGCCGGCCCAAAGCAGAAGCAAACTAAGCGGTTGTTTAGGGCCAGTGTTGGGAAAGTAAGAAAGTGTGATATATTTCACATAACTAGTTATAATGTCAAAAATGTTACATATTACTGTCTTAAAAATGTAACTGAGTTACACTACTTTAAGTTACTTCTGGTAAAATATCTTAAATATTCACCACCACTTCTAACCACCGTGACTTATGAATTTAAATTTTACACAAGTGTCACACAACAAATACTGTAGTTTTAACACTATTTTATTAAAATAAAGCCTCTAGTTCCTTTGCATGCTTCTGTTTCATGGTAATGTTTGTTAAATCTAATCAAAAGAAGGCGCTGAAGGTGTTTATCACAAAGATGGTTGACAAAGATGAGACTCCGATGTCTGAAGTCTTAGAACAGATGGTAGGAAAACAGTGTGAATAATGTTTAA
Organism: Apricaphanius iberus; assembly: GCA_028564705.1. Classification (NCBI taxonomy): domain Eukaryota; kingdom Metazoa; phylum Chordata; class Actinopteri; order Cyprinodontiformes; family Aphaniidae; genus Apricaphanius; species Apricaphanius iberus. The sequence goes on along the minus strand of JAPXFQ010001038.1, from coordinate 327,862 downwards.
ATGATTTAACAACTTAAAAAGCTTTTGTAACTTGAGTTACTGAAATTTTAACTAGTAATATATTGCTGTATATTTTGTCTGTAATGCATTACATTACACAGTTACTGAAAAAAGTAATATATTCCTGTAACTTATTACTTTTGTAATGCATTACTCCCAACACTGCTTAGGGCCCCCATAAATGATGAAACTGAAACTACAGATGTTAAACTTTATGAAAATGTGAATATTACTCTATTCGATGTAGTTTTGGTTCAGTGTTCATGATTTAAAAATGTGAAACTCTTTACGTTTTTGTGTAGTAACGTGGGAAGTTTCTTTGTAACTAATTATTTTATCAATAATTATTAAATTATAATTAGTATTTTTGTATGTAAATGTTGCAAAAATATTTAACTTACATTCATGTACAGGAATAAAAATGTACATACTGTACCTTTTAATATAGATTTTTTTTTTAATTATATTTAAAATTTGAATAAAGCAAAATCAAATTTACTTTTTAATATTCCTTGTTTAATTGTTGTGTTACCATGGTTACCAGGGATGCAACGATGCCGATACTTGGTTCAGAGTAAATGCCGATAGCGATACTTGTACCACACAAAAAAATGCAATGAATTGGAAGACAGGTTTTATTTTCCTCTCTGCTTGTTACAACAAATGATAGTAAATTAGATAAAAATATAACTAAAAATGACCACAAAACTCTCGGCTATATTCATTAAAGGTGCAACAAAGTGAGCTGTTTATTATTCGTTTAGAATGAAACCATTTATGTGTATCACTTTCTGCCCATAATTTCCAGAAATAATAAATGTAGAGATGCAGGTGATGTAGAGCGGCGCCTCTATGTGACTTCTCTCTTTAAACCAGCAGAAGCTGATCTGGGTCAGTTTGTGGCCGATTCAGTTAAAGATACAGCGAAACATTAAAGGTCACCTCCTCGTCTCTCCCCTGTCTCTGCTGCAGCTTGTTGACGAGCTGCGGTTAAGTCGTCATCCTGGTGGTCTCGTGATGCATCGAGGTCCGACTGCAGCGTGTAAACCGTGACATTTAGAAAAACGTCTGCATCAGCTGAAGGGCTTCTGAGATCAGTCAGAGAGGAAAGCTCAGAGGTTTCGCTTTCTGCACAAAAAGGAAATCTCTGATTCTGAAGAACTTCGGAGTGTGAACTTCATCAGGCCCAGGGTCTCTCCAAGCTCCTGGCTCCAATAAGTGAGCTTCAGGTTAAAACGCTTCTACACTCACTAAAGCAACTCCACATTAAACCAACATCCTCTATACAGTGAACCAGTTTTTCCTCTTCACGTTCCAATAAGCATCTCAGTGTTTTAAGGTTATAGTTTGTTTTCTTCTCCAGCCTGGACCTTATTTTTTAGCAAACCTTACGTTCATTGCATCCTTTATTTACAGTCATGTTACAAGCATGTTGAACTTCTACTCTTGTTTCAATCACAGCCAGAGTTGTATGAATAACAGTTATTAGTCCTTGTTGATCCATATTAAAGGAAACGTTTTTTTGTTGGTTTTTTTATCGAACCTGGACCTTATTTTTTTTAGCAAATATTACGCTCATTTACTCACCCAGACAAGTTAGGAGCCACTTGGAGTCCTTCAGGAGAAGTTATATCATTCTGATCAGCATATATCCATATAATGGGAGCCAATCAGAGCAGGAGATTTGCTGCCTGTAATTAGGAATTATCTGCCCCATAACTCCTTCATTTAACCAGGTTTAGTTATTAATAATTAGTGATATTCTCCCTGTGAGTTCAGAACGTCTCAGAGATGCTAAGCTATTAGCTTCTGGGTGTTTTACAGGCTTTTAATCCAAATGATTCCTACTTACACTAACCAGGGATTTCACTGACGTATCAGCCGTCCTCCATCCCAGCTGTAGTCTGTGTAGGTTGTAGAAATAGAGCCTGTAGAAGCTGAACTTAGTCCTAGTGGTCCAAACATGAACCATGATGATGTCAGCAGTAGTTCTGTCTAACCGACCGCCGTAGAGCAAAGAAAGTCCTGATCAGATACAGCTGGGATGTTAGTGTAGATGGATTATAGCCTCTAAATCATCCTGGATGAGGAAATAATAAACATTTCTGAGACGTTCTGACCTCATAGGGAGAATATCACTAATTATTAATAACTAAACCTGGTTAAATGAAGGAGTTATGGGGCAGATAATTCCTTATTACAGGCAGTAAATCTCCTGCTCTGATTGGCTCCTATTATATGGATATACGCTGATCAGAATGGATATAAACTTCTCCTGAAGGACTCAAAGTGGCTCCTAACTTGTCTGGGTGAGTAAATGAATGTAATATTTGCTAAAAAATAAGGTCCAGGTTCGATAAAAAACCAACTCTTGGCTCCCATTAGAGCCTGGCGGTATACCGAACATTTACCGATACCGAAATGTATGACTCTTACCGACGTTATTTTGCCCACGTCGGTAAATTCGGTACGTGAAAAAAATGAAAAGATGTATTTTAGTTTAGCGGGGCTCCTGCTCCTTTAAGAAATCAGAGTTGCCTTGAGCCACGTGAAGAAAGCGATGCTAACGCCGCTAATCTGTAGCTATACTTAGCAAGAGTTTAGACTCATCTACCGACTCTTTTTCAGAAAAATGCGACTAGCGACAAACAAAGTGACTTTTTGTGGTATTGTTGGACACTTAGACTCTAACGTGGAGCATTTATGTTTGTTACTGTAACAACGGAGCTGCAGCCGAACCAGAGCGTTTGTAGCCCAACAGCTCCACCCGCCCAGGTGGAGCTGATATTAACCCTGCCAAGTTGTCTCTGGACTCGGGAATGAAACACTGAATTAAAAGGCTGTTTGAAGCCGTTCAGTAGGAGCGGTCATGTTTTAAAAAAACAGGATGTAAATTTGGCCGCTACTGAACATTGAATACAGAAGAGGACACAATAAAACTCACTGTTATCGAGGTTAAATGCTCAATATACCGTGATATTACTTTTAGCTCATATTGCTCAGCCCTAACTCCCATTATATGGATATACGCTGATCAGACTGGATATAAACTTCTCCTGAAGGACTCCAAATGCACTCCAAACTTGTCTGGGTGAATATATGAACGTAATATTTGCTAAAAAATAAGGTCCAGGTTGGAGAAAAAAAAACATTTCCTTTCAAATCGACACTCTGGCTGTGATTGAGACAAGGGTAAAAGTTCAACATGCTGTTAATACTGTAAATTAAGGATGCAATGAAAGTATTACATATATAAAATATACAATATTAAAAACAATACACAATATTATTAAAAATGACATCAAAAGCAATATTTTAAGTGCAAAAATGCTTTTTTTCTGTGAAAATTCTTGCAGTTTCCACATTATTCAAGTATCAGTTCATGTCATTGGTTAACTTTAAAGAATACATTAGAACGGTATCAGTTCTGTCTGAAACAGGGTTCCTAAAGCTTTCTTCAAGTTAAATTCAAGTCCTAGTAAGACCTTTTTAAGACCGTTTATATAAAAAATGTATTCCCATCCCTACCAGTGTATTTATTTCTCAGAGAAATATGGATCGTGTAAAAGACAACAAGCCAAGCAGAGTCGTGAAAAATCAAAGAAAATTTCAGCAGGAAACGAGAAAGTCTGCGTAAAAATGTTACGCTGTTTTTTAACTTTGTTGTTGTGTTTGTTTTTATGTTAATCTTCATCACGTGTTCTTGGTATTTGCTTTCTCATTTATAGGTCCCACCGCTCTTTATTTATGCTACATTTATGCAACCTGCTGAGGTTTGTGGTTTCAGGCGTTTTTCTCACATCTGAGTTTCACTCTGAACACTTTAGGCTCGCCTGAGGTCTGACGATGACGGTGATGATGACGGGCCAACAGTTTCCAGGATAAAGTGATTCAGCTGAGTCACGAATGAATCAGCAGTTTGGTTGAACAACAACCGTTAAACTCCTTAATGCCAGAAACGGTTCAGACTTTATAGAAACGAACAAATGAATGCCTGAGTTGGAGAGAGAGAGACTCACCGTTTGAGCTGCTTCCATCTTCTGGCTGCAGAGACACAAACATCAGAAACAAGGTTAAAAATATCCGTTTGATTAACTAAGAAACAGGAATAAAGAACGCACAACCTCTGATAGATCCAGCGTGTTACACTAAACTCATCTGGTTGTTTCCTGGTTCCATAATTAATCAAATATAAAGGATAAAATCATTTATCATCAGTAAACATTTCTCCATGGTGAAGTTTCCAGACTCCCATGCGCCTCCGTCAGATAGGAGACGCTCAATCTAAGGACATCCCGTGCTCCGAGGCTCGTTTCCATTGCAACACTACACGTAGGGATTCTAATATCAGTTCCTTCGACCTAACCAGATATTATAGTGTCAAACAATCAGACTATCACTATGTAATGAAGAAATAGCGCCACAGAGAATACACAGAAAAGATCATTCTTAATATACATTTCTCAATATACATTTTTTCCGTAACACGTATAAAACTGAAATATAGTTTTGGTAAATGACTTTACAATTATTGCTGTAAATCCCATGACATCAAAATCTTACGAGGAATTAAAGGTGAGCTTTAATTTAATATTTCAGACAAAAGTAAAAAGCTGGTCACTAATACTTGGTACAGTTTTATAAAGAAAAGTATTTCTGGCAGGCTGTATGCTGGTGTGCTCAATGCTGCCCTCTACTGTCACACTAACTCTATATTATTGGGTAAGAACGTGAAAATATCGTCCCGATCTGATCTGGAGATCAGGCCGTTCCTATTTTTGTCTTTAGCTTACATTTTCGTTTTCATTTTTAAACAGAATTTTTATATTTCTGATAGCTGTGTCAATCCAAATGTTCAGAGTAATGACCTTTAACCTTTGACCCGTAGAGTCTCAGAAGGAGCTCTGGGGGTTTCTGAACCTGCTGGTCGTCCCCTCAGCTGCTGAGATGTTCTCCTATCTGGAGGTGACCTTTGACCCTCACCAGGCTGGAAGGCAGCTCCGGCTCATTGCTAATGTTGTGTTTAACACACCTGGATCCTCTGAACTGATAAACCTGCTGCTATTTCAGAGTTTCTCACACTGATGATGATAATCAGTTTATCTGATGATTTCTGTTCAGGATGAACAACCTGTTTCATCGTTGCTCAGTTCATCATATTTTCTCTTTAATGTTTAGCTGGTGTGATAATCCAACTATTCTCCAGATGACTAACCAATAAGTCGCTGTTTTCTTCTGTGTGAATAAAATGATGTGTTTTTATTGTTATTGTGGTTTTAACACTTCTGCTGTGCTGGTATGTTTCAGCAGAAACGCTTTTAACACTTCAACCAAAACTGGTAAGCCGGTGTTTCCCTTTGAATGTTCACACAGTCAGCCACAGGAGACTCACCCATGGTGAAGAGTCCGGCTGCAGTGACCAGAACCACCAGCAGGAACAGAACAAACACCAGAACCACGGTCACCCGGCCGTTCTCCTGCTGTCTCTGCAGCACAAAGATAAAGCAGCTGTTAGGAAGGGACCAGAAACCGACTCCACTCCTCCGACGAACTGGATCGGTACCAGAACTCTGCAGAACCGAGAACCACTGGAGGCTCATGAGGGAATTATTATTATACATTAAACCATACAAAAAATAGTTCAACCATACAAAAAAAAATTGTTCAACGATACAAAAAAATAGTTCAGCCATACAAAAAATAGTTCAACCATACAAAAAATAGTTCAGCCATACAAAAAATAGTTCAACCATACAAAAAATAGTTCAGCCATACAAAAAAAATAGTTCAACAATACAAAAAAAAAATAGTTCAACGATACTAAAAAATAGTTCAGCCATACAAAAAATAGTTCAACCATACACATTTTTTTTTAATATGTCTCCTTTAAATCAAAGAAAAAATAATTTGCTGTGTCTGTAGTAATGAAAATAGTACTGTAAAAAAAATCGATAGACAAACCCAAAATTTGTTTTAATTGTTGAACAACGTTTGCCCTATTAACTAAAGATGCACAGATATGGATCTGTATCAGTTAGTTAACTCTGTGGAAACTGCAATAATTTAACAGAAAATTTTTATTTTTCACTTGAAGTTTTAGTTTTGTGGTAATTTTTATTTTAATATTTTAGGTTTTATCTAATTCACCATCATTTGTTGTAAATAGCAGAGAAGAAAACAAAACCAGTATTCCAATTTATTGTATATATATTTTTTTTTGGTAGAAATATTGCCATTAGTACTTGGTATCAATTCAATTCAATTCAATTCAGTTTATACAATCTATCAGCAACTATTCAGATCCAAAAACGTGGTATCGTTGCATCCCCACTATGAAGAGCTACAATAGGAGGAAAATGTGCAGACGGCCATTTTAAGGCTTCCATCTAAAAGAGTTGATACAGTTTTTCCTGTAAACTCATCCAGTGTTGCGTCACTGAATTCCTGTTATGTAGTTAAGCTAAACAGACCTCTGTGAGGGATCAGAGGTCCAACATGGCGTCTGGTTCTGTTGGTTAGATACATCTACAGGAAGATGTGGTTCTGGTCCACTTCTCTGGTCTAGAAATAACCAAACTGGTTCCTTTATCTGCCTCTGAATCAGTCCTGCTTTAAAACTGTCAGAGGTGGTCCCAGATCAGCTCTCAGCAACGAATCAGCTGACTGGTGTTTCTGGCTGCTGTGTCTCAGGATGACCTCTCACCCCTGGTGTGGTGGTGCCGTCAGGGCGGGAAGTCAGGAGGTTCTCTGAGGTCATCAGATCTGCTGGATGAGGAAATGAAAGGACGATTTTAGAAGAGCAGAATCAGCAGCAGCTTGATGACAAAGACGAGACAGTGAGCCTGGCCGTGTTAACACGTCTGTTAGCTCGCTTGCTTTGGTTTCCGACAAATGTTTTTTATTTCTGCTTCGGTTCCATTTCACACTGCCAGTAACTGAACCAGAGTTTCTCAGCAGAATGATGTGTGAAAAAAGCTCAACATAAACAATGGATAGTGCTGTTCTTATCGTCTTTATGGTGTTACGGTTATAACAGACGTCAGGATAAATGAATGTTTTCTGTATTTTGACCGACTTTAAAAATGACGACGGAAAAATCTGAAGGTGTCGGCACGTTTGGAGCACAACTGTCGCTGCACAGGAAGTAAAGCACAGACTGGCTGTTGTGAATTGGCAAGAGTCTGGTGATACGATATGTATCACAGTACTGTTGGGTCACACACACAGCCATCAGGTGGCGCTACTCTGCTCCAGCCCCACAGGAAGTGGGGGCGCGAAAATCTATAAATGCAGGTGCTCACCCAGCTGGTAGTTTCTTCTGCGTTCTATCGGCCGGGGAGCAAGAGAAGATCATCTCCAACCATCTTCCTTCGCTGGCGGAGGGAGGCCCGAGTTTCTGGAAGAAACTTGCTCCAAAGGAACCCTAAGACCACTCCAGGTGAATTTTGAACATTGATAAAAAAAGACGTCGTTTATCCCCTGAGCCCGACGAAAACCCCTCTGAGTTTCAGGCTGCCGACTGCTGAGAAACGGGAGCTGTGAGCCACGTGTGCCGAGAGCCGAACCAACCAGAATCCGCATTTAGCCACCGAGCCGATAAGAGGTGAATGTCGTACTAGAGAGCTCCAAAAAGATACCGCGAAAAAGGTGGACGCCGATCGCCACGCAGCCAGCCAGGAGAAGCCAGAGCCAGGAGCTTCCCACCGCTGCTAGCCAGATTAGCGATCCTTTGTTAGTCTGCTGGCTAACACTCCCTGAAGGTCCCCCTTTCCTGATCAACTTGTAGCAACTCGGAGGACTATAAACGTTCATGAGGTCTGTTTGGGCAGAGGCAAGTAAGTTAGGATAACTCATTTTAAAGGTGTTTCTTTTTTTATTTTTATTGTTAGCTTTTAAAGTTTCATCTGTTATCTTTGGGTAAACCAGGCTTCGGCTTGAAGTTTAAGTCAGTGTTTTTAAAAGACTTTTCATGACACAATATTGGAATTAGATTGTTTTACTTTTGTGATCAATCCATGAATTAAGTTTTCCTCCAAAGGTTAATTACTCTTATCAAGATCATTTCTCAACATAACACTTCTTAATCCAAAGAATGTCTTGTTTTCTTACATTGCTTATTGGTTTAAAGGTAAACCACTGGTGCTAAATTAGTTAAACTAATTCAGTTTTATTCCAGCATCTACAGCTCAAGCCTTGGTTCTTAAAGGACCCCGATTCCTCCAGAATCATATCAGAATTAATGGCTTCTCATCTTATTACATATCCATCTTTTTGTGTTCTTTTATTTTGAACTATTCATTTCTTTTAATCAGTAGTGTGTTCTTTTTGTAGCTTGGTTATCAAAATGTTTTTCTTACTTTCTTTTTCTTTTTATAAATAAATCTTGTATTGTTGGAAAGTAACCGCTGTCATTTCAACACACACATATTTCAAGGTTTATGGTCAATAGACGGTAAAGAATTCATTCCTTCAGATTATGAAACTGATAAAGACATTTGGCTATTAAATTAGTTCCTAATAAAGGTGGTGCCCCGAATAATAATAATTTTCCATAAATTATTAATCTTACTGACTTCCATTACCAGTCCCTTTAACTTTAAATAGCCAGATAACTACATTCGTGGTTATTTCCCCAGCAATACAAATCACAATACCATGAGCAAGACTATATATTGTGATTTTTAAAACTAAATTTAACTGTAGAAAATCTGTCAGAGCGTTCTAAATAGGGGATCACAGATAACGCTACTGGTATCTGGGCCAATACTGTTCTTTTGTACTGTATCGTGGTATCGGTTTAACTTAACCAATACTATGAACTGATACTTAGAATGTGGAAAATGCAATAATTTAACAGAAATTAGTTTTTCTTTTTTACTTGAAATTTTACTTTTGCTGTCATTTTATTATTCATACTTAATTCTGTTTTTTTAATTCACCACATTTGCTCTAACAAGAAAATTACAAGAAAATGAAACCTGTCTTCCAATTTGCTGCATTTTTGTGTATGTTTCTCGGTATCGGCAAGGACTCAGATCCAAGTATCGGTATCATATCAGTTTGAAAAAAGTGGTATTGTTACATCCCTAGAGCCCTTTCCTCACGGCACACAGTTCATGTAATTCAGAACTGTTTGGATCAGCAGATTATCAACCTCAGATATTTGTATCGGAAATGAAAAAGTGTATCAGTGCATCCCTGATTCTAAACAATCCAGCCTGATTTATACACAAAACATCCAGTTTTATTACCAGATCTAGTTGATGCACTGAAACAAATAATGTGAAAACAACCACCAGCTAGCATTCACACGTTTAATTTTATGACAAAAGTTTCTTTCATTATTAAAGGTTCAATGCAAATTCTTTTTTTTTAAAATCAATACATTGCTTTTGAATAGCGATAAAATATTGTGACAAAATATCACAATATAACGGCATATCGATATTTTTTACATCCCTACTGATGGTGAAGGATCGCATCCAGTAGGATTTCCTCCAGCTAAATCAATCAATCAAACAGAAAAGCTCATTTTTTAGAAAGTTTTACTGTATTAATGATCGCTCCAATGGATAAATGTTCCTTGGTTTCAAAACTACGGCTAAAGTGAAACTTCAACCTCTGTTACGCAAAGCAGGGGAAATGTTCATAATACACGCAGTTTATCAATCAGCATGATATGGATTCTCTGTTTAGTTTCTTTGGTTTAAATATAAGCTAAAATGAATTAAAATTAACTACTGAATATGTTATCATTTAAGTAATTTAGAAAACTGTTGGAAAAAGTTATTTTTGATTGGATTTCATTTAAACTATCGAAATGACCGACAACCAAAGATTGTAGAACGACCTCTTACACAGCTGCAGATCTTTAGAGAAATGTTTGAGCGTTAAAACTGTTTGATGCAACAAGTTGTAGTTACAAGAATAAGCAGATGAATTTTGTAGAGTTAACATAACGTAATACATATGAATAGACTGTATTAATCTCACCATGGAGATATTTTGCAACTAATGAATGAAAATCACCCAAAAATAAATAAAGAAGAAAGAAGAAAAATGTAGGGTTTGTTTTTGTTCTCTGGGTTGACTAAAGTGCGAGTTGTTTTTTTTAATTGCTCCAAAAGAGACAAACTCTACATCTGGGTCGCGGTTTGCTTGTTTGGTGTACCAGATTTCTCCAGGTTGTATTCACACCGGCACAAAAGGCTCTAACCAATGGAGGAGACAAATTAGAGTTCATTTTAAGCGACTAAAGAAGGCTGATATACAGATTACATAACATCAGGACAAGTAAGTGATGTCTCCTCCAAATCATGAACTTTCTCTTCACAGTTTTCACTATTCAGGTCAGACTGAATCCTTCTGGATGTTGAACAATGCAGTAAAACTCCTCAGAGAGTCTACCGCTAGCTAGAAAGCTTCTGGGATGATCTGTGTGTTTCTACCTGTATTCTGAGCTGCAGCTGGTCTCCCTGAGGACGTCTGGGTGTCGGATGGAGGAGATGTTGGCAGAGCTGTAGAGCAACACAGCATGAAACATCATTATCAATATGAACATCTATCAGATGCTCTAATCAAAGTTTAAACATCTCTGAAAACTCTCCAAGAAAAAGTTTGTAAGGTCACAACACATCAGAATAAAACCTGGACTGTTACTGGGATAAAACTATTGATTTAAACCAGTGGTGTCCAAAGTCAGTCCTCCTGTCCTGCATCCTTCAGTTCTTTCTCTGGTTCAACAAACCTGACTCCAATTATGGTTCTGTAGCAGAAACTGCGGATATATTACGGGTGGGGGAGTGTCAATTCACCAAAAATCAATCAATTAATTATTATTGTTCAAAATTCGATAATTTTTATAATAATAAAATGAGAAAAAAATAATTGTTTGCTTGTAAACGTTTTCAATTCAGATTCCAAGCAAACGAGCGAGTAGTAGGCATGAAATCGGATGTACCGCGCCAACATTTTGCCGGATGTTTACTTTACGTAAGGTCCCCTTTGGTCCCGTTAAACACATTAACTTATCAACTTAAACGTTTAATTATTTGTCAAAAAACAAAGTAAATAGTAACATTGCTACACTTTTCCATTTATACGCTGACAGTTCCTCAGGAGCCGAGGTCACTCTTCTATGATTTTGGGGCTTCTGCTGCATTGTGGGTTAGCGTAGCATACACTGTCCACACTGCACCCTGGTGGACAGAACATATATAACTTAAAGCCCCCGTGTGTAAGAACTACCTTCAACTAGCGTTGAGCTAAGTGAAGACAAGAAACTGAACAGTGTTCTCTGGCTTCTCGCTGTTATAACGCGCCATTACTACTACGGAAGCCTCGAAGTGTCATAATTGTGATCATGTCAGCGTCTGGCACAAGCTCGATGGTCTCGTCAGGTGATGAGGTAAAGAACCATACATGCATAATTCTGCTTTATTTATGCTCCTTTCTTCTCTTCACCTCTCCCCCTCAAAATGTAATTAATAAATATTCAAATTTTAATATTAATACACAAAGTTCAAATATGATTTTTGAGAGTAAAGCAAGAATAAAAGCCCTTCTTCATGGTGGGAAAAATCAAATGGAACGCCCTCTGAAGTCAGACTTCCCACTGAAGTCTGACATTTTGTTTTGCTCCCACTTTGACTTCCAATATGGCCGCTCCTCACATCAACAATACTAGCTGTGTTGGAAAAATATCTATTTTACAGACACACTAATAAGAATGCATCTAAAATTCATTTTACATGTAGAGCCTGCAAATCTAATCTTAACTAAATAAAAAGGGTGTTTGTATATAAAAAATGCTGCTTAAAGAGATGTTTGTAGGAGGTAGTACAACTATAGCTAACTGGGCGTCGCCATATTGAATTCCCTTGTTATCCGACAACGTTAAATGGAAGGCTGCTTACTCGGGTGTGATGCTAAACCCAGTTCCCAGTTCTGAGGTAAACAGAACACACAATTAGCCTGCGCCATGAAATTTACATAGCATAATTATTTTGCACTTTAGTTGTGAAATGAACAAGCAATATTGTTGTGTATCATGTTAGCAGCTACTTCCTCTTTTCCCCTTAAAGTTCCCCTTTACACCTGCCGTCTAGTACGCCCTCCTCCAGCTGCAGCACAGAGCAGCTCATGTTCACCATGAGTCAGCCACAAAGGAAATCTGCTTCCTGCTGTCCTGTTCATGACTTAACCTGGCTCATCTGTACTCCGCTTAGTGCCCATTTTATCATCTATTTTAAGAGTATACACGGAGATATGATTGGGGGGGAGGGGCGTATAAATGTTTAACTTGTGTGTGAGTATATGGGATGGGGGTGGGAGATTTATGTGGGGTTAACCTTGATTTTCTAAAACACTTTGAACTGCATTTCACTGTATAAAAAGTGCTTAATAAATAAAGTTGATTGATATGTTCTAAAAATAGCACAAAAAAATGCATCATAGAAATCAAGTGTTGCATGAAATATATTCGTTTCCTGTTTTAAATCCTTATCAATAATTGTGACCAATTAACATGTGATCAGACATAGCGTCTTGACATAGAAATATTATTATCATACGACTAAAGATAAAACCAAAAAACTGTGTATTATACAGTAGCTGTATTACTCAGCACCTTTTAAGTAGCTCTCAGTATAAAACCCCTTATTTTGAGAATAAAATGAAACTAAAAACTGCAGCTGATGAGCAAAAACGACGTCTGGTTCTGAGCCAACGTGTTACCGAAGGAAACCAGCCGAGTTATGTTTCTGATGAGTCTCAGGGGTTTCTTTTACTTTTAAACATATGGTGTCATGAGCGCTTTAAAACACTGAGTTTAGCTGAGCAACAAATGTTGTTCACAGAACACTAAGTCACATAGCATTTTAAATGTGAACGGCACATTTGGTTTCAAAAATTTTGATTTTTCTTCCAAAAATCAACAAGTATGCAGGTTTGATGAAATTTAAGCTTCACAAACTTTTTCAACGACTTCAATGACATTTGCTCTGCAACATGTCTAGACTATGACCAGATAGCAATTGTTGGAGATTTTAACATCCGCCCTGACAAGCCCCAAGATAGTGGAACAAAAGCACTAAATGACGCCCTCCATAACTTTGTTCTAACCCAACACATTAATGAGCCAATGCACAACCGAGGACACACTCTGGACCTACTTATTAGCAAAGACTTACATATCTCTAAGATTACCCTAACTGATATTGCATTATCTGATCATTTCAGCATCTAATTTGAAAGCACCATCTTAGTCAAAATATCTAATCAGTTAAAAAAATGCTTCCTTAAAGAAAACTCAGCTGAAAACTTTAAAACGATGTACACTCCTATCGTGTCTAACTTACCAACATCCACCAACACACATTCAGTAAACAAACTGACGGATGATTTTCAATCCAAAATCTCAGACATGATGGATAAGTTTGCGCCACTTAAGGTTAAAACGGTCTCTAGTAAAAAGAAGTCTCAGTAGAGAAGGATCTACTGGCATGTAATGAAAAAAGGGAGTGTCGACGCGCAGAGAGAAAATGGCGGAAAACTCGACTCCAGGTTCATTATGAGATATATAAAGAGAGATTGAAGTATCAAGTTACCTTAAATCAGTGCTTCTCAAATTGTGGGGCGTGGAGGGGTGGTCAGGGGGGCGTCAGATCACTCCCACCAGCACGCCCTTCCTGGGAGCCGAGGCTGGTATTCATACTTTAACAGTGATTAAGCCTCCAGTCACTAGGTGGCAGCAGTGCTCAAACTTATGAACAAGCTGTCTGTTCAGCCCGGCAGAAGAAGTCACGGACAGATCTGAGAGACAAAGATGTTCTCTAATCCACGCTGCGGGAAAGAGAGATGGAATCGCGGAATTTAACAACTAAAAATGGACTACACAAACGCCGTTCCTGTAGTGATCTGGCTGCCCGTTTGCTGTTCCCAGGAGGTCGGCCCGCCTCTCGATGCAGACAGACTAAACCGGCCCGCCAGAGCGAGAAAACTCACAGAAACACAGACGCCCCCATCCCAGAAAAAAACCCAAACAAACAAGTTGACGCTTAGCGTGAGGGACAGAGATATTTATGAATCGGGGGGAGATCCTTCTATAAATTCTGTAAGCCCGCAGTGACGACCACTGATAGCAAGCTTTGCATTAGAAACAAGAAGAAACGAGAGCTCTGTCAGGGAAAAAAACGCAAACGAAGCGCTGCAGAAAGACCGCTTAACATAAAAGCACTGACATACATTGATTTCACTGGAGTCTGGGAAGGACTAGGAAATGAACACATGTTTAGAAAAATATGGAAGTAATATGAATATTTACTGTTTCCAGGTCTCTATGAGACTTGATCAGGTGGTGCGAGATCTTATGTAATAGGACCTATGAAAAATATATTATTCGTTTTGCACAAAGGATGTTTTAGTTCTTTAAAAATGACAGGAAAATCCCTGAACCATAGCACTGTAGATTTATGAAAATAGTTGTGAATAACAGTAAATGTGGTATTTGGTTATTGATTTGGTAAATTGTTTTCAGTCACCACAATTACACACTTTTTAGTTTAATAAATATGACTAGAATGGAAAAAGCAGCATTCAGAAAAATAAAGCATTTCTAACATAATAAATGGATTTCATAGGGTTGTAGAGCTGAAAAGAAAAACAGTGAAGGTGAAGTTATGTAGCTTTAAAAGTGATAAACTGATTAAGCTGACAGGTTATCAATGAACTCAGTTAAAAAAAAGCTTTAATATTCCATATTAGTTTAAAAATTCACATCCCAGTAAATAATTTGAACTGTTTCTGTTCTGAGCATCACACAGACAGAGCAGTCTGGATTAAATGTTACCAAATGAGTTAATAAACTGAATTTGAAAATAGTGTCAAGACCTAAAAAAAATAAAATGAGCTGCAACCATTTGAAGTAGTTGTAGTAGGCCCGTAATCTAGGTGTAATAATGGACTAAGACCTGAACCTCCAGGGTCACATAAAGGCAACAACAAGGTCAGCTTTCTATCAGCTGAGGAACATTTCTAGGATTAAAGGACTGATGACACAAGGAGACCTAGAGAAACTCATCCATGAATTTATGATTACTGTAACAGTATCTTCACAGGTCTACCTAAAAAGGCGAACACATCACCCCAGTTCTAAAGTCCTTGCATTGGCTCCCTGTAGCTCAGAGAATAGACTTCAAAATGCTTTTATTTAGTTTATAAATCTTTTAATGGTTTAGCACCAGAGTACATTAGAGATCTGCTATCATGGCAAAAACCATCCAGATCAATCAGGTCCTCCAGCTGTAGTTTACTGATCGTCCCTAGAACCAGAACCAAAAATGGAGAAGCAGCTTTTAGTTTCTATGCTCCTCATATCTGGAAAAAACTACCAGGAGAATGCAAAGCTGCAGAAACACTGAATTATTTTTTGAATCTAAAATAAAAACTTACCTATTTAGAATCGCTTATGAGTAACTGATCCTATTATTGCTTTTTATTTGCTTGTTTTTAATTCTTATACAAATTATTGTCTTGATTACTGTTTTATTTTAAATGCTTTTTGTATTTTATTCGAAGTGTTTTATGCTCTCTTTTCTGTGTTCTAATTTTAATCGTGGAAAGCACCTTGAATTACCTTGTGTTGAAATTGTGTTTGACTGATAAAATTGACTTTCCTTTGGGAGAATGCTGCTTTTTATTGTCTAGTGCTTTGAATAGAAAATAATACTTATTTTTAGGGATGCACTGATACAGGTATCGGGGCCGACAAAGTTCTTATGTACATATTGGTATCAGTTCAAATTAACCGATACCATGAACCGATAATTAAAACGGGGAAACTCTGCAATGAGTTCATTGGAATTTTTTATTTTTTACTTAAACTAACTAAAGTTTAGTTTTGTGGTCATTTTTAATCAATATTTACTTTTCTATCTAATTCATTCAATCCATTATTTGTTGTGACAAGCAGAGAAGAAAATAAAACCTGTCTTCCAATTCATTGTATTTTTTTTGTGTGGTAAAAGTATCGGCATTGGTACCTGCTATCGGCAAGTACTCAGATCCAAGCATTGGTATCGTATCAGTTTGAGAAAAAGGGTATAGCATAGCATAGCAGTTTATTTATGAAGCCCATTTAACCGGCACTATAGCCAAAACGAAGTGCTTTACAGCAGAGTTAAACCATCACACAATGCTAAAATGCAAGAAAAGAAATAACCAAATTAAGCGGAGTTAAGAGAACGAAAATACGTTTTCAGAAAGGATTTAAAAACAGAGGAGCTTGTCCATAGATTGGGGACCGAGACAGAAAAAGCATGCTGGCCACGAGTTTTGGTTTGAACGGTGGAAACTTGTAGAAGAAGCTGGTGAGAGGGGGGGCATATGGACAAAGTATGTGCAGATGGATCCTATGGATTTAAAAAGACATAAAGCTGGAAAGCGTCAGCATAAAAGTGATATTGTACCCGATGTTTCTTAAAAATCGCTTTCAGTGGTAAAATTTAACGATTAAATAGAAGAGAGCCCAGAACGGATCCCTGGGGCACACCAGAAAGCAGGGGGGGCAGGCTAAGAGGTACAATCGGCCAGTCTGACACCAAAGCGCCTACCTTAAAAATAGAACCAAAACCAGGCCAGAGCTTTGCCACAAATACTGATCATTGTTTCCACCCTGTCCAATCAGCAGAACATTAGAAGCAAAGTTGGTAGAAGAATATCATTAAAAACCCGGAGGTGGGCAGACTCCGTGGAATGAAATGGTTTAAAACCTGACTGAAAGAGATCCCGTAAGACTCTCTACAAGCTGGATATGAACTATTTGCTCAAGTAACTTTGAGAGAAACAGAAGGGTAGAAATTGGACGAAAATGACCCATTTGGTTGGGATAAAGACGGTGCTTCTTAAGGATTGGCCGTACCACCGCATGTTTTGTTGCATCCCTACTTATTTCCTCAGAATATAATTTCTGATGTCTGTGCCATTTTTGGGATGTTTGAGTAATAAAAGAAGCTATAATTATTGTAGGTTTATTTTCTAATAAAAAAAACTTAATCAAGTCATTTCTATAATACTTATTAACTTCTAAAAGCCGATCTGAACTTTATTTACTCTTGTTAACAAAATAGACTGAAATACTTTAAATATATTTCCTTCAGGTTTCATGGAAAATGTCACCTTAATAAAGGACAGTTTAATTAAGGGAAAATTAATAGATTTAAAAGTAGAAAATCCATTTGGAAGAAATTTTAAAAAGACTAAATGGGAAGAAAAAAGCCCTACGAACTATTTTGAAAAAAATTAGTTGTGGCACTCGAACTGAGATTGTGAGACAGCTCTAATAAGAAACAATTTGGACTATTTCAGTCAGCTGTGTTGAAGCAAAGGTTTGTCTAAAACAAGCAGGAAATTCAGGATTTAGAAAATGTTTCTGATGGTTAAAAGAAAGTCTGGAAGAGAACAATGTAGGACGGATGTTTTGTTCTGGACCCGACTGTATCGGTGTGATCTGGTTCTGGGTGGACTGAGAAATATGGTTTTTATACTAGAGGAAAAAACTAGAAGCTCTAAACTATTTCTAATTTATTCAATAGATTCAGATGGTAAAATATTCAGGGGAGGACTTTATTTTTATTGAAGACGTTACTTGAACCTTCCAGGTTCTACAGAACTATCAGTCAGTAATGTTTGGGTCATAAATTAGATCTAGAAAATCATAAAATATCAGCCGCTGGAAAGAGATGTTTGTTTTACATTTTCCTTCTTTAATGAGAACATCTAAGAGTTTAAGAGATTAATCTAAGCTTTAATAGAAATCCTCCTGATCTATAGCTGCTGCTTTTAGTAGAAAATCCTGATAATCTGAATCATTTCTCACCTTCAACAATCAAGTCAATGTGATGCTTCTGATCATTTAACAATCCAGGTATCTCCGCTCTGCATCCGTATTTTCCAGCATCTTCCTGAGTGAGGTTGAAGATGGTCAAAGAAACGTCTCCTTCATCCAGTCGTCCCAGTAGCTGATATTTACTGGAAACTCTGGTCGATTCTATAACTTTATGTCCATCTGTAGAGAGGAGCTGGTTGTTACACTTGCTGTATGGTATCTCTCCTCTACCCCAGCAAACCTCCAATGGTT
Organism: Apricaphanius iberus; assembly: GCA_028564705.1. Classification (NCBI taxonomy): domain Eukaryota; kingdom Metazoa; phylum Chordata; class Actinopteri; order Cyprinodontiformes; family Aphaniidae; genus Apricaphanius; species Apricaphanius iberus. The sequence continues at coordinate 309,726 of JAPXFQ010001038.1, read as the reverse complement.
TATTGTATTTTGTTTCATATTTACAGGGCAGAGTCACATTCTGACCCATCTGACCAACAACTCTGGTGCCGTCGCATCGTGACACTGGAAAACAGAACATGAACATTCAGCAGACATCAGTTAAACCATCCGTGGATCATTTCACAGCCTAACAGAAACTTATTTATAATTTTTAAATGTTTTGAATCGAAGTGACCAGCAGCTTCTCCTCTGAGACGGTTCCAATGAACCAGAACCTCGTAGAAACACTCAGAGCCGTAGTAGTAGAAGTACTGGAACTGGTAGCAGAGCCTGTAGAGGTTCATGTTAACTGACAGTTTATTAATATCAGGCTATAAAAGCACACATGTACCTGAGAGGAGCGCGATCAGCAGCACGACCTTCATGATGGAGCAGTTACTGTCACACAGCAGCACGGTTTCACTAACAGCTGCTGAAACCGAGCTTCACACAAAGCGGCGTGACGAGAACTAAACCTCAGAGTGGTCTGAGAGGAAGTAGAGAGGACGGGGGGGGGGGGGGCAATGGGAGGAAGTAGAGATGAAGCCTTCACCAACAGCATCAGAGAGGCTGCCTCCTCAATCGTTTAATACCTAGAAAATTTTATTAGCTCAGAGCGCTTCTGGTTTCACAGCGTCTGAAAACGTCTCTGCAGTTACCAGCTTTAATATCAGCTTCTAATTAGATCATAAACGTCATAAACACGGGAACAAACTTCATAAGATGAGTCTGTAACAAAGGGAGCTGTTTGAAGGATCGGGTCGGAGTGACATCCGGCCCGGTTCTGTGGGCCAGAACTTTATTTTTCCAATCAGCCTCAAACTTTGAGTTTCACATAATTTTTTTCCCCCTCAGAAACGTTGAAACAGAAGCAGAAGTCGTCTCTGCAGATAACATCAGTCTCTGTTTGTGTGAAGACAAACAGAAACCACAGAGAGATCTTATCTGTCGCTTTCTTCTCTGCTTCTGCTTTGGTTACCGCATGATGCAAAATATTAGACGAACCAAGAACCCTCAAGTGTTCGCTCCAACACGGAGGTTCTTAAACTCCTGGGACACTTAAAGGAAGTCAAATCATTCCAATAACCCCAGTATAATCATCTTATAAGATATTTCTCTACGCATCCTTTCATTTATCTACATTTTAACATTTCCAACCTCAGAAAATCTGTTTAATAAAAAAACAGAATTCATTACAATGAAAAAAATAAACATTATTTGAACACTTTTTAAAAAAAAATAGAATTTATTCAAGTTATATTTGAACTTGGTGTCTTTTTTTCTTAAAAATTATTAAGAACAAAAAGTCTGACCAATCTACTTTAAATTAAACAGTCTTTATTCGGTTAATTTCACATAACTCTCATACTTTCTAATTTATCCGGTTTGCTGGCTGCTTTGTCTCTGTTTCACAGACCTTCAGGGATCCAGGGACCCCAGTTTGAGCACCACTGCTTTAACAGATACATAATCTATAAAATACACACCTGTGTACATACTGATCTGCTGCTGTCCCCCAGCACTGCCAGCTGCTCCTGTGTCCCAGCCTGACCGATGAAGATGGATGAAGATGGAGTTCCAGGAACTCGGGTTGTGGCCTGGGTCCTGCCCAGTGCGGAACCCATCCAACACCATCTCTCTGTGGCGTCTCCCTCCACAACCGGAGCTCATCGAGACGGTGGCTGGCCTACCCTCACCCAACTTTTTCCAGTTACACCCCTTTTTCATTTGGAAGCCGGAGATAAAACTTTGCCATCATGTCAAGGCTGCGGAAGAATTACTCATTACCCTGCCTCCATGAGTGTGCACATCCCCAGGTGGTGTCGTCGGGTGTGGGGAGACAATGTCATGTCCTGGCTTCACGGCTGTGTTGCAGAGCGTGACAGAGGCGCTGGTTTGCAGACAGCTCGCGCTGGCTGGAGAAGCTGCCCAGCCGCTTCACCGACATCCTGCCAGCCTTCATCACATATAAAAAGGCTATCTGTAAGAGTGTGATGGATGAGCTGCGGCGGACCGGGAAGTCGCCCACAGATATGGTGAACCAGGTGAACGAGCTCATGCATCTGAGGTACGAGCGAGCTCACCTTTCTTACCTGCACACCATATAGACTGTCTGGGACGGTGAAGCAGGCCGGTATGGGCAGCAGATGACCATCAGCCAATTTATCAGGAAGGAGCAGGTGCCGAGGGACTTTGGGTCCTTTGATGGCCCCAACGGCTGGCGTGGCGTCTCCGTGTTGGGTCACTACCTGACGGACTGCATGCTGGATGAGTTCAGGCGCCAGCAACCCGCCATCAACAAGCTCCTCCAGGGCACGTTTGGCAGAGTGCTGAGGTCAGACCACACCAGGAATGTGGCCCGCAAGGTCACCCTCGCGTCTGGTGTCATGTCAAGCTCTGCCATGAATGAGAACTGGATGATCGTGTCCTGGGTGATGGTGCAGTCCGAGACGGAGAAGTCCCTGCAGACAACGTACCAGGGTTTGGCCAACAGGTACACCAGTGCCGGCCTGGACAAGGCTAGTCATCATCACTGGGTGGACAGGTGAGGACTTATCTTTTTTTATTAATATGAAACACTTTAAATCTTTTGTACATGAAATTTGATGAGCAAACACATTTACCTTTCCTCACAAAGCCCTGCCATACCGTACAATAGGATGCACACAAAATATCTGATTTGTTCTATTTTCACTTTGTACCGCAGGGACTGTTGTGCTGCGTTCCAGATCCAGGACTCCCTCCATGGTGAACACGTGAGCTGGGATGCATGGAGGACTACTCCCTCCATCGTGGCCTGGGCCACTTCTGGAGTTCTCCAGAACAGTGGTGCGTCCTGCTCCCATTACAACTCGAACGTCGTTGTAAAGGTTGACCTGTTCCACTGTATGAGGAGATTTTCTAGATCCTGCACCTCGGACCACCAATCCCTGTACGAGACATTCTGCCAGATGCTCTCTGCGGCATTCAGCGTAGTGGACCAGGAGGATCTGAAGAGGCTCCAGGATGCGTACCAGTTCTGTGGGATCCAGCCAGCTGTTCCTACAAAGCAGCACACCCGGGAGCATTGTAGGACACGGATTCCACCTCCGACAGAGCTTCTCGAGAGAGTGGAGAAAGTCTTGAGGCATTTTCACCTGACCACAGACCCAGACAACGTCCCTCTGTTTAGGCCGTCGATGCTGAAGACCTGGCGCATCCAGAGGGTCCATTTTCTCCGCGGCTGCCTGAGTGACCCAGAGCTGTCAGAGGGCATTATGTACAGGAGTGGTGGAACGCTACAGCTCAGCCATGTGCCTGGTGAGGGCGCCAGAGTGCCTGTTTGGATCCCGGTACGAGGCACCTCACAGCAGGAGGGCTACCATTTCCACCAGGCACAGTGGACCACTGGCACCCAGGTCTCTACTGAGCTATTCAAGGCACAGGGGATTTCTAATAAATAACGAAAATGTTACACTTGGCCCCCCATACACAAAGATCTGGCTTTTGACAGGCTGGACATAATTGGAAATGTTACCAGAAGAATTTCAATATTAGAGGAGAAAAAAAAAAAACGTCATCTTCCCGTCGGGGAATCGAACCCCGGTCGCTTATCAGATTTTATATCCGGTGATTCTTACTCATTGTCCAGGTGTTTCCGTAGTGTAGTGGTTATCACGTTCGCCTAACACGCGAAAGGTCCCCGGTTCGAAACCGGGCGGAAACACAGCTTTAGGTTTTTCAAATCCTACCATTATTCGTTGTTTCTATTTTCACTAAATACTGCGTTGTTTTACAAACAGAAATATACACTCAAAACAACAGTTAACTAAAATAAGCTTTGGTTTGCTCTTTTTTTTTTTTATGTGTCCTGTCTAGCAGTTTGATCATCAGAATTGGTGTCTGAGTACCACGTACGAGCCCAACAGATTTACTTTCCCAAGCAGAGCATTACAGCTTTGCTATATTACTCCACTTGATATGTATTAAAAATCTTTATTAGTGATTACTGTGGGTTCAATTTCTCGGAGTTATGGACACGAAATTGAAATAAGAAGGAAGAAAGAAGGAGATGTAAGGAGATCTCTATACTGATTAATATTAAGAGCATTTTTATTTTTCCAGTTCAAGAGAATAATTTTTCTCGATGCATAAGCCACTGTGAACTAATTGCATCGACTTTGTATCCATGGTAACTTCATCTAAATTTCCCAGCAAGCAAACTGGGGGAGAAGGTGTGATATTACATTTTAGACACTTTGATAGGTCTTTACATATCTGGTACCAATATCTCTTGACACACTTAAATGATCCCTTTCTAACCTGGAAAAATAGTCTATTACTTTATAAAAACGCCCTTCAACAAGCTAGAACGGCGTATTTCTCCTCATTAATAGTACAAATATTTTGGGCAGAAATTGCAGGAATGTTAAGGTGTTAAACAAGAGTTGCGAAATGATACACGGGTTTAAACAAAGAAAACGAGATAAAAGCAGAAGATTAACATATCACAGAAAAAGAAGAAAATATGTTTCCGCCCGGTTTCGAACCGGGGACCTTTCGCGTGTGAGGCGAACGTGATAACCACTACACTACGGAAACCTGAGAGGTTCCGCCGGAGTCACCTTTTAAAACCTAGCATCTATAGTTGCTCATAAAAATTACATTAAATATAACCATAAAATTAAATGAGCTGATTTACCTCAATGCGGTTTTGTAAACACGCTTTAAATTTAAATGTGGGAAAAACTTTTAAATAAAAAACAAACAAAAAGAACTTTTAGGTATCATTGTTTGTTATTTGAAACGTTCTTAACGTTTTGTGTTAAAAATTATATAAAATTTGTGTCATTTTATATGAAACAGAAGTTCTAGTCAAATAAAGATCAACTCCAATCTGCATGTTTGCCGCCATCTGCCGGTCAGGTGACAGAATTGCACACATTTAAAGTTCTCTTTTCCCCATTCTTTATTAAAGTAGAAATAAAATCTACGGTACCTTTGTCTGTATAACACACTTAAACAGCAAGTTCGAGATGCTTTATGTCTTTACGGGAGAAAATAAAAACACCAATAAAACATTAGACACATTTAAAAATGACATTACAGCTATTATTAATCACTAACTCAAAGTTGGTTTCTGCTTTTAGCTTCTGATTTGGTAAATTACAATAAAATTGTCTCTACTCTGATCATCTTTAATCTCCTGTAGTTTAAAAACTGTACAAACTAGAAACCGTGACCAGATTATTCTACACTAATAGAACATTGAAAGAAAGGCTAATTATAGCACTTCTTCTGTATCTACATCACATTATTTTAAGATGTAGCTAAAAAAAACAAAAAAAAAACATAACCCTGACATTTCAAACACTGACTAGATGATTCTAGACTAACAGGAGAGTAATTAAAACAAACTCTGGGATTTATGAAACCTTTTATGCATCTGGACTAGAACAGCTCCAGGTACAAAACCTAAACACTAGATTATTTTAAACTAACGTCCTGTGCGGATTTTTAGGCTCTCACAACTGTTCTTAGATTAGGAAAGCATACAAAGCTTAATTATAGGTGCATAAAATAGGCACAACATTTACAAAAAAACAATCTATACGATCACAAAAGTTAATTAAAGAGTAATTAAATCTAATAGGCAAATGCCTAACCAAGTAAATCCTAATTGTAATAATAATAATACTTGAGCTTTTGGGTTTCATACCTGCGGATTTCACCAAACCAATTAATAAAACTCAATAAATCCTAGTCAAAACGATAAAATCAACTCAGAAAACCAAAACTAAATTCGTTTTAATTTCATGCATTCTGTTTTTGCCTAACTTTAATAGTTATAATAATACTGTTGGAACTTCTGGGCTTTTTGCCCACAGATTTAACCAGTCCTATGAATAATACCTGTTCATAAAATAATTCTCTTGGATAGAATAGCAGGGAGCTCGTGGTGTTTTGGCATAAATCAGGAATAACGGAGAAAAGTGTGTGAGTGTGTGTGAGAGAGATTTCAGCTTTGAGTGAAAGCAGGAAGTTTGTGTGTGCGCTAAAATCTCAGTTCTGTTTTAAAACAGGACTATTACAATTAAAAAACTCTAGTATAAACTATTATCTAAAAATATATTAACATAGAAAGGATTGTAGCTCTGTGGAAAGCTCGTTGCTGTTGGGGGATCCTCTCCGTCTAGCTTCAGGCTGACACCCACGAGTCGTTGTTCATGTCAGATCAGTCATTAAAAGTGTCGGGTGAGAATTGCGGTCTTGTTGGAGGGACTTGCTACTGTTTGCTCGTGGTTGGGTCGGCATACGGACGGTGTTCGTTCAAAGCAAGTGACGGAGAAGAGTCCGCTGACAGAGGAGAAGCTGCTTAGAGCAGCACAGTCTGGAGTAAGAAGGGTATTCACATTTTTGACCCAGCTTGGTGCGCGAGAAACGGCGGAGGTGCTCTGACCAAGGCATTTACAATTTTGAGATGAAAAACAAGTTTGAAACAAAACCAGATTTAGATATATAAACAAAAGGTTTTTCTGTGTGGCCACTGATTATCGAGTATTCGGGATTTTATACTATCTGTAGGAATATACGGAACTTTTCGCTCGGAGTGCGGCCCTTAGGGAGAAGACTCTGTTCGAGATTCTTGGTTTTTTGACAGAACGGTATAAATCTCTGAATAAAAACAACTTAATGAGAATCTAAACATCAGTTTATAAACATTTTTAACTTTACTAAGCTTCGGCTTGAGGCAGTCGCTCTTAAGATAAATGGTGAATGAAAAAATAGAAAGAAAAACAAAAAACGGCTCGAAGGAGCGACTATGGAAAAGTTGGACGCCTTGAAAACAACCAGGAGTTAACTCATAAAAGAGAGAGAGAGTGTTAAGAAATTAGATCCACCCAAATACCTTATACATTTAAGTAAATTTTGATTTATAGGTCGTTTTTTATGCTTTTAACGATCTCAAAATACTGTCGTCTTTTATTGTTTTGAGAAAAAATAAAAAGAAGAAGGGTTCTTCAATGGATAATAAAGCAAATATAGGGAAATTAGAACCCGCTGGAAAGACACGAAAAATCCTCACAAATGACCAGATTTGTGAGCATATCACCAATAGGGTAACGACGTTCTGAAAAGCGAGAGAATACTTTCTTTTCTTTTTTTAAAACACCCCAATGCAGAACGAGATGTAGCTGCATCAAATATCACCCCCTCTCCAAACAAAGTCGAACAAGATAGAAAAACAGACGACCTTGAAAAGCACAAGTTGAGGATATTTCTGAGGAGGACAGTGAAGATGAATGAGAAGTGATTCCAATTAATGTGGCTAACTAAAAAATAAAAATGCAAGATAAAGGACAGATTGAAAAGCAAACAGGTTTTTAATCGAAACAAATATAGAATGGTTAAATCACTTTAACAAAAAAAAACTAAGATGTGTTCATAAAATATTGCAATGCCAAATCTTTATAAATATTTAATTTACACATTAGATGAAAGAGACATTTATCAAATTGACAAAAATAGAGAAAGGCATTGCATTGATAAAGTATAAAATGATAATGACTCAGATGTGTTAAAAAAAGAAGAAAAAAAAGAACATTTTTAAGGTTGGGTGGAAGGAAGAACTGGGCCTATATCATAAGGCTTCCTGGCTGGTCAGTTGGGAAAAGCATCTTTAATAGAAAATTCAACACCGAAGGGATCCAAAGGATATATTCCTTACTAATACACACCTGTAACAGACAGGTACTTAAATAATATCTTTATTTTACATTTCATTCACAGGGATGTGATACATTTAGGCTAGGATACAATTGTAATGGAACACTTAAATCAAAAACAAGTCAGAATTTTATTTATATGGCACCTTTCCTGCAGAAAGACTAAATCAAACTGCTTAATGGATTAAGATAACAAAAGCTGAAATGAATAATAAAATAATTGATAACAAAACAGTAAAATACAAGTGTGTCTTAAAACTTAATAATTAAAATAAGTAAATCAAACAATCAATGTAAAAAACAACGGTGGGAGACAAAAGGTGCCAAAATGGACTCTATGTTGTAAATAATAAACCCATCCTGCCCAAATCATTGTTCAAAGCTGCTGCAGTGTTGACACATGGCCCGTGCCACGTGTCAACAGGGGGGATGAAACACCTAATACAACATTTTACAACATACAATCTGGAAACCTATTCAAAAAAATGTTGTAGGTCCTGTATAACGTGTAAAACACAATCCTCAAGGCAACATAAGACATAAAAGAGGACAGTTTCCTCAACCAGCTTATCCATTTCAGACAATCCACATGGATTTTATAGAACTAACACAAAGTGGATCTTACAAATATTGTTTGGTTATCATTGATGCCTTTTTCCAAGTGGGTAGAAATTATTCCAACTGCTAAAAATGACGCCTTAACAGTAGCAAAAGCTCTATGCAAAACAATCATTGCAAATCATGGCATACCACAGACAATGTACTCAGATAATGACCCACATTTTGTAAATGAAGTAATCCAAAACATGGCTGCTCATTTAGACATTAAGTTAAAAAAATCACTGTGCCTATCATCCTCAAAGCGCCGGATTGGTTGAACGAAACAACGGAACAATCAAAAGCAGACTTAGGAAATGTATGGAAGAAACTAAAAGACCATGGCCAGAATGCTTAGATTTAGTTAAACTATACATGAGAATAACTCCAACAAACCAAGGCCTGACTCCTTTTGAAATCATTTATGGAAGGTTTTATAGACCCCTGGTAGAACCAGATTTACAAAAAGCAGATGAAGAACTCACTTCAGCAGATTATATGAAAAGAACCATTTTAGCTAAAGAAGTACAAAGTGCACACAGTCTGCCTGCCTCTCTTTCTGTCTTACAGAACCCTGAGAAGCCCATAAAGCCTGGAGATTGGGTCTTCATAAAAATCATTAAATGAAAAAAATGTATAAGCCCAAGGTTGGAATGGACCCTTTCGAGTTTTGCTAGCCACTCCCACTGCTGTGAAGATTGCTAAGAGACCTTCCTGGATTCACCTTACCCATTGCAAGTTGCAGAGACAACTGGATCAATAGACGTGTGACAGGAGGAAGTCTGGGCTTCAAAGGGCGGGGTGTCTAATAGAGCCCCTGGTCTCAAACCCAGCAGAAAAGCAGTCCTGCCACCTAGTGGTCAAACTCTCTGAAAAGGGAGGCTATTCATCCAGTTGTTTTTCTCTGCCACCACCATGAAGATTATCGAATTATTTTGCCTGACACTGCTCAGCCTAGCAGTGTTATGGCTTCTGATGAGTTCAGACACCACCCCATCACGTGACAAAAGACTTGTAATTGACACCCATCATGCATTCAAGAACACCTGGTATCAGGTGGCTAACTTAACTGCTAAACGTTTAGGTTTTAATGCTAGTTGTTATGTCTGCTCCTGGATCACTCAGAAGAAGTACTGTTAACGGCTCCCTACCCCATTGTTGCACCCCTGAAGGACATCGCACCTGGACCAAGATAGGGAACTACTCACAGAAAACTAACAGAACTGTGGCTAAAGGAATAAATCTGCTGCGTTTAATTGGACAAGCCCCCTTCTGTTTCTCTGTAAACTGTACTGAGACCTCTATTTTCCTTGGCTCTTCAACCTGTGAGGACAACCTTCCTCTCCCAGTGATCAACAGCTCCTCCTGGAATGAGACAACCTGGTTTACGCTCCGATTCCCTGATGAGTCAACAACGCCCTCACGTTTTGTGACCCTCAATACCACGTTCCTCAGCATGAAGATCTCTGGTTTCAACAACTCCAGCCCCAATGGAACCCTTCGCATGCAGGTTCCCTCACAGTGGGGAACAGGAACACCTGACGGCTACATCTGGAAGTGTGGTCACACCTTCTATCTCTACCTGCCCAAAGATTGGTGTGGTACATGCAGTTTGGCTCGGCTGCAGCCATCCTCATACATCATAACGGGGAATGGCTTTCCTACACCATCAACAGAGCTGAAGAAATGAGAAATTCACTCCCCCTCAGGTGTGCAGCCCTTTCTCTGACGACGGAGGCCGAAAACCACTCTATAATGATGCTAAAGGGAGTCTCCATACATTGTTCCCCATGGCTGGAGTATCAAGCCTCATGAAAAGGATGAATGAGGTTTGGTGGACTTTGGAGAACATCACTGACATCCTTGCCGAGATGTCCGACCTGCTGGCTAATGATCCTGAGAAACAAGCCATGAGGACCATGCTTATTGTTACGGCCCAAGAATTTTGGACATGGTAATTGGGCTGTGTGAGCCCGCCTGCATGATTGGGTGGCTGGCTGACTCCACCCTCTGACTGTGACGGCCCCAACCCCGGATTGGTCGCTTCCTCTTCCTCCCCAGCTGCTCAGAGTTAATCAGCCATATTTAAGGGAATGGCTGATTGCAACTCAGGGCAGCTGTGTGTGTTTCCCACTCAGCTTGCCTCATTCTGGGTTTTGGTGTCAGCCTGTATAGACTGTTTTGGAGGACTTGTATTATTGGACTGTTAAGACTGTTTAGTGTTTTGGAAGCTGTGTAAAACACTTAGTACAAGACTGTGGAGTTTGTTGTAAGCCCTGGGTGGCATTTAAGAAGTTATCACCACTAGTTAACTTTCTTAGTAGTCTTTTGTTTTCATTCCTTTTGTTGTAGTTTTGTAAAGATATTATTTTGAGAGCGTTTTACAGGTTTCGTTGAAACCTGATTTTGTTTATCTTTCTTTTACAACCTTCCAGGTTGCCATGGTACCTATAAATAAATACTTTAACTAAAATAATTTGTTTGTGGGTTAATGTTCACAACCCCTTTTCCCTAGCGAGCTGGGGGGATTGTAACACTTATGCAACACCAAGTTGCCCTGGACACATTGTTTGCTTCTGAAGGAGGACTGTGTACAGTAATTGGACAACATTGCTGTACGTATATTCCATCTACACATGATAATTGGACTCTCATCCATGACAGAGTGCAGGGACTTGCTGATTTCCTGAAGTCACAGGAGTCTCAAAATAGTTCCTGGGACTTTATGTCATGGTTGACAACTGGACGATGGTATCAGGTTTTGTTAAAAATAGCTATGCCATTTATAGTAATATTGATCCTTTTTTGTCTGTTTGTTACCTGTGTTATACCCTGTATTGAGCAAATGATGACCAAGATGATTACAAACTCTATGGTACAGTACTCTAAATTGCAACAAAAAGAAGATAATGAATCTGAAGACATGATCTGAGGTTTGATTGACTGTTTCATAGCTTTTTAATGACTCCACGATGTAAAGTACCTTTCAGGTAACCGTTACTGGACAATCCACGTAAGCTATGCCTCAGTTGACAAAAAGCTATTTTATTACAATTTGTTATTTGAGTTACTCCTATTTTTGTAACTTTGTTGTCTGTTATTTTTATATTTTTAAAATGGAGCTGCTACTTATTTTTGCAGTTGTTTGTTGTATGTCTTAATTTTACTTGTAATAAAACTGCATTACAGGGGGGAAATGTTGGGAAAATGAATAATAGTTAAATGCAGGTTTTCTTACAGAAAGGTTTGAACTTTAAGCATCTAAAGTTTCATGAGAACGGAAGGTCTTAAACCTTGAAGCTTTTTCATTTCTCTGAAAGACTGTGTGAGATAGGACTGTAATCAGTCATGCTCAGCTTTGTGAAGCTCGCCCCACGCATGCATGCTATCCTTCACTGAAGGCAGAGGGAACAATGCTGAGAACTCATCTGTAAACTGTGTTAAAACTTTTCTCTCTGATAGGTGTAGTGTAAAGTATGAAATAAAAGTTGTTAAGAGAGGCTTGCTCTCTGAGATCTGCCTGAACTCCAAGCTGACTAGCTGTGTTCGTTTCTATGGCATTATCTCCCTCTGCAGAGTACAACTTTAAAACTCTTAGAATTGATATCTCTCCCACTGTGTTTGTCCTTTGTGTACAGGTTGACATAGATTTAAAATAACCCAACAGTGACCTATCTGCTAACTGAAAATGTCTGTTCAAAACTACACTGAGCATTTGTTATGGGAAAAACTCGTGTTGTTCCTCTTAAATCCTTTAACATCCCCAGAATGGAGCTCAATGCAGCAACCATGGCCAGTCGAGTAGATGTGCTCTGGAGGAAAAGCTGCAGAATTAGCTTCTAAATTATGTGATTTGGACGGATAGTGCTTCTGTTCTTAAATACATCAGGAATGAGACCTCAAGATTTTAGGTTTTTGTGGCCAACAGGGTTTCAAATCTTGACAGTTTTATCTTTTTCACAATGGGGATTCGTGGATGCTGCTAGCAATCCAGTAGACATGGCCACAAGAGGAGTGGAAGTGGATGTTTTTATGAAGGACACAAAGTGGTTGTCTGGGCCTCAATATCTTCTACAACCCATGTGTGAGTGGCCACCCAGATACCATCAGTAACCTTTCACCTGGTGATCTGGAGGTAAAAACAGTTTCTATTATGAGTGATGAGCAAACTGGAGAAGATCCTGTTACTCACTTGTTTGAGTATTTTTCCACCTTGACACGTCTTAAGAAGTCTGTGGCATGGTTGTGGAAATTTAAGGACTTCTGTCTTTGGTGAAGAAAAGAAGACATTTATTATTAAGCCTACCACAGTCTGAGATCAGCAAGGAGCAACTAACAAACTTCAAGAGGACATCTGTGTTTAAGAAACTTTCCATGGAAAACCTGGAAAGGGCTAAGGTTGTCATCATCAAGTTCTGTCAGAGGATGAGATTTCTGATGAGAAAAGGGACAACCAGTTAAAAAACTCCAGTCCTCCTCGAAGACTCTGTCCACAGTTGCAAGATGGATTTCTGATAGTTGGTGGGAGACTCAGCAGATCATCGATGCCCGTTTAGGTGAAAAATACAATAATACTCGCAAAAGATCAACACATCTCAGAGCTTTTGCTTAGACATATACATCAGGAGGTGGGAGATGCTGGTTGTAACCACATGTTGTCTAAGATGAGAAGAAAATACTGGTTGATTGGAGTTAGTACAGCGATAAGAAAAGTACTTTCTAAATATGTCATCTGTCGACGTCTTAATCCTCTGCCAGTGAACCAGCAGATGGCAGATTTGCTCAATGAGAGAATAACTCCTCATGAACCTTCTTTCATGGTAGTAGTTTATTACTTTGGACCCTTTTAATGTACAATCTAGGAGGAGCATGATGAAGAGATATGGTGTTATATTATCCTGCCTTGCTATCCGTGCCATTCACATTGAGGTTGCTACATCACTGGACATTGACTCTTTGATTAATGCATTTAGATGATTTATTGCAAGAAAGGTTCAGGTTTAAGTGCCGCCTTCTGATAATGGAACCAACTTTGTGGGTGCAGAACGTGAACTTAGAACTGTGATTGAACAGTGGAACCAGGTGAAAATTAATTACGTCTTTCTGCAAAAGGGAATTAAATGGAGCTTTAATCCACCTGTAGGCTCACATCATAGAGGAACTTGGGAATGACTAATAAGATTGGTTCGCAAAGTGCTCGATTCCATGATGAGGGTACAAAACCTGAATGAAGAAGGTCTTCATATGGTACTTTGTGAGGTTGAAGCCATCATTGACAGCCGCCCACTTACCAAATCCTCCATGGAGCCCAACGACTTGGAAGCTTTAACCCCTAATCACTTTCTTCTCTTAAAAACCTCTCCATCACTACCACCTGGAGTGATCAGACCCACTGATATGTTTGTACATAGGAGGTGGAAACAAGTCCAATAGATGTCTGACTTGTTTTGGAAAAGATGGGTGAAGGAATACCTACTGCAGCAACAGGAACGTCAACGATGGATTGGAGTGAAGAGGAACCCCATTGTGGGAGATCTTGTTCTTATTATGGACGGTTCAGCACCACAAAACTTGTGGCCAATGAGATGTGTGATGGAAACTTTTCCAGACCGAAGAGGATTAGTTTGTCAAGAGTCAGACTAGTTACCTAGATCGGCCTATTACCAAACTGTGTCTACTGTTGCTGACAGATCAAAGTTAGTGACTTTCTGACTCCAGTCATCAGACTTTGGTTGTGTTGTGACATTAAATTGTGTCTTTTGTTTTTTTGAAGATGGAGTTTAGAATTTCCTATAGGATCTCTGTGGGTAACGTTGATATACTGTATATGACGTCATGTTTGACCTTTCTCCTTTTGCATGCTTGATGACTCCTACTTGGTTAAATATGGGTAATTATTATGAGGGATGCGAATAGGGGGACTGGTGTGTAGGAGCCATAACTTATTCTGTGTAACACTGGGTTCAAAGTTTGATTAGTTGTTATGGTGATGCGTAACAGAAGTTATGTGGGTGCAGGCGGTGTCAATAAAACGGGGCTGTCAGTCTGCCACTCACAGGGTTTTGACAGAGAAAGAGGAGGACTGGGTAGCTGTAGTTGTTGTTAAGTCTTTTTACTATGCTGTATCTTTTACAGAGTCTGATCCAAACTGGGACCCATTCGTCTTATTAGCATGTCATACAAATAGACATAATCTAAACCCGATCTCTAGCCAGTGTGGAATTCTCCACAATAATCTTAATTTTAACATTGTTGTGATGCTTCTGAAATACTAATTTTACAGAACAACAAAAAACAGTAAAAGCAAGATGTGAAGGATATCCATTTGGACACAAGAAGTACCACTAGTAGTAGTAGTACTAGTAGGTGTACTGGTGACTTGCTGTTCTGCTGTGGTTATTGTAATTGTGACAGCAGTTGGTGCTGCAGTTGTTGTTATTGGTGCCGAAGTTGTGGTTGTTGGTGCTGCAGTTGGGGTTGGTACTGTAGTTATGGTGGCTGGTGGTGCAGTTGTGGTTGTTGGAGCTGCAATTGTGGTGGTTGGTGATGCAGTTGTGGTTGTTGGAGCTGCAGTTGTGGTTGGTGCTGCAGTTGTGGTGGTTGGTGTTACAGTTGTGGTGGGTGGTGCTGTAGTTGTAGTGGTTGGTGATGCAGTTGTGGTTGGTGATGCAGTTGTGGTTGTTGGTGCTGCAGTTGTGGTTGGTGATGCAGTTGTGGTTGGTGATGCAGTTGTGGTTGTTGGTGCTGCAGTTGTTGTTGGTGCTGCAGTTGTGGTGGTTGGTGTTACAGTTGTGGTGGGTGGTGCTGTAGTTGTAGTGGTTGGTGTTACAGTTGTGGTTGGTGCTGCAGTTGTGGTGGTTGGAGCTGTAGTTGTGGTTGGTGCTGCAGTTGTGGTGGTTGGAACTGCAGTTGTGGTGGTTGGTGCTGCAGTTGTGGTTGGTGCTGCAGTTGTGGTGGTTGGAACTGCAGTTGTTGTGGTTGGTGCTGCAGTTGTAGTGGTTGGTGCTACAGTTGTGGTTGGTGCTGCAGTTGTGGTTGTTGGTGCTGCATTCGTTGTGGTTGGTGAAGCAGTTGTGGTTGGTGCTGCAGTTGTGGTTGTTGGTGCTGCAGTTTTTGTGGTTGGTGATGCAGTTGTGGTTGGTGCTGCAGTTGTGGTTGTTGGTGCTGCAGTTGTTGTGGTTGGTGCTGCAGTTGTGGTGGTTGGTGCTGCAGTTGTGGTTGTTGGTGCTGCAGTTGTGGTTGTTGGTGCTGCAGTTGTGGTTGTTGGTGCTGCAGTTGTGGTGGTTGGTGCTGCAGTTGTGGTGGTTGGTGCTGCAGTTGTAGTGGTTGGTGCTGCAGTTGTGGTGGTTGGTGCTGCAGTTGTAGTGGTTGGTGCTGCAGTTGTGGTGGTTGGTGCTGCAGTTGTGGTGGTTGGTGCTGCAGTTGTGGTTGTTGGTGCTGCAGTTGTTGTTGGTGCTGCAGTTGTGGTGGTTGGTGTTACAGTTGTGGTGGTTGGTGCTGCAGTTGTAGTGGTTGGTGCTGCAGTTGTGGTTGGTGCTGCAGTTGTAGTGGTTGGTGCTGCAGTTGTAGTGGTTGGTGCTACAGTTGTGGTTGGTGCTGCAGTTGTGGTTGTTGGTGCTGCAGTTGTGGTGGTTGGTGTTACAGTTGTGGTTGGTGCTGCAGTTGTGGTGGTTGGTGTTACAGTTGTGGTGGGTGGTGCTGTAGTTGTAGTGGTTGGTGTTACAGTTGTGGTTGGTGCTGCAGTTGTGGTGGTTGGAGCTGTAGTTGTGGTTGGTGCTGCAGTTGTGGTGGTTGGAACTGCAGTTGTGGTGGTTGGTGCTGCAGTTGTAGTGGTTGGTGCTACAGTTGTGGTTGGTGCTGCAGTTGTGGTTGTTGGTGCTGCATTCGTTGTGGTTGGTGAAGCAGTTGTGGTGGTTGGTGCTGCAGTTGTGGTTGTTGGTGCTGCAGTTGTGGTGGTTGGTGCTGCAGTTGTGGTGGTTGGTGCTGCAGTTGTGGTGGTTGGTGCTGCAGTTGTGGTGGTTGGAGCTGCAGTTGTAGTGGTTGGTGCTGCAGTTGTGGTGGTTGGTGCTGCAGTTGTAGTGGTTGGTGCTGCAGTTGTGGTGGTTGGTGCTGCAGTTGTGGTGGTTGGTGCTGCAGTTGTGGTGGTTGGTGCTGCAGTTGTTGTTGGTGCTGCAGTTGTGGTGGTTGGTGCTGCAGTTGTGGTGGTTGGTGCTGCAGTTGTTGTTGGTGCTACAGTTGTGGTGGTTTGTGCTGCAGTTGTAGTGGTTGGTGCTGCCGTTGTGGTGGTTGGTGCTACAGTTGTGGTTGTTGTTGCTGCAGTTGTGGTAGTTGGTGCTGCAGTTGTTGTTGGTGCTACAGTTGTGGTGGTTTGTGCTGCAGTTGTGGTGGTTGGTGCTGCAGTTGTGGTGGTTGGTGCTGCAGTTGTGGTGGTTGGAGCTGCAGTTGTAGTGGTTGGTGATGCAGTTGTGGTGGTTGGTGCTGCAGTTGTGGTTGTTGGTGATGCAGTTGTGGTGGTTGGTGCTGCAGTTGTGGTGGTTGGTGCTGCAGTTGTGGTGGTTGGCTGAGTTTGTGATGCATTGTGTGGTTGGAGCGCAGTTGTTGTTGTTGAGTGGATTATTGCACAAACTAGTTGTACAGCAGGACGGTCCACTGACAATATTCCCAACACTCTGCATGAACGGCAGACTACCCAGACCTGAAGCAGCTGCACATGTGTTTTCGCTTGCACAGCCATATGCTGGAATTGTGTTTGTTCCATCATTCACTGTTGATACAAAAAGCAGAGGATAGTTACTGTTAGTTGTATATCAAATCATATCTACTGCTGAGGATTACACACAGAGGGATCCTCAGCTGTCAAGAAAATATTTTCCTTTTCACAGTCATTTAATATTTCCTTTCTAATCTATATTTGTTCAACAACATTGTTAATTATATATTAAAACTTACGAGTTGCACTGATGCAGTTGGTCTCGTCTCCTGAACAGATTATGGGAGTGGCGCACTGAGAAGTTGTGGGGTCACAACTAATGCACTGGAGACTGTTTGGGGCCTGAGCAGGAGGAGCTGAAATGAAAATATCACAATGAAAGATAAACTTACTAAACACACAAAAAAGGGAGGATAAAATATTATTTGAACACGTGATGAAACCTACCAGGCAGAGTATTTGAGTTGCAGTTATCGGTGTTACAGCACTGAGCAGATGCAAGTGCATCTTGGGAAAGCAAGTCGACTGAAAATGTTGCACTGCCTGTTGCCGGACACAGAGAGGATGATGCACAGGCTTTGTAGAGTTGTGTTACTGTGATTCCACCCCGAGTTGCTGTGGAGTCAAAGAGCATTTTTCTAGTGTTAATATAAAACACACATAACCTCAGTGCATTAAGCATATTCCATCATAATGTGAAATCAGACATAAGCAGAACAATACCTTGGATGGTAGCTGTTACACACATTGTTTCTGAGCTACATGTTAATGGTATTGTGTTCGCACACGACTGATCCGTGCAGGTCGTACAGATCAGGGCTCCAGCTGCAACCAGGGGAAAAAAGAACAATAACTTGTTTAAATGCAATGGCTCCGCTAGTCTGAAATAGTCCAGTATTTTCTTCCAATCCACACATAGACAGAACTATTTACTGAATATCATTAATTCTACATCAAGGATATAACTGTAATAATTAGAAAAGAGTTCAATAAAAATTACAAATTTAAATATTTAACTATTAACCTTTTATAAATTAAAATATGTGCTTTATCTTACAATAACTACTGTTTTTAAAATGATATATTCTAAAGGAAAAAAAAAAAGACTGGAGAAATTTTAGCCACAACTATATATGGTAAATACTCAATAATTCCATTTACTTAATACTTCAAAGAGAGTCAAACAAAAAAACAAAAACTGCATTTTTTAAATTTTTAAATTTTAATATTTCTAGAATGAAGAAGCAAACATTTTCATGTTACCATAAAGGTGGGATTTTTGATCTATAAAACAGTAATAACCAAACAACAATATACTCAGATGTACATAAAAGAGATGGTTGAATAACTTCTACCAAAAATAAATTTTAAACAGCATATGTGCAAACAAAGAAAGAAACAAATAATTTTTTAAAGCAAACGAAAAGAGACAAGGTTTTATCATTTGAGGAAACACTAGTTTTGTTTTATAATTTGTGTAGCGAGGAGATTAGTGACGTCCACAGAAGCAGTTTTAATGAGAGACATGTTGATAATAACCATGACATTCGATACATATAATCCCTGACTGTGTTAATATTTATAAAATAAAAGGCGAGTTTATATGCTAAAAACGTACCCGTTCGGATACAGTTGATAAACATTTAACAAATTTAACAAAATTAAAAGAAATTATGAAACAAATACTTCAACCACATGATTATCAATCACAGCTGAAAAAAATATTTAAAATCTCATTCTATAATGTTCCACATTTAGAAAGAAATACAAATATTAGGCAGTAATTATTGATACCTGTGCTGTAGAGAGCCCAGATGAGAGTCAGAGAAATAATCAGCTTCATTGTGATGTTCAGGTATTTCTTGCAGAGTAGTTCTCCTAGTTCTGATACTAAATCTCAGGAGCCTTGCTAGACTTTAAATACTGCATGGATGACCTCAATGGTTGGGTGTGTTCCCACAATTCCAGCGTCAAAGATCAAGAACAATGTCAGGGCATCCTAAAAACAAGTCAACACACCCTTAACACACCTATTCACGTAGGCTATGCTGGTGTTTGAACAAAAAATCTCTTAAAATTAAATATTGTATTGTATTGTATTTATTCATTCATTTCAGGCATTACTTTTCCATAGTAGAACACAAAGAAGGTGAGCATACATAGTTTATCTAAGAAACAAAACAAAAAAACAACTATTACCAGCTGTGTGATAAGCAAAATAAATTTCAACACGCCTGAAAGGGATTGGGAAGAAGAAAACTTATTAAATCCTACCCCATTTCCCGTCTATGTGGAAAAATAAGACGCACACTTCCCTCAAATTTACAAAAAATTATAAATTATGGGCCTTAATTTAAACAATTAAACACTGACTCAGTAGCTGAAGTTATAACATTTGGACATGCGGCACTTTTATCCAGGTTTGCCAAAAAAAGCTCTGACCTTTTGCTTCTTCTTCTGAAATCTTAATTTTTCACAATCCATAAAATAATTAAACTTACGCAAAGAGTTCCCAGGAACTAAAACAACCCGGTTATGAACATGTTCATCCTAAAAAGTTTCAAGATATTTCATAGTTGCTGCTTCTCTTTGGGAATATTATGTTTGTTAGTTTTTCTCTTTTTAAGATGTAACAATTCTAAAAAGAAAATGTTAAAAACAATATTTCCTTTTTAAATTACATCCTGTTATCAAGAGCATTATCAGCAATACTACTGAAATTAAATCCAATTAAATCAACATTTTAAATATTAAGACGATCAATGGCATTAGCTTTCTGGTAATGTTTTAAAACTGTTCTTGAATGAATTTGTGTTGTTAAAAGAGGTAATATTACTGAACATATCAGTCTTCCTGTTAGTTATTAACTTTATTTTTTTAAATGATAATAACAAAAAGAATGACAGATCACAAGACGCAGTCAAATACCTGATGACTGAGACATTTCAGTGACTAAAGCTGCTTGACGCTTTTGCTTTGCTTTTAAAGAAACCTGATACGCTTTGGTGGTTATAGGTATGACAACTCCTTTCATTTCTATTATGTATTTAATACTATTCTGTATATAGAAAAAAGTAAAATCCCTTTATTTAAATAATAATGATACATGTTAAACCATTTACATTTAGTTTAATGTCAACCAATAATTCACTCTGAATCGATCAGAAATTAGTCTAAAGGATGAAAAACACCAATTAATAATCTCAAATGCTTTAAAAGAGTTGCTAAAAATCCTATCAAACTTACTAAAGGATATTCACTATTTCAAATAATCTCACCAGAAGTAATCATCATAATCAAAACCTTAATTTAAAAACATTAAAACTTCGCAATAATAACTTCTTCTGATCCTGTTGTTAAACCTGCTGTAATATTTCCTTCACCAATAAACCCAAAAGTAATCTACTGACTGGTTATAGTGTGCAGTGATTTTAAGTCTGTTTTTATGGGGAAGAAATGTAAAAACTTCTTGAAAAGAAGCTTCTGCTTCATCAAACCAGGAAGCAGCAGTAAAATTAATCAACAGCTTCTGTTTATGCATCACTGGGTATTGACTCAAGTCATCACCCTTCATCAGAAAGCCTGCAGACATTCCCACTGCGGTTGCATAAAAAGCCCAAACAGGAACTTCTTCTACTTTTAAACTAACGCCTGTAGATAATGTTACAAACTACATACCAGCCAAACGGCACCCTACGTAAAAGCTCTTCTTTTTTAGTTCAAGGAGTTTAACCTTACATTTCTCTGAAGTCGTTTGATACAACAATACATTTAGCCATACTGAACATGCATTTTAATTTTACGAGCTTCATGTCTGGTACATCATGTGTTTCCCTTTTAGTACCATGCTGTACAGTCCCCCAAACACAAAGAAGGTAACCTGGTATCTTAAACCTCAGTGCTACATATCCCCCTTTTACACATGGGCCGGTACGGTACGCAATGGGTCACTTTCGAACGGTTCTGCCATGTTTCCATTACCTGTGTCCGTTCTGAGCTGACCCCTTTTTTTGGACTACCTCTGCCTTTATACAAAGCGACTCAACACGTCCAGTAATATGATATCCCTCTCACTTCTACACAGCAGTGGTAGCTTCTGACTGGTCTGGATTTGTTTGTTTGAATTTATGTATTTCTCAGAATTAAATAATAGTAACAGCGCCAAGAACAGAAATGTTCTCCATAAAATTGGAAATATTCAAAGTCTCAGAGAAGGTTTTATATATATATATTTGCTTAAAGTAGCTCCATTAAAAAACAAAAAAACTGGGAGCTTTTTAAACTGTTTTATAGCATTTAGAGAGGGTTGTGGTTTTGCAGTATCGTCTGGTGCAGGGGAGAAAATAACTTGATATCAGCTGCAGCTTCGGCATCTGAGACATCGGAAAACTATGAGTGATGGCAGATTTTTATCAGGTTGCCAACAGTGTTGGGGAAGTTACTCAAAAAAGTAACTAGTTACACAATACTAATTACTTTTGAAAAATAATATTATTACACTATTTAGTTTTTCACTTATGAAAGTACCTTAGTTACACTACACCCTGATTACTTTTGTACCCAAAAAGTAACCTGCAATGTGGTTTTCTTTTAATAATGGTACCGAAGATCTCTTTTCAAAACCCTTCTTTAATTAAATATTTGAAAAACAAGCACAATCAGCTGTGTTACATAAGTACCATGAAAAAAAGATACTCTTGAAAAACTATTCTGACCTCAAGTTAAACAGTTTGACACTATTAAAATAAAGTTTTGACTGAGTGGGCTGTCCAGCACCAAGTAATGTAAGTGCAAAAAAAGAAGTTGTGCAAATTACAAATAAAAAGACTAAGCTAACAATAGCTTTGATTACTTAAAAATACTACTACAGAGGAGTATTACAACATTTGTAGACAAAATAAAAATACTGAACTCCAATTATAAATTAATCTAACTTTTGTGAAAAATAAACCTGTTGATATTTTCTTTTGAAAAGTCAAAATTTTTCAGGGAAAAGTGAAATGTCCATGATTAGAGGCATACATTTTTGATATTTAAACAGAGATATTCTCTGATGTAAAGTCTCAAATTTCCTAGAAAAGGACCACTGAAATTTATCAGAAAAAATGTCTTGAGGCCTTGAGTGGAAGAGACTGCAAGGAAGACGCTGCAACATTGCTGCATCAAGTATGGTAGGTCTTGTTATGTTGCAATAACTAGTTTTACACACTTGCATAGAGCTCACTTTGACATACTTGATGCAGTGATGTTGTAGTTTCTTCCTCATAGCCTCTACCGTTCAAGATATTTATATCTTGAATATATATTTATATTTATATGCCAGGCTTCCTCTACTTGCTCCACTTTCACTTACTCCACTTGCTCATCGTTTTGTGCAATTTGGAGACACGCAAATGCAGTAACAGGTTCTGTCAAATCAACCGTTGTACAGCACAGACTGAAAGTCCTGCACAGACTAGTGCCGGACTTTTTTCACCGGTCTTTACACAACCTGACTGCTTTATGGAGATTCTGATCGGAGGAGCAGCAGCGTTCTGTGGATTTAGACGGAGACGACGACGCGGGAAACGGGCTGGTGTGCTCGTCAAGCTGCGACAGCGGGGATTACGCACCGCTCTCCCATCCATACACCTGGGGAACGTCCGCTCTCTGCCTAACAAAATGGATGAATTGCTCCTTCTCCTATCCAAGAACTCAGACTTTAGTCGTTCTGCCGCCTTTTGCTTCACTGAAACCTGGTCCAGTGAACTCATCCCGGACAGCGCTCTAAAGCTGCCAGGCTTCCAGCTGTTCAGAGCGGACCGCTGCGCGGAGCTGACTGGGAAATCAAAGGGAGGTGGAACGTGCTTCTACATTAACGAAGGTTGGTGCACAGATGTCACAGTGTTAAAGAAGACATGCAGCCCTCACCTTGAGTCGTTCTTCATAAACTGTAGACCATTTTATTCACCGCGGGAGTTCGCCTCGTTTGTGCTGGTCGCTGTATACATTCCACCGCAGGCGTGTGTGACGGAGGCATTACATCACCTCGCCGATCAGATCACAGAAGTGGAGAAAAATCACCCGGACTCTCTGCTAATCGTTCTCGGGGATTTTAACAGAGCTAATCTCAAACTTGAACTGCCTAAATATAAACAACATGTGACGTGTCCCACCAGGGACATGAACACTTTAGATCACTGCTACACCACAATAAAAAATGCATATCGCTCTGTCCCCCGTGCTGCTTTGGGACTTTCCGACCACTGCCTGGTCCACCTCATCCCATCTTACAGGCAGAAGCTGAAATCTGCTAAGCCTGTAGTAAGAACTGTGAGGAGATGGACTGATGAGTCAAAGATGCAGCTACAGGCCTGCTTTGACTGCACTGACTGGAGCGTCTTTGAAGCAGCGGCTTCATCCCTGGATGAACTGACCGACACTGTGACATCCTACATCAGCTTTTGTGAGGACATGTGTGTGCAGACCAAAACCTTCTGCTCATTCAAAAACAATAAACCGTGGTTCACTGCAGAACTGAGACGGCTACGCCAGGACAAGGAGGAGGCCTACAGGAGTGGGGATCGGGACCTGTACAAACAGGCCAGGAACCAGCTGACAAGAGGGATCAAAGCAGCAAAGAGGAACTACAGTGCTAAGCTTAAGGACCGTTTTTCTGCTAACGACCCCTCTGCAGTTTGGAGCTACCTGCAGACCATTACTAACTGTAGGAGACCATCCCCCCACCCTGTGGAGAGCCCCCGCCTGGCTGAGGACCTCAACGACTTCTTTTCCAGGTTTGAAAGGACTTTCACACCTCCCACCTCCCCCACCATCTCCATCACAAAAGACCCAGCTTCACCCCAAACCACCCACGTACCTGCCTTGACGATCTGCGAACAGGACGTGCGCCAGCTATTTCAGAGACAGAAAATTAAAAAGGCTCAGGGACCAGACGGAGTGTCCCCAGCCTCTCTGAAATTCTGTGCTGACCAGCTGGCTCCCATCTTCACCCAGATCTTCAATAACTCCCTGGAGCTGTGTGAGGTCCCCTCCTGCCTCAAACGCTCCACCATCATACCGGTTCCCAAGAAGTCCCCAGTCACTGGATTAAATGACTACAGACCAGTTGCCCTAACATCTGTGGTCATGAAATCCTTTGAGCGTCTGGTACTGACCCACCTGAAGGACATCACAGATCCCCTGCTAGACCCCCTGCAGTTCGCCTACAGATCAAACAGGTCAGTGGATGATGCCGTCAACATGGCTCTACACTACATCCTGCACCATCTAGACTCTGCAGGTACCTACGCTCGGGTCCTGTTTGTGGACTTCAGCTCTGCGTTTAACACCATTGTCCCAGAGCTCCTCCACCAAAAACTGTCCCAGCTCACCGTGCCTCCCTCCACCTGTCAGTGGATTACCAGTTTCCTGACTGACAGGAGGCAGCAGGTGAAACTGGGTAAGTTCACATCCAGCTCCCGTTCCCTCAGCATCGGCGCCCCCCAGGGATGTGTTCTCTCCCCACTGCTCTTCTCCCTTTACACCACTGACTGCACGTCGAGGGACCCTTCTGTGAAACTCCTGAAGTTTGCAGATGACACCACCGTCATTGGACTCATCCGCGACGGCGACGAGTCTGTGTACAGAAAGGAAGTGGAACAGCTGGTTCTCTGGTGCAGTCAGAACCACCTGGAGCTAAACCCGCTCAAAACTGTGGAGATGACAGTGGACTTCAGGAAGAGACCACCATCAACATCTCCTCTCATGATCCTCAACAAGCCAGTCCCCACAGTGGAGTCTTTCAGGTTCCTAGGATCCACCATCACACGGGACCTGAAGTGGACCTCACACATCAACATAATAAGGAAAAAGGCCCAGCAAAGGCTGTACTTTCTGCGTCAGCTCAGGAAGTTCAACCTGCCCCAGGAGCTGCTGATCATCTTCTACACAGCAATAGTCCAGTCTGTCCTGACCTCATCCATCTCTGTCTGGTTCGGATCCGCCACCAGGCAAGACAAGGACAGACTGCAGAGAACAGTCAGGACTGCAGAGAGGATCATAGGAACCGATCTTCCCTCCATTCAGGACCTATTCCGGGCCAGGGTCAGGAAGCGGGCCAGGAAAATCACCACTGACCCCTCACACCCTGGCCACAATCTGTTTAGGCTCCTCCCCTCAGGTCGGCGTTACAGAGCGTTGTACGCCAAAACCACCCGACACAAAAACAGTTTTTTCCCCCAGGCTGTCGCTCTGACGAACTCTGTCTAGTCACAGTGTGTGAGTGCACTCACATAACAATAAACTATAACTCTGCACTTCTGTACATACTCACTGTAAAATAACCCCGGCTTGGTGTATATATTATCCTTTATTATTTACGATCTGATATTTATTTGTATTTTTACTTATTTTTGTTCTTATTTTTCTTTTTTTTCTTTTTTTATTTCACTTATTCAAGTTCTGTACTGGAGGAAAAAGTTTGCCGGAGTCAAATTCCTTGTATATGACATACTTGGCCAATAAACTGATTCTGATTCTGATTCTGATTCTGACTACAAATGGATACTGTATTGTGTACAGTGCGCAATTGAAAGTGTGTTAGTGTAGTTGGATTACACCCTGGAAGAGAGTAAGAAAGCACCTCCAATATGCTCAGAACTCATAGGGTAATTGTGCTGGTAATTCATAACAAAACATTGGTGAAATGCAGGAGTTTTCACCTGCCCTCTTGCTTGGCGCATCACAGGCCCAACATCTAATGGGGGCTTTTTCCCCCCCTATAACTCCCTTCCAGTGATTGATGACCCTGCCTGCTGGTGCGTTGGTGGCTCTCGTTGTCTGGGGCTTGGGTCCCGGGTGTGTTTTGGCTTGGCCCTCGTGCGTGCCTGGCTGGTCCAGGGTGGGCCGATGTGTCAAGTCCAGGTCATCTTTGGGTTGGTTGGGGCACCTCTTTTGGGGGTGCCAGTTTTGAAATGCAGTGTGGTGCCATTCGATGGCTTGGCAGGGGTCAGATCTAGCGCGGCTGTAGCCCCCCCGGCCTTGCGGCATTGGCGTATAACCCTTGCTGGTTGATTCCTTGTCGGGGACCCGGGGTCTTCAGATCCTGGACCGGGTCCACCCTGGCATAGCCGGCTGCCGGCAGAGCCCATGGGCCCGCCTGCAGCAACCCGGGCCCCTGCATTGTAGCTGCCGGACGTTCCCCCAGGGGCTTTCCTCTGTTCCTCCCTTCAGGGATGTGGTCGGCCCTAGGTTAGTCTGCCTGGGGGTCCTACGTTCTGGGGTTTCGGGCGTCTATATCCCCGACCTCCTTCATGGTGATTCCTGTAGGGCGGATTGACGGCTCCTCACACCAGCTATCAAACACTCGTATGGGAAAACCCTGTAGGCACCATAATGCTCACACACATACACATATAGGTGTGGGGACATCTGTATTTACAGATATACTATTGGGGTGAGGTTATCATTAAGAGATAATTGGTGCAAATAGCTATTCAGTGACATATTTATACACCCATTTTTGTGTTTCATATTATTTGATTTGTTTTGTCAATGTTGCTCCGTTTTATTGGTTGTAAGGTTTTTTTCTACCTCTCTGCCATCCTGCGGATGTGGAGAACTGTGTTTTGTTTTTTCTCTTTTTTCCCCTTCCTCTCTTGTACCGTCAACTTTCACTCCAACCTCTTCTGCCTCTCTTCTTCATCTTCTTTCTTTCTTCTCTTGTTTTTTTTTTTCATTTCTGTGTCCACAACTTCAAGAAATTAAACCTACAGCACTCTTTAATAAAGATTTAAAATAATAAAAATTTAACATACCGTCCCAACATTTTCTGATTTGGGGTTGTACATTCCAGTGCTAACAACTGCCGTTAGAAGTAGTGAGTCAATCAACGAGTCATTTTTCCTCAGAACAAGTACACATGCTCTGTAAAGGCCTCAAATGTTAATCAGAGAACACTGGTGAAGATGAAGAAATGCAGAAGAAAATTAAGGGTTAAAAAAACATAACTTAATGTTTAAAAGGTAAAGACTGTAAAACAAAATTATTCATACCATCACCTGCAAATAGAAAGAGTATGGCATAGGAGCTGGCCTAATAAGACATGGCCCTCCGGCTCAACTGACAGGCTGGAAAAAGAAATCATAAATCTCAGGTCTCCACCAGCTTTGAAGAAAAAAAACTAACACTGCATATCACCCTGAACACGTCACTGTTAAAAATGGAGGTAGCACTATGATGATATGGGAATTTACAGCCAGGGAAGTTTGTCAGAGTTTATGGTACTATGTAGGGGTGCACCAATCTGACTTTTTCAGTCCCGATACCGATATAGATGCCTGGATTTTGAGTATCTGTTGATACCGATACCGCATTTTGAGTATCGGCTCATGGTATCGGCTAAGTTTACCGATACTGATACATATACATTAGACGGTATGGTGGCAGTGGGCGACTGTGGCTTAGTGGTAGTGTAGTTGGCTACTGTACAGTACCAGAGAGAGGCTTCAAAAAACTTTTATATATCAGAATGGCCTAGTCAAAGTGAAGACCTTCTTGGAACATTTGAAATCCCGACCAAAATTTGTGGGATTATAATACTTTATTGGGTCACTTGTACCAGTATTGGGAGTAACTCACTACAAAAGTAACGAGATATAGGGATTTTTAATATAATTGTGTAGTTGTAATATAATGCATTGGTAAAAAATGTACAGTAATAGTATATTACTCGTTACAATTTCAGTAACTCATGTTACAAGCACTTTAAATTATTTTATTTTTGCCAAACTAATGCAGATCACTTCAAATTAAATACCATAGAAGAAGATCCACAGTGTAGGCTACTTCCTGTTGCTCAGAACCAAAACATCAGAGAATCAGGATAGCTGAGGAAAAGATCCTCCGTACATTTACACAGTGGCATAATTCACATTATTTCCCTAACTAGTTGTGGAAAGACTGTTCAGTCTCAGGAGTCTCATCTTTGTCGACCATCTTTATGATGAGAGCTTTCATTGCCTTCTTTCGATGTGATTTAACATTAAACATTACCATGAGATAGTAGGCATCCAAAGATATTTGAGACTCAACATTTAATAAAATAATGTTAAAAATACATTATTTGTGGTGTCACACTTGTGTTAAATCAAACTTTATTCATAAAGCACTTTTTTATACAGGCCATACATCTCAAAGTGCTTTACAGATTAAAATAACCACATATTAACCCCATTCCCATCCCTCCCTACCAATTAAAAACATGATCCCAGTTATACCCCCTCCCCTCATTCCAACTCTCATGCACATACACAATTGGAAGCAGTCGTAGAGAACATTAGGCCGAGTACAGAAGGGCCAGGCTAAGGAAACACCATCAAAGGAGCCATCTGCATCAGCAGCAGCCTAGGCAATGAACCAGAGCGCCAAGAGGAGGGAAGGCTGGTACCCTCACCTCCATCTAAGAGTTAAGAGTTAAGTTACAGAGGTGAGGACCAGGCCTGGAGTGGCTAATCGGGAGCTGGACATTTCCCGGTGGGCAGGTCTGATATCTGGGCCGCAAGGGCCGAATTTATAGCAAGCAGAGCTGTACTAGTGTGCTAAATGTGCAACTAGTCAAAAAAGAGTTATTAACACTATTTATGTCTAGTTTGGCAAAACTTTAAACTTGTAGGTGAAAATGTTTAACTAGTTCCATGTAGGAAACGTTGTCTCGCAGCTCCAAAGAGTTAGACGGAAAATCCAGGATGAAGCAAAATGAGCTCACAAGTCCAAACGGGGCAGGCTTATTTATTGGGTTAATATTATAAATGAGTAATAATATAATGAAGAGCATGGTGTAGACCTGCTATAAAAAAGCACCCTGCAATGCTAGATAATTCAGCACTACAATAATAAAACTGAAGTGAACTTATTTAAGGGTTTGTAAAAGTTGGAGACTTGTGCTGAGAATGATGATTTTTTTAAAACAGAATCAGTGTCTGAACCAGTCAGGAGTCAGAAGTGATGAGAGGATTTCGTTTGTCAGTATAAAATAAATATGTGTTGACATGCATCCATTAAATCCAATAAAAAACTTTCTATGCCCAAATGATAGTTTGAACTGTTACATTTTTCTTTAACAGAATGACAATAACAGTCTACTTGGGGACTGATTACACAAAATATAGATTCTGATATTGTAAATGTATGTGTTGTAAAAAATAATATAGATATGAACACATACTGAAATAACTCCACCTAGAGAAGCAGTTAACCCTTATTTATACTGAGTTGGACATTTTATAAAAAATAATACTCTAAATTAAAAGGCTTTACAGAACAGTGTGCTGCTGTAGCTTTACAATGTAAGGTTATAATTATATGACTTTAATTAAGGATGCAATGATACCAGTTTTCTCAAAACGATACACCGATACTTGGATCTGAGTACTTGCCGATACAGAGTAGGCCTACCAATGCCGATACTTCTACCACACACAAAATCAATAAATTAGAAGACAGGTTTTATTTTCTGTACTGCTTGTTACAACAAGTGATTGGAAATTCAATAAAAAAATAGAATAATAAAAATTGACCACAAAACTAAAATCTCAAGTGAAAAATACAAATTTTCTGTGAAATTGTTATAGTTTCCACATTTTAAATATGTGTTCATGGTAACCTATAGGTTAACTTTAAACACTACGAGTACAATGGCAGTACCGGTATTGGTGCAACCCTAATTTTAACAAAAATAGGTTGTGATATAAAGTGGGCAGGTCTGAGACATGAAACTCCAGGGCTGAAAAGGAGTCCTTCTCCCACCCTGGTGAGGGCCATAATATTGAAAAGACACCTCACAATGAGTGAATGTCCTTACTTTAGGGATGACAAGTAAACAGCTGCCAGAGAAGTGCAGAGACCGTGAGGGTTCATATGGTAAAAGCAGTTCAAAAAGATAAGAAGGCAAAAGACCATTAAGACACTTAAAAACCATTAAAAGAACCTTAAAATCAACCCTAAAACATACAGGGGAGCCAATGCAGTGATGTTATGACCAGTGTAATGTGTTCCTACCTCCTGGTCTTTGTCAGGATATGTGCTGCTGAGTTTTGTAGAAGTTGTAAACTAGATATGCTCTTTTTTGGAAGACTAGACGGCAGGGCATTATTGTAATAATTTATACCGGTGACAAAAGCATCCATAGGATTCTTCCTGTTGGTCAGAGAGAGATGGGATGGACTCTGGCAATGTTCTTAAGATGATAAAACCCTGTTTTAGTAATGTTTTGAATGTGTGGGATAATGTCATCAGGAGACATGGAGATGTACAACTGTGTATCATCAGCATAGCTGTGGAAGTTAATTCCATGTCTTCTGATGACACTGCCAAGAGGGAGCATGTACAGGTTAAAAAGCACTGGGCCTAAAACTGAACCCTGGAGCACACCACATGTGATCGTATGGACCTTAGAAGAGCAGGTATCGAAACTTACCATAAAATTGGTGTCTGTGAGATATGATGTGAACCATATAAGAAAAGCACCAGAGAGGCCGATCTATTTTAGACGGGTTAAGAGTAGTCTACTGTATCAAAGGCAGCGCTTAAAGGTTGAATATGGAACATTCTTCTTAAAAGTGATCTCTTAAAAAAAGGTAATACGTCAACGGGGAGTTTAGAGGTGTGCATAATGAAAGTCCTTTCCTTTAAACGTTATATTCAACCTGCAATCATTAAAAAAGATAATTTTTTCCCACCACCGCACTGTGTTTATATTTACGTGTTCCAGCCAACAGCGCAGAGGCATTGTAGGTTTCCAAATACTATTGTAAACATCCGCCTGGAGCAACGAGGCATGTACTGTAGAAAATGGAGCACTCGGTTGGTTTAGCTGCTATGTCTGAGCCCCAGAGATTTCATTATTTTTCTCAGAATTGGAACGACCTTACAAGATCTAAAACCAGAGTAAGTTTAGGTGAAGCCTACAAGAGATGAACACAAATGAAAAACTTTCAGGGCATCAAAATGTATGCGGTAACAGCAACGTTTTTCATGGAGAAAGGTAAGAAAGCTTGCTAACTGCTAAAATTAGCTGTTGGTCAAACAGCTTTGCAATACTTGAGTATATGACGTTGTTCCTAGATATGAGAGCATCCACCTCCACACCGAGTAAACGACAGAAAATGAAGCGGTCCCTCCTGCTCTCCCCAGTATAGCAGGCTCGCTTTTACTGCTGCTGTAAGTGGCTATTAGAAAGACTTTTCTAGCTAGCCTTGACACAGGTCCCTAACCACACACTTCAGTAAAATACGCACGCTGTGAAATCTGTTGGTTGTTTATGTAAATTATAAAGTATTAATAACACCAGTAGGCAATGTGGGACACAGCGGCCGAGATAGCTGGAGCTGGGGAACGATCCATAAATCTTTTGGTTAAAAGACAAACTCCTAAAACCCTTCGCCACAATCCCCCTGGTAAAAAAAAAAAAAAAAAAAAAAGGTGTTGTAGGATAATTATCTGTACCACAATTCCCTACCAAACACAATATAGGCGTCTCTCCACCGGTACGATTCGACTCGGCTCAGATCGACTCGGCCGCAGTACCTTTTACTCTCCACCAGCAGAGGTCTGGATGAGCCGCTCCGAGCCGATACTATCTTTCGTACCACCTCAGCTGTGGTTCCATCCGTGCTGAATTGGTACTGAAAAGCGACGTCAGACGGCTGTCAGTCACTGATTGGCTGGAGGGCAGAGTCATTGGAGAGTAACTTGACAGCGTCTTTTAACAACAAACCGACCGCCATTTTGAAATTCCGTTACAGCGAGTGGATGTGTTTAGTGTTTGTTTAAGTTTTCTGCAGCACAGTGAGACATATTTGTTTCTATTCCTTAATTTGAATTCTTAGTGTATGTTTTAAATGCACTGTAATCATGGTACTTTTAAAAAAATATCTGAGAGCCGTTGCAGTGGGATCAACACCTTCTTCTGATGGAGCAGAAGCAGGAAAGCGGCTTACGGAGGGTGGAGATGAAACGATGCCTTCAATCTGCCTTTAATCAAACCTTCCTGGGATGCTGCAGACTAAACCATGACCCATAAACATGTGCAACTGGACTTTTGTTTCTGAACTTTTTCTATACCTGTCCAATAAAATGTCCAAGTGATACGCTTGTATTTTCATTTTCATTACACGCTGGTTGGTGGAATTATTTTACAATATTATTTCTGGCATCAGGGTTCAGCAAAATTTTTTAAAATCTGATAGCAACATTTGCTCTGGTTGTTAAAAGTGAAAAAGTCTTGCGCTGCTAAATAAGTTAACTGCATACATTTGAAAGCTGATGAAAAGCCGAAGCCTACTCAAAGATGGGATATCTGTAAAACACATTGTAGTGGTGATGATTTAAAAAAAGCACACAGCTTTATTACAAAACATACAATTCTGGTTTTTAATTCATAGAATTTGTAGCATATATATGACAACTCCTTTCTTTAAGGGGACACAGAGGCGAAACGCTGTGTCGCTCCAGCGCTGGACATAGTTTGCTGCACATGTAGATACATTTGTTCTGACATCCTGAAGTTCTGCAGCCACTGAGCTTTGGTGAAACCCAGAAGAACGTCTCATCACTGCAAAGCACAGTTAAACGACCAAACCGACTTCACAGAGCAGTCATCTGAAACACGCACACACAGAATACTTATTACTGAAGCAAACTTGTCAACGTAGATTTTTTACGCTGGGCTTTAGCAAATTAATAAATACCTAGAGCATATTTATAGCCCACCACACGGGGTAGTATTAGCATCGGCTTACCCACACAACCTGCCGGGGTCCTGTCTGTAGCGTCATTCTCCTGCAAAGCTTCTTACACTCCTCTGTACTACTCCACCGTGTTTTTCCTTGCAGCATGTAGCTTTTCAGAGGTTTGTATTCTTCGATAAGAGAGGCTTTATATTCGACGTGGGACTACAGAAATCCACAAACTGAGCAAAAAGCTCTCGATCCCTGGTGAGGTCGCCATTCTTCTTTCTCTCCAAGCCTTTGTTTACTTCCCGCTACGTACTCTGGTCCCGCCCACCATATGGCGCACCCGCTTATTTTAGACGCTCTGGTTTGTTTCAACTGTGAAGCAACAATTGACGATTTGAGCCGTGTCGAGTCGCGTTACCGAAGTACCAGCTTGGCAAAAGGTACTAGTGGAGAGACGCTTTATGTTACTGT
Organism: Apricaphanius iberus; assembly: GCA_028564705.1. Classification (NCBI taxonomy): domain Eukaryota; kingdom Metazoa; phylum Chordata; class Actinopteri; order Cyprinodontiformes; family Aphaniidae; genus Apricaphanius; species Apricaphanius iberus. The sequence goes on along the minus strand of JAPXFQ010001038.1, from coordinate 276,526 downwards.
AAATTTCAATGAACTATTGTGAATTGTTACAGTGCTGTAGTGGTTACCGTGAACTTTTACATTACTGTACATATTATGGCCATTTCCAACAGTAAATAATATCTTACTATAAATTCCAATAAATTACTGTGAATTTCCACAGTACTACTGCTATTTCCTACCATACACAATATGTTACTGCTAATTTACCATTAATTAAAAAATGTTATTTGATATTCTAGTAATATTCCAGTAAATACTGGCCTGCGTATTTGTACTAACTGTTGATCAAAGAACATTGTACTCCACCTCTACTTTGTTAAACCTCCTTCTTGCTGTTGTAGCTGTTTTTCATATTTTGAGAATTTTGGTTATATTGGATATGAACGTTGTGGAGCCAGATAACAAATGGGCTGCTTTTGTAAAGCGCTTTTTTAGAAAAAGGACCACAGAGTGCTTTACAATACACCCGGGGTGTCAAGCTCATTTCCACTTAGGGCCGTATCAAGGTCATACATTTCCTTAAAAGGCCGGTTAAGGCTGAGGGTATTGAAAAAAATATCTTTAACAAACTGGTAAAGTGTTAATAAATATCTGTCTCTGTATTCAACAAGTACTTCATAAAAATTAAATAACATTGAACATCTTTTCACAATGTTGTGATTTAGGACTATTCAAAGAAACACAGATTTCATTTGACAAAATATTATTAGGTGCACATAAATAGAACTTTCTATTTATATAATCCTCTATAGCCATACGTAAGCTGTCCCTAGTGGCACTTGTAAGAAAGTTCTAACTATTTTTTGAAAATAAATACAAAAATTGGCTGGCACAAATGATCAAATAAATAATCCTTATTAGGAGTAAAAAAGCCTGCTTTGTTAATAGCCTATGGTTAAAGGGGTAAGCCTTCTCTACTGTATGTTTAGGTTGGTCATGATAGTGGTACTTGGAGAGCTCGGCATATTCTCAGGTAGTACCACTGTAAAAAGCTTGAGAAATACTGCTCTAGAGTTTAGAGGGCCACATAAATGGATATGGCGGGCCGGATTTGGCTCCCGGGCCTTGAGTTTGACACCTGTGCACTACACTCAGTGGTTCACACACTGGTGGTGGTGAGCTACACTGTACCCTCAGCTGCTCTGGGGCACAGCGATAGAAGTGAGGCTGCCATATACTGGCCCCACTGGGCCCTTTAAGTTAGGTTTGACCCACAGAGACCATTACCAAGACAGATGGAGTGGGGTTCAAACCAGCAACCCACTGGTTACAGGACGAGGTTCTACAAACTAAGCCACGGTCAGAAATATCTTTGTTGGCTGTTATTTTAGGCTTGTTTTCTCCATAAATTCCTTCAAGATGCTAGAGATCTTCTGTGAATAATTTGTCTGTTCTTCATCAATTGCATCTCATCATTCTCTGGTGTTCTTAAAGGCTGGGACTCCTTGTTTCCTTCTCTTCCTGGGATCGAGCTTTGAGGTTTTCTCTCCTGGAGTTTCACCTGGCCTAAATATGTCTCCAATATACAAAAGCCAGACGCAGCTACAAAGCCAAACTATTCAGACAAACTAACAACAGACGATTTATTCATGACCTCGATCTTCAGTTTCCTTCGAAGATGCATAGAAAAACTGTGGCGGCTCACTTGGAAGCAGCAGGGGGAAAAGCACCATTCCCCATGTGGGATTTAATGTGTAACCGGTGCGTCTCATCACATGGTAAAACCGAAAGCTTTTGCTGTGACAGCAGTCAGATGAAATATTTAATCTGATAACCAGGAAGTGATGAAGATGAGAAAGTATTTCTAGCAAAGCATCAAAGAATATCTCTGGAGACAGCTTCAAACTAAAGCAACCCTTCCCACAGATGCACACTGCCTTACTGGACACAGCAGGCGGAGCTAGCCACTGAACTCGGATTTGGTCATCCACCTATAAATAACTGGATGAAAGTGTAGAGGAGGATTCATGGTGCCGAGGGAACAGAAATTTATAGGAGAGTATTTGTTGAAGGCCTGCTGTCAGACTCTACTACTGATTTACCATCTGTGAACTTTATCAATGTTCTGAAATGCTTTTTACAGATTTTTTAAAAATAATCTAATTACATCATAGTTATGTGAAACATGTTTTTCTCAAAAATGCCACCATGCTAGTTACTTTTTCCTCTTTTATTTATTTGGCATTTTATTTGAGTCATTCCTCAAAATTTAATTAATAACAAATTAAAGAAAAATGTTTAAAAAACTCTAGTATGTATATTATGTTGAGTGAAATAAAATGATCAGAAAATCTAATTTACAGTACATTGTTGGATCCAAATATCATTATTCACGACAAATCCATCTACCCACTATAAGTAGGCCTATGCATTATTTGCGGCTATCTATTAACCCCTCTCCTCCCTCCTTTTCACTATTTATCATGAACTAAAATAGACAGATGGGCATTAACTACCAACCGCCATTATTTTTAATTGCAATTTTTGAAATCTACAACCAATGTGTGATCACATCTAAAACATAAACATGAAGACTTCTTATTCTATTTAGACCTGTTTATCTAACCTGCAATCTACTAATTTACTTTAGTTTACTTCTTGATTCTTAGAGTTTGTTCTGTTTTAAATTAAATTAATATTTTAATTCCTCACTCGATCATTCATTTAAGGATGATATCCAGAATAGAAACCATAATTAATAAAAACATCATGATGGTTATTGTTGTTTGCAGAAATGCAACTTAAGCCATTATTCTTAGAACTACAAACTATTTCAATGAAAAACAAATCGGAAAAATCTGATTTGCAAAAACAAGACTTGAATGCTTTCATAATTTAATCAGTTTGTCCCAGGAAGGAACGTGAGAGTTAATGCAGTAAAACCAAAACTACTTTTTTTAGGCACCAATCCCCTTAATGATGGAGGTATTGATCTCTGACACATGGTCCATGCACACTGAGCAGTTTTAAGTTGTAACAAAACATTTTCCAAAATCCTTCCATCTGTTGCCTAAACCCTTTAATCTTTGCAGTGTCTAATAGTTTAGGCAAAGACGTATCCAGAGTCTGTTCTGAATATAAAGAGGAGAAAACAGATCTCTGTTTAAAGGCCTTCTGGAGAAAAAGATGATTAGCATCCTGTGTTTACTTTCCACAAGTTACTGGGAATAGCAGTGACTCATTCAGAGGAGGATGTTCCTGACCAAAAATGGCAGCGAGTGGAGACGCTGGATTCAGTCATGCTTGAATGAAGCTAGAGTTTGCTGCAGGAAAATCCCTTTATTTCAGTCATTTTCAGATTCTCTGAGATTGTTCCGGTTTTTATCGAACACATTGGAACAAACAGCTCCTTAATCACTTCTCTCATATCATTTAACCTCCTCAAGCTCCTCTCTGTAGCATTTCTTAACCATTTCAGGCCTCTCTTATCACTGCTCATATATAGAGCTCCAAGTGTTCGCTGACAACAGGTGTGGGGTTACTGGGTACAGCCAGCCATATAACTACACTTTTATTTAGTTCCTGAGATCTTTCCCTAAATATAGATGAACACTAACCCCAACAGAGACTGGAATTACACATCTCTTCTCTTTTTAGCCTTTGTAACTCTGGGGGATTAGACTCACAAATGAATCCAAACACAAAAGGAGACAATGTTGTTCCTGTTCAGACTGACTGTGGAAAGAAAGTTGAGAGGTTAAATATGTTGGTAAAGAGTGGCTAATAATCACACGGTCTAAGTTCTTCCTTTAGTTTCTGTATGGAAGATGAAGCATATATTTGACTTTGTTTGTGGAACTTGTCCGCTGTGCATCTCGTTACATCTGGTAGAAAACAAAGATGATTTCAAAAACAAAATCAAACACGGTGTTGGTAGTGTGATGGTCTGGGCCTTCTCTGCTGCTTCACGTAGGACTTTGCATGGGCCATGTATGGTTGACAACCCTTCAGTGTGGCTGAATGGAGTTGATTCTGTAAAGAAGAGTCGGCAACATCTGCATACAGTGATGTAAATGATTTCTGTACAGTTACTGTAAATATACGATGGCTGCTGCTGCCAAGGGTGGCATAAACAGATGATTAGGTTTAGGGGGCAATTATCCTCTAACAGGTTGACTTAGATAGTTTGCGTATGAATTTCCATGTTAGATGACGAGCTGCACAATATTGATTCAAGCCAAAGTTTACTTTCACTGTCCTCTGATCAGCTGTATTGTTCTGATGTACTGAAACATTTTATCAATTTAGCAACAAATAAAATTGTTTCTGTCCTTACTCAGCTGCAAGCAGCAGTAATGAATCCTGCATGTTGACTATTCAACATTTCCTTTCTCTTGTTTGGTAAAAATGGGTTTTCCATCAAGCTTTCCTTGGGAATCAATGGGGTTTTTTGGGGATCGGAGTGTATTTTGGCAAAAATTTTCCACATTCTTAAATTCTTCTGTGTAAATCCCATTCCAAGAGATCCTGACATACAGACATTCCAGGGAGCAACGTAAGCTGCTATTTGTATCTAAGCCCCATGCTACCACTGTGGCACAGGTGCAACAAACTCCCAGCCTCACAGGAATGTTTGAAGCATGAACCGTCCTGGGAAGAGAATGTTGAAAGTAAACCCAGCTGGACTCCTCCAGGGGAGGAATCACAGGTCTAGATGTAGAGTTCAGAGTATTTGACAGAGCGTTTTTCAGTTCTCAGATCACAAACCATCTATTGTTTACCTCCTAAAGGGAACTTTAGATCACATCCCATTACTCACCCTGGAGATGGTCAGTGGCTGGTTGAAGTCCTTTCCTCCGGTCAGCCGAAAACCCCAGGGGGGCGGCCCGTCCAGAACAACATTAAGTGGCATGGCCCTTTAAAACAGCAGACTGTTGAAGCGCGCGCTGCTGGGATCACAGTCAGAGTCGAGAAGTTTCAAAGTGATGGAGATTATGAACCATGCTGGAGACTTGGTGGGAGGGGAGACGGAGGAGCCTACGCCCCCGAGGGAGCTGATTGGTCAGATTTTTGTCTGCAACAACTCAGACTCACTTAAAGATTTATAATTCTTTTTTTCTTTTTAAATATTTTCCTTTCCGATCAGAAGCCAGAGTTTTACCTCATAAAGGACAGCTGTATGATTCTTTGTTATTCTGAGCGTCTCTTTAGCTCGAGCCCCTTCCCACTCAGGGTTACTTGTAAGCAGAGTGGAGATATAACCCAGCCTCCGTCAGAAGCCACTGACTGCCAAAGCGTTTCATCCACAGATGCTGGAGGTCTGGCAGGACTCCTTCGTGCTCTGAAGGCTCTAGCTGCTCCTGTCCTTATTTGGTTCTGAAGGCAAACCTCTCGGAGGTCCTGGAGGCCTCGCAGAAACATTCCAGTCACTTTGGATCAGGATGGAGCTGAAACGTCTTACCTTGGCTTTATAATTACACAACAGCTTCATTCACACAGGGGTTCTAGCAGCTGTTCTCATATTTCTTTTATGTTGATTTAATGAGATATTTTCTATATTCAAAAAATGTATATTCTACCTCTGTTAGAATGCAACAACCCTTATTGCAACCATAACATTCTTTTAAGCCTTTATCTTTATTGAAGCCTAATGAAAATGAAAAACCCAAAAACCTGTTTAATTTGTGCATGTATGTTCAGAGTAAAAAAAAAAATCTACCTCAGATCTGCAGGCTTTCATCAAGCCTACATGAGATTATTCATAAAGTAATCTTTTTAAAATAATATCTTCAGAGCTGATAGTTTTGATTACTTGAATGGTTAGGAGAATATTAAAAGTCACAGACTGTAATAATCTGCCCCCCTACCCCACCTCCCTTTCTCCACACATTTTAATTAAACATTTTTTGGAAGTAGCAACAATTTGCTTAAAATTTATTTTCTACATGTCAAGGTATGAGAGAGCAAGTTATGTGGTAGATAACAGGAAGGATGACCTGTGTACAGCCAAGTCTTTTGCAGTCTTCAACTAGAATGAACATGATGGGGTTGGAAATGTTCATATGTTTTCAGGGAAAACATGATGGTTCCCTAATACTAGCGTTGCTAACTTCCTCCTGTGACATCATGGAAAAATGAAAAATCATTGGCGCTTTATTCAGTCCCTATGGACCCCAATACGCTTCACAGTATATTCACTCATTCACACACATTGGTGATGCATTACATTAGTGTACACTAATGGAGGCGAGGCTGCCGGACACAGGCGCCACTGGGCCCTCTGACCACAACCAGTGGCAACGGGTGAAGTGTCAAGGATACAGCGAACACAACAGTCAGAGCTGGGACTTGAACTGGCAACCCCCTAGTTACAAGACAAACTCCCAAATCCTGACCCACGGTCAGACGTTAATTACTAGATCCCTTTTCAAAGAATTACAAGTATAAACAGGATGTTCAGCACTCCAACTGTTCCGTCAAACAGAACAGAACAAGACAAGTTTCTGTTTACAACAGAGTGCACCAAGTTTATACTGCTCTGCTTTGACGGAGGCAGATTGACGCAGCACCATTATCTGTCAACGCAAGGGCTCTCTGTCCCCTACGCATGGACAGACGAAGTAGAGCCCCATTTTCTAACTATCCGTCTCTGTCAACAGAGAGTGCTTGTGATTGGTCAACTCAACAGCCAGAGATCATTTCATCAGAACAGGGCTCTACAGTCACTGTAATCAGTAGTGAATGCTGCATTTGGGCACTACATGCTTTATATTGAAAGGATAATTTATCTAATTTGGTGTTTTGGCGATTTTGAGAATAAGGTGTAGAGAAACAACAAAACAGGCTACCGTGTTTGTTTCCATGTGTTTTTAGAGTATTCTATGAGCTACACTTCTGCTTAATGAAAACTGACTTTGTGTCATCCATTGCTCGTTAAGGAGGAATGTGTTCACAAGATAAAGAAAAAAAACTCTAGTTAACCAGAAAATACGCTGCAATGGTAGGCAGACCTGCCATGAAACGTTAGCACCCCCTGCTTTCCTGGTCGGTAATTGCTTGGCAAGACAGAAAAATCAATGGAGAATGGAAAGAAAGAAACAAAGTACTATAAAAGAAAAACGTCACTGTCAATATATCTGCGTCTGGATGCAAAGTTACTGTTAGAGAAGTATCAACTAGCCTTAAAATTTAACTTTTTATGTTTGAAGGAAAAAAGATGGACAACTCAAGCCTGAAGACAACTGTGAAGCATGGTGGTGGCAGCATTCTGATGCATTTGTGTTTTACTGTGGGAGAGACTGGTGCAATTCACAAAATGTAATAAACATCTTCAGAAATCTTAATTCTGAATTTAACTATTGTGATAGTCTTAAACTAAAACAGGGAGGCTTTGTCTTATGACAGATATGTTGTGCATCTTTTACAGTCTATTAAATATATGGTTCCAGCTGTACCACATATACACGTAGAAATAAACTGGATCGAAGACGTGATCTAGACGCAGAAGTTCCTGATTGCATATCATCCAGTTAAAAACATCAAACTTAAATCTACTTCAGTTGTTATCAGGCAGCTTCTCTACGTGGTTCATTAGGTTTCCTGAGAATTATGAAGAGATCAGATCAATACTATTACTATTATTGAACATATTCCTTGAAAATAATGCAACTAAACTGAAAAAAGGCCTTAAAAAAGGTGGTTTTATTTAGACGGGGTCACATATCATTTTGAAGCTTAACCTCCAAGAAACAGCAAACTGCTGGATGACGCCAACACCAGCTGTTTGATGCAAAGTACCAAAACAAAGATAATCTGCATGTAGCATCGGACAAGAATGAATTCTTAGGTCATAATAACACCTGCCTTTTAAAATGTGCTTACAACAAAAGCTTCCTCTCTAATTGACTTGTACCTTCAGATATGTAAAACTGTAGTAAGTAAACAAATGTTTATCAGATCATGTCTGTTTATAATGAGGGTCAACTTTTATAAATCAGTACTCTTTAAATACATTTTCTTTTTAATCAACAGTCAAATTGATCTATCAGGCTTAACAGGGAAAGTTATGTCATCTACCAGCTGGATTTCATTAGCAATACAGCTCCAAAAATCATCCGGAAGAGCTACAATATTGTAGAAATACTTCAATTGAATTCTACTGAGTATCATACACAATTTATCATTTTATCACATCTAAAAACATCAGAAATCAAATGTGTTTCAAGTAGAAATCTGTTCTGCTTTTATCAAAGGTAAACAGGAGGCCTAAACACTGAAGATATATCATATTTCTACACTACATATGCAGAGTTTCATATTTTTGCATCACAGAAGAGGTTTACATGTACATGGCTATTAAAGTAGTGATCATAAATAAGGCAGCAATCCCCACCTTAACTTAACCTACAGGAACTTCAATATTTCGACTATTTAAACAAACCTGTGCCGTCCCTTTAAAACTCTGCATTTGATTCGTATCAGAAGTCAGATCGGTGAATGAACAGTACGTCAGGCGAACAAGTTATTGAAACAGTTCTTTTGTGATGGTTTTGGTGCTAGCTACTGTTAGCAAGATGTGCTAATAAAACTAAACATGTTTCCTCCCTTAACAGAAGCGAGATTTGAAATGTAATTCCAGCTGTGGTTTGAGAAAGTACAACCTTCAAAACATTTAAAAGTCATCTTTAAAAATAGCTGAGAAATCAAATGTGTGACCACTAATTTGATTTCTGTACGGTGTAATATAATGTAATGTCTCTACTTTCTATTGCAAAATTATTAATATAAGTCATGATGGTTTTGTTTGCAGTGTTATTGTGTGGTTTATGTGTTGTTGGGAAGTGACCTGCCAGAGAAAATAGATGTAAATTAGCCTTCTGGCTAACTCTATCATATTTACATGGATATGGTTTTGTTTACATTAACATTTTCATTAATAAGAATTATCCCTTTAAATGAATAAATAAAAATGTTTTCTGGTCTCACACAAAGTTTTTATGGAGAAGGAAAAAAAAACATTTTTCATGCTGATCTTAAATCATCATGTATAATAACTCTAAAAATGATGAAAAAAAGGTGGAACTCAAAGATTTTACCGTACTCTACTGTGTACTTCTGGTTTAATGCAGGATTCCTACTCTATACATAAAACCTGATCTGTTTTTTTAAACAGCGATCCGGTTTAAATCCCTGATCTAAGAATTTCTGTAAACTAAAACAGTAATCAGGCAGTATATTCTTGATTACTGAAAGTGAATATAATTAACTGAGGGCTGAGTCAGTAATTGAAATGTCCAAAAGAAAAATGAGTCATTCTAAACGACAAGATAAAGAACATCACCTACAAATAAGGCAATGTGTATAGTCCTCAAAGTTTTGGAAATTCAGTTTTTTATCTTCCAGATACTGGAAAGAGGTTTTTCTATATTTACTTATTGGGTTTATTCCCCCCCCCCAGATTGATCCAGACTTGGAAAATGGTCAAATCAAATTCCATATTTACAGTGCAGGAACCCTTTTACAGTTGCAAGGAAACAGTTTATCCCTGCAACTTTGACTATGTTTTATCAACCTAGCATGGACACTGCACGCCTCACCAAGTTCCGTTAATTTTCCTGACTTTCAGTAGGGAAAAGTCTGACTTCTGACAACAAATCAAATGTGCCATACACATCTACATCACACCTACAGATGAAAGGACAAAAAGGTGAAGAAAGAGAAGAAACCAAATGTGATGGTGGGTGAAAAACAGCTGAGTTTATAAAGCATGTGGATGCTGCCTGTAAAACAGGTCTCATACAAAAAGGCTTACAAAAACAACGAAAAACAAAGTGTTCTCACACCAGCCGACATAGTGAAAGAGGAGTGACGTGAAGGATGATGATGAATAACATATCTTAAGGTGCTTTAACAATGGCTTTTTTGTTGTCAGTGTCCATTCTTTGTGAAGCGTTAAAAGAAGAAAAACAACAAAAACAAGCAAATAGGTGGTGTTCACTTAGCGTGAGGCTTAGCTAAGATGGAATAAGGCAGATATTCCAAATAATACGCACAGATAAACAGTGATACTCTACCTACTCACTCTGATATCAATACATAAATGATCTCATCTTGCGTCTTCATATAAATCCCACATTGGAAACATGATAATTCAATATATTCCACCAGGTATCAACAATCTAACGACACAATGATCCTCGAACATGAAAGAACCGTGCTACAAACATTAGATGTTAAAAAATGTTTTCTAAAAAACAATATGGTGTTCTTCATCTCATAACACAACCTGATAAACAGTTCATCTTCTAATAAATACCTAAACAGGTAAACAACCTTCGAGCCGCAGTCTGAGGAACCTCTACTCTTGTAGATCTGAAGGGAAACATGAGAACAGACAAGCTTGTGTGGAGATCCTGTTAAAGTGCTTCAACCCTAAAGTAAAAAATGTTCAAATAAAAGCAACAAATGGAAAACATTTGTGTGTGAAACTGAAACTCTGTGTGTCAATAGTAAATATGACAGCTGGCAAGATTAATCTCCATGTATTCAGCTGCAATATTTGAAACACATGACTGATGATTTATGCTCAGAATCTAAACCAGAAACAGTAAGTCCTACATAATTGATATTTGCACAGCCTATTATAAATGTGATAGTTTGTCAATGAAATGTTTGTCAAAATCCCCAAAATACAGTTCTGACCTCTGACACAATACTGCTTTTTAACACTTTTTTAACTTCATTTTTTCAGACATTCCTGTAGCTGAACGCTGAAGTGAACTGTTAAAGTGATGCAAATTTCCGTAACAAAACACTGCAAAAACTGTCCATCTAACCAAATCCAACAATCTTGTTTCCTGCCAAAAAGTATTTTTGATCCCGTTTTGAGACCAATATACTACGCAAGAACAGAATGTGTTAGATTATTAATCTTATTTAGAGTATATGCACCTTATTTTAAAAATTCTTACAAAGTGCAATTGTCCTACTGCACTGTCAGATTGTTTCACTTAATTTAAGAATTTTTAGAGTAATCTAGTATCTGTCAGTGCAGTAAGACAATTGAACTTTTTAAGAATTCTCAAAATAAGATTAATAATCTAACATCTTCTGCTCTTAGTATATAAGTTTCAAAACAAGATCAAACATACTTTTTGGCATAAAAAAAGATTGTTGGACTTGGTTAGATGGACAGATTTTACAGTGCAGAGGTGATACTGGTACTCTTACTGCCCTTCAAACTGCTAAAATAGAAAGGAAAGCATTTTTGCGGTCCTTCAACATCCTTCCTCCCATCGTCAAAAAACTAAAGGAGCACAAGTGTTGAGTTCTCCATAATAGAAAAATAAGGGTAAAAAGAGGATATTAAAAAAGAGCATTATCTTGTAGAAGTTTTTCATCAAAGATGGCTAGTTGAAGCTAAGATTCTGTCTGTGTGAAGCTGAAAGCCACACATGGATGCAAATCTTTAAGTGTGCTGCAGCCTCGGGTCTCTGCTGACATCCTGTGCGCGCTGTGCTGACTGCGATGACCATGTCACAGAAAGGGGGCGGGGCCAAAATGAAGTCTGGAATCATCTTTATAGCTGCTTCACATAGTTTCCCGGGAAGGTTCCAAACATCTTGCTCCTTCGAGATGTCCCTTTGGAAACAGAAGAGTGAAAGGAGACGGTCAGATCTAAAAACACCCGGCTGTAGCTGTAGGATGTTAATCAGGGTTTTTTGGAGACGACACCTTTGAATGCCAAATAGACAGTAGAGCTTGGTTTCATGAGCAGTAAAGCTAGTGCTAGCAGGGACGATGCTAATACATCAGCAGTCTTAGGGAGACAAGGACAATTTTGAATGACATTCTGGTCCAGACTCCATACCAGTAGGTGGTGGTAATGCGTTAGTTTGTTGTTTGCCACCAATAAACATCACAAACAAGAAGAGGGGAGCCGTGTTATTTTCAGGCTAATATGAGAATCCTAAGGATATTTATCATGATAAATTTGTATGAAATACTTAATACAAGAACTGGAACTATAAAAGTTTTAAGCAATAGATTAAGTTGGATTGAGGATTTAAGACTCGTGAACTGCAGATAGGGTGACATCAGGTAAATTGGGCGATCAGCGAAGATGAGCTATGTAAGGTTTGAGCCTACTTGCTTTTTAATTTTGTACAATGTCAGCAAGATGTCTAATTATTGGCACAAATGTTCTCTAAAAAACTGTTGATTTGATTGGTGTATAGTCGCCAAAAGGTGGCTCATCTACACAACTTCACCCTACCTATGTTGTTGGAGAACATTTATTGGACAGTTGTGGACGTAAAAAAATGAGATAGCTTAGTTCTGTCAATGATATGTCTTACAACAGTGAGTGGCACGATATTTTTCTTTCTGAGAGGTTAAAAAAATGTTTAGTTTGTTTACATGTACTGTATCCTTGATTGCCATATATCAGTGAAATCTTAGTTTTCATATGATATAAAAAATATGTACAGTGGGGAGAAAAGGTATTTGATACACTGCTGATTTTTGAAGTTTTCTTACTTAAAAAGCATGTAGAGGTCTGTAATTTGTATCAAAAGTACTCTTTAACTGCGAAAGACAGAATCTAAAACAAAAATGCAGAAAATCACAGTGGATGATTTTTAATAATTAATTTCCATTTTTTCCAAGTATTTGATACATCAGACAAACAGAACTCAAAAATTGGTACCTAAACCATTCCTCCAAACAGATCTTCTCCAGAGCGTTCAGGTTTCAGGACTCTCGGGCAACACGGACTTTCAGCTCTCTCCGAAGATTTTCTTTTGGATTCAGGTCTGCAGACTGGCCAGCTCACTCCAAGACCTTGAGATGCTTCCTACGGAGCAACTCCTTAGTTGCCCTGGCTGTGTGTTTTGGGTTGTTGTCATGCTGGAAGAACCAGCTATGACCCATCTTCAATGCTCTTACCGAGGGAAGGAGATTGTTGGATCTCACCATACATGGCCCCATCTAACCTCCCCTCAATACGGTATAGTCGGCCCATCCCCTTTTCAGAAAAGCATCCCCAAAGAATGCTGCTTCCACCTCCATGCTTCACAGTTGGGATGGTGTTCTTTGGGTTGTACTCATCCTTCTTCTTTCTCCAAACGCGGTGAGTAGAGTTTAGGCCAAAAAGCTCCACTTTTGTCTCATCAGACCACATGACCTTCTCCCATTCCTCCGCTGGATCATCCAGATGGTCATTGGCAAACTTCAGACGGGCCTTGACATGCGCTGGCTTTAGCAGGGGGACCTTGCGTGCACTGCAGGATTTTAATCCATGAAAGCAGATTGTGTTACTGATGGTTTTGTGGTCCCAGTTCTATTAAGGTCATAGACCAGGTCCTTTGCATCTCTCACTGTCCTCATGATCATTGATGCCCCCAGAGGAGAGATCTTGCATGGTACTGCAGACTGAGGGAGATTGACCGTCGTCTTGAACTTCTTCCATTACCTATTTCGGAGGTGCAGTTAATACAGGAGATGAGTAGAGAACAGGAAGGCTTCTTAAAGAAGAACTAACAGGTCTGTGGGAGCCTAAATTCTTACTGGTTTATAGATGATCAAACACTTATGTCATGCAATAAAATGGAAATTAATTATTTAAAAATTATCCACTGTGATTTTCTGATTTTCTGCATTTTTGTTTTAAATTTGTCCTTCACAGTTGAAGAGTACCTTTGATAAAAATTACAGACCTCTACATGCTTTGTAAGTAGGAAAACTTCAACAATCAGCAGTATATCAAATGACTGTTACAAACAAGCAAGAATTCTGGCTGCCACAGACCTGTTAATTCTTCTTTAAGAATCTCCAATGTCCTCCATTCATTACTTCTATCAATCACACCTATTTAAAGTTGTTAACGGTATAAAAGACACCTGTCTACAACTTCAAACAGACAGACTCCAACCTCCGTCATGACCATGACCAGAGAGCTGTCTAATGACCCCAGGAACCAGATTGTACACCTGCACAAGACTGGGATGAGTCAATTTTACTATAGGCAAACAGCCTGGTGAGTAGAGATAAACTGTTGAAGCAATTATTAGAAGATGGAATAATTATAGATCACTGAATATCTCCTTAAACCTGAAGCTCCATGGAAGATCTCACTGCGTGGGGTACACGTGGTCTAGAGAACCGTGAGGAAACTGCCCAGAATTACATAAGGGAAACTGGACAAGACCTGAAGAGAGCTGGGACCAGAGTAACAAAGGTTACTGTCAGTAACACACTATGTTGCCATAAAATCCTGCTGTGCTTAAAGCGTCCCCCTGCTTGAGCCAGAACATGACAAAGCCTGTCTAAACCTTGCAAGAGACCATGTGGATAAATCCAGAGGAGGATTGGAAGAATGTCATATGGTCAGATGAGACTAAAATAGAACTCTTTGATATAAGTGCCACTTGTATTTGGAGGCTGAAGAAGGCTGAGTTGCATCCTAAGAACACCATATTTAGAGTGAAGCATGGGGGTGAAAACACTATTAAGGAAATGATGAATGGGGTGTGACATTTTGAACAAAATCCTATCAGTGAGAGAACTGAAGATGAAACGTTGTTGGATCTTCCAGCATCATAATGATGCCAAACACATCGCCCGAGTAAGGAAGGAGTGGCCTAGCCTGTCTCCACAGTCCACACTGCCCAGCCACAGCCACCAAAATATTTCAGCTCTAGAGATGATCTGCATGGTGGAATAGCCTAAAATACCAGCTATAATGTGTGCAAACCTGGTAGAGACCTACAGGAAACGTTTGAATTTTGTCATTTCGAGCCAAGGTTACATGACAAAGTTTTGAGGTGAACTTTGGTTCTTGACCAAATACTTTTCTTCTGTACCATTATACAAACAAATTCTATAAAAATCATGCAATGTGATTTTCAGGATTAATTTTTTTTACATTCTGTATTAATTATGAAAATTATAGACATCTCATATTTTTAAGTTGAACAACTTGCACAATCAGTGAAGGCCGAATGGATACATTTTGGGGGGGGGGGGGGAGAAAAAGAAGAGAGTTTTTGCAGCTTCTTTAATCTGAATTGTTCTGGAGATATCATATTAACTTCCAGAAAAGTACATCACGTGATTCTGGCTTCGGTCAAAGCAAACCTCATCATTCAGTTTGATTTATGGTTTATAAAATGTAAATGAGAAAAAGCATGATTGTACAAGGGTTTTCATACTTCATCTGACAGCTGTGAAGAATAACAGCCACATGCATGATGGATCTCGTTGTAACTTTGTAAATGGAACCACAATGACATCTAGTGGTTGAAGTGCATGGATACAAAACAGTTACTTTAATATTTTCACTAAAAACATATCCACATGCCTTAGACCAGAACAGACAACAAGTGGAACATGACTCAGGTAAATACTTAGAGATTAGGCTTAATGAGGAAGAGTGCTCAGTGGATGGGCAGCGCCTCAAGAAAAATCTGTGACAATTTAACCTTACAGTCATGTTTTGGACTGTGGGAAGGAGCCAGAGAACCCACACAAGCACAGACCAATGCAAACTCCCTGCAGAAAGATCCTGGCCCGCCATTTTAAAAATTAATTTTTCTCATGATGAGTTTGTCCTCTACCTTTTAGATGAGATACTGAATCTCATCTAAAACATGAAAGAGATGCATCAGTTACCTTACTCAGAAACTACAGCTACTGCAGTATTTTTTTAAATAGAGAGATGATAATAACTGCCTTTTTGATCATTAATATTCAGTCCTACCAACAAACCAGCCGTCGTCACATTTCTCCATTACGTCAACGACATCTCCTTCCTTCAGCTCCAGCTCGTCCTCGTTGCGAGGCATGTAGTTATACAGAGCCTGGTACCTGTGTTACAAACACATCAGAAATACACAACATGATGCACTGTATGTGAAATACAGCTAAATGTTACGTAGATGTGTGTTACAGTTCTAATCTTTAGCAAGTCTTATTATATTCTTTATATTAATTTTAGCTACCATTACTGTTTATATGCTACAGAAATTATCTTTGCAGAGCTTAAAGTTTTTGTTCACATTCTGCTGGAGTTTTAAAGGGATTTTATGTGACAGATAAACACACATGTGTGACACATGAGTATAACCTAACCCTGCCTTAAACTTCAACACCTTTATCAAGAACCTTTCTGCTGTGTTCTGGTGTTTGTTCACTAAGTCTGTAGGATTGTAATCCACACCTCTGATCATACCACATGTATTTTTCATAGCACATTTAAAAACATCATGGCAGCTCACCAAAGTGCTGAACAGATAAAACACAATTAAAACAACAATGATGTAAAAGATAAAATACAAAACAGAAAAGATAAAACACAGCAAAATTCTAAATGCTAGATGAAAAGCACAGGTTTCAAACTGAAGCAGAGAAGGCGCCTGTCCCACATGGATCAGGAACTCATTCTAGAGTTCAGGGGCAGCAAATGAAAAAGCCCTTGATGTTTAGAGCGCCTTCTAGGCAGTTGGGTAGCAGACATGGAAGAGCGTGAGGGGACATAAGGGATGAGAGGCTATGAAAGGTACGAAGGAGCTAGTTCAAAAAGGGCTAAATAGACGAAAATTTGAACTTTGAACTGAAGGCGGTAGAAAACAGGGGGCCAGTGTGCAGATGGGAGGACATAACTACAAGCACCTAACAGTGCTATGAAGAGTAATGTGAGGTTTGGAGTGCATCTGTGACTGCACAGCACACAGACCAGCTGTGAAATATCGCTGCAGCATAACTGCTGGTGAAGAAAAGATGTTTCTGTTACTCAGAAACAGGAGAACAGTTCAGCCCACAGCAGGTGAAATGTTCATAATTAATACATTCTCTTATTGATCTGATCAATGGACAGGTAAAAAATAGATGTGACTAGATTTTATGACTCAGTCAGTCAAAATGACCAACAACAGAAAACGTAGAGCGACCTCAGTTTTGTGTCTCTGTCTCTGCTTCTCAAATCCCCTCTAACAGGTTTCCTCCACTTAAAGGGGTGTTTTTCCTTTCATCTGTCACCACATGCTTGCTCAGTATGAGGGATTGTTAGGAAGTAAATGAAACAACACAGGCGACCGCCTGCTGTCGCTACGTGTTGGTCCAAGAGGAGTCAACGAGTCACTGCAATACCCTGGGATTCCTTTAATAGAAAACTTTTACACTGATTGGAATAATCAACTGAAGGATTAATTGGAATCTATTTATGATTGAACTGAAATGACTTTTCAGGTAAAGTGCCTTGAAATGACGTGTAAAGAATCTGCACTACTTAAATAAATTGAATGAAATAATTTTTTTCTGCTTTACAATTTGACAATACTTGGTGTTTGTCTGTCACATGAAATCCTAACAACACAAACTGTAATACGTTTGATGTCCACGCTTAAGCATGTTGATAACAGTTTTGATGGGTGGCAGTCATGATCAACTAAACAATGAGGAAAAATAGGAAGATATTTACAATACTGATGGCAAAGAATCGTACTTACGGGTCTCCTCCCCCATGGAGAGCATCCTGTACCAGCCGCTGAGTTACAGGGAGAGAGGAAGACATCATTACATTCAAACACAATTTTGTGTATCCCCTCCCCAGATGTGTATCTCTCTATGTTTCATAAACGGGAGCGCCGCTCGGTGGCTGCATGCCCAACAGTGACCTGGATCTGTTTGTTGTTGTATGTAATGATCTTGGACAGGTTGTACTGTGTCTGTATATTCCTTGTATGCGTCATACTTGTATGTGTCATACTTGGCCATTAAAGCTGATTCTGATTCTTTGAGTTTTTTGGCAATAAACTATTGCATTTTATTCACACGTTTAAAGTTAAAGTCTCATCATAACATATGATGCTGAATTTTACTAAACTCTAGAAATATGACAAACTCCGTGTTAATCAGTTATAAATGATGTTGGGGTGAATTATGTCTCTTCCTGCACAGAAACAGGAGTGTGATGGCTTTACAGTTCCCCCTACCCTTCGACCTCTAACTGGCGACAGATAGGACCTCCTGGACAAGATGGGGCTACGGGGGGGTTTACCGCCAACAACCGGATCCTGCTTAACAGGCAGAAAGACCAGAGGCAACACACCTATAATCTTCAACACAGACCTGGTCAGCAACCTTGATGATGAGCTGAGCAAGCAGGATGAAACTTAAACGTCATGCTGATGCCTACAAAAAGCCTGTCCAATCAAAGCCACCGTCACAGACCTATCATAGCATGTTTTCTGCTGTGCAAACCCAACGATGCTGCCGCTTTTCTGTTAATACATCAGGCAGGTTAGTATTTATAGCTTGATCACTGGAAAAACCAATAGCCCAAAACTCAAACACACTCAATTAATCAATTGCACAGATTAAACTAGATGTACTATCTTTGAACATTTTTCCCCCAAATCAGTGGAATACATATCCAATTGGAGAGAAAAATGGTATTCCTTAAAACCAAGAAACTAAAGATAAGTAAAGATTCTGTTAGATGAGGTTGCTTTGTAATCTTCATCTCCACATTCAAGCGTTACCTTCACCTTTGGGGACCTACGGCCTGGGTGCGGTACAACAGGGGCAGTGTTGGGGGAGTGGGGACTAGAGAGAGGAGGAGAGGCAGTTTTAGGGGGAGATGGGGTGGGGAGAGGAAAAACCGACTCTGGGATGGAGCAAGATGTGATTGGGCTGGCTAGACGAGGAGAAGAGGAGGGCTGAGAGAGGGGAACGTCTGAAGGAGGGTCAGAAACATGAGGAGGAGGCGATGATACGGACGGACAGCGGGAGACTGCTGGAAGTGGACAGGTTGTCAGGTGAGGGAGGCATGGGGGAGGATGAGGAGAGGCAGGGGAAAAGGAAGAGATTGTCCTGCGGTCATAATCTTGTGATCGGGACGACGTCGAGGAGGCAGACGTTAGAGGGGGTGGGGTGGAGAAGGGAAGGAGATCAGAGTGAGGTAGTTGTGATGTAGAGGAAGAGGAAGCATCAGCCTACAGGGACAAAAACACATGTAAAGATACTGAAGTCATCAAACGTCAGTAAACCCCAGAAAGAACATGGAAGGAAAACCATCACATCTTCAGATATTTCATCAGAGCCGCAAACCTGACAAATGAAATGTTGGATGTCTTGGATGTGAGCTATTCATAAAACCGGCTTCAATCTGGATTCATACAAATCTGCTGGTTGATTAATGAGTAAAAATAAATGTGCAAGTCAGCCAAGAAAACCTTTTATTACTTGACTTGTTCAATTGAGCAGCCTTACAGAGCCATGAAAAAGTAATCCCACTTTGTGAACTTTCTCATGTTTCTATGCTGAACCCCAACATCTTTCCAGTATTATTATTGGGATTTTATATGATCGACTAATAAACATGTGGTGAATAATAATTGAAGGAAAATAATAAACTCCTTAATAAAGTTTTAAAAACTGTGATGTGTCCTTGCATTCAACCACCTAGAGACAATACTTTGTCAGACCAACGCTCGACATCTGACGTTACGTCTCGCCCTCCTTTAAAACACACAGAGTCATTTCAGCCAATTGTTCTTCGCAACAGAACTCAAGTGTAAACCCACAACATGTTTTAACATCTCACTGGTGGTAAAGTACACACTTTTGAGTAAATCATCAAGGATATAACCATATATGCAGACACAGTAAACCCTTTTGTCAAACTACTCTTTTATGCCTAGAAGGGTCCAATTAATGCATTTCAGTAAAATAGCTAGTCCACAAGTTTTACTTCCACAATCCAACATATTCAGATGCTCATACCCTTGATAATTACCTTCCTTTTGTTTATTGCTCACAATTTTTTTTACTAATAACTACCGTTAGCATACTCATGCTCACTCGTGGGTGCCCTAGCCTCTCTAAGATTGGTGATTTATTATTATAGTGCTTTACTTAGTCTCTACGGACCCAAAGTGATACACTACATTCAGTCATTTACCAATTCAAGCACACAATTACACACTGATGATGGCGAGGTACGTTGTAGCCACAGCTGCCCTGGGGCGCACTGACAGACAGTTTTATCTGTTCAGTGACATCTGCTGGATACATAATTTCATATATATATATATATATATAGTTGATCCAGTGTACCTTCAGACGGTCAGATAGCGCTCTACACTCCCCTTACTGGTTACTCACAATATAATTTCGAAAAGTTTGCCGTTTCATTTAATTTACCTTTTAAACTACAGACGTGGCTCCTCTTTTTGGAATTAGTTCCTCTGGGTTAGCATTGTGTGCCAGCAGTCAAAACTTTAGTTTTCACACTGTGGTGAAAAGTGTGTAGCAGTGAAATTGGTCCCCGCTGTAACACTTTCCCACATCAAACGTTCTGGACATTGGGCTGTTCACTGGTTTAGCGGTATATAAAAAATGTATATCATAATGAAAATAACCGGTATAACGCACAGGCCTAATCGTAGACTAAAAATCTTAAACAGACCAGAGATTCTTCCCCTGTGTCCCGACATGGTTGGCAGCAAACTGTAAACAGAATTTTCTAAGGTCTTCCTTTGGCGTCTGTGTTTACGCTGAAGTAAGATTTCCCACAAGTGGACCGTTTACTTAGTAGGTCACCTCTGAGGGCAATTATTCTATCAGGTTTTATTCAGGATTATCAGAGTTAAGGGGGATGAATAAAGATGAACAATGAACCACTCCATAGTAAGTTTGTCATCACATAAAATCCCACTGAAACTGATTGTAGGTCTGGTTGTAATCAGGATGCAGCATTCAGCAGTTATAGTTGAGCTGCGTCTCCCATCATGAAGATGATTTACTGAGTTGTCCAGATCTGAACATTGATTGTTTGTCTGTAATTTAATAATAACTCTTTAGGAAAGCAAAATAAAACCGGTTTATTTAATTGTTAGCTTTGATATTAACTGTGTTGTTACATCTTCATTTGGAAGTTGCTCTGGATGAAAACTTTTTTCTCTTCAATGTTCTTTCTGGGAACCTGCCATCACCATGCACTACCTGTGGACTGAGCCGCCCATTTAACTCTCTAACTCTCTCCTCTTTGTCTTTCATGTCTTCATCTTCTTCCTGAATGAATAACTCGGTGTATATCTGTCCTTGTACTGATGGTGATCTCTGACCATCAACCAGCTGCTCATCTACCGATACTGGCTGTTCTTCCATCTGAACAAACGGCAGCTTTGTGGTTAAAGGCTGGTGAAGCTGCACCTTTAGATGACCTGTACCAGGTGAGTCCCTAGCTGCTGCCGGATCACTGGGTTGTTGGACTTTGTTCTGAAACCATCTGCTCTGACATTTGTCATTCAACCTGACACATTTACTGTCTACTGAAGGCCCCTTGGAAGCATGGGAATCATCTGTACTCCTGGAATCACCCAGAGCCTCTGACATCAGCTCGTCATACGGGTCTGTAACGTGCAGCTCGATGTCGGGCAGCTTGCTGCTGTTGAGTCTGGAAGCAGACTGTTGCTGCTCTGGGAGCTGGGGGGGCAGTTTTTCTGGCACTGACTTGCTGCAGGTCAAACGTTGAGGCTTAGTCAGGCTTAAAGTTTTGTTTGTCTCAGAAACATGTCGCCCTTCGCTATTATGTGTAACTAAACAATCCGGTAATGCAGTGGTGAAAAAGGAAGAGACAGGTGGAGGAATAGGAGGAGGCGGTGGTGGGGAGGGCTGGGAGAGAGGAAGGAAAGCTGGTGTGGGTCCTAAACCTGCTCCGCACTCAGAGAAAAGTGGATATCTGGAAGGTGGCCGTTGTGAAAAGGAGAAACCTTTTTGGGATGAAATGGCCGAGGCTGAAGTCGACTCTTGCACTGAAAGGAGAGGGGTGAGGTGGGCGGGAAGGGGGGGCGGTGTGGGAGGTAAAGGAGTGGCAGTGAGGGATCGGGTGGGAGTGGGGGCTGACGGGTCCAGCGTGAGGGAGAGCCACTCACTGGTGACAGGTTGCAGGTCAAGCGTTCTCTGGGAGGGTGGAGGGGAAAGGAGGTCAGGAGTGGTGAAAGATGGAGGCAGATGATAGAAAGGCTCCATGAAAGGAAATGAGAAAGAAAAGGATAGAGGGTAAATATTACAAGGAAACATGAAATATGGCTATAAAAGCTCATGGAGGAAAATTGTTGAACAGCAGGAAAGAAGCAAATACTTACTAAAATATTCATACAGACAGATTTTTCCATATTTTAGCTCATCATAAACAGAAATCCTGGTGTATTTTCTTGATATTTTATAGTATTGATAAATACCAAGTAATAAATTGTAAGTTTTTATATTTCTGCAATGGACTTGCACCTGTTCATGGTGTTCCCCCCCTCTTGCCCCTTTACTGCTGGAGAAAGCCCCCTGACCCTTCAAGGATAAGTAGAAAAGATAATGGTTGGCTTTTTGTATTTTCCACAAATAAAAATATACAAAGTTTTGTGGGGGTAGGGGGGGTGTTAGCTGTGATGATGTTATTTTGGGTTGGGGGGGTCATTTTAATGCTTTTTTAATACGCATAATTTTCCTGCAGCTTCACAGTTATGTGTCTTTGTGTTAGTCTTTCATATAAAAATGAAGAAAATACACTGAAGTTTGTGTTTATAACAAAACCTGAAAATGTTCAGGGGTATGAATACTGTTAATTCCATTGTTTTTGTGAAAAAGCTCCAAATGCTTCAGATTTTAAAGATATTCAGCCACGTTGGAGAAGCAGTTTCTTTAAATAAACCTGAGGAAAGAGGACATCCCTCACTTTCTTACCTTGGTAGGGGTGGAGCTTGGTGTCCTGCTGTAAGCATGCAGATCTACGTGTTGGGCGGAGCTCTTGGATGGAGAGTGCTTGACGATTTCGACGTAGGAAACTGGAAAGATGCCCTGCTTGGTCGTTCCGGGAATCTTCCCCTCATACCAGTTCTGATCGACCTGCCTGATGATTACGACTCTCTCACCCTGCAAAAAACCAACACATGTAACACATGAAGGTTATTATAACACACAACGAAGCAGGAACTGATGATGATATAGTATAACCTAGTGTAGCGACCTTTCTCAGTGAAAGCTCCACGTTAGTGTCAGCGTTGAAGTTGTAGCGTGCCACAGCCTCGCCGATCTCCCTCACATGTGCTGGAGGAGGAGGACGGATTGGCTGATGCTTCTCTGAAGACGGCATCTTCTACATGAGTGGGAAAATTAGTGCAAACAAGGCGGAGATGCATGATTGAAGCTACTGAGGCAACAGGCGGACGGTGCACACATTGGATGCAGCGTTACCTCAACGTACGCTATGGGGAAGATCCCCACCCGTCCTCTGTGCTCTCCTTCATACCAGTTGTTATCTATCTGCCTGATGATGTTGACTGCATCGCCCTTCTTAAAGGTCAACTCCCTGTAACACAGTTGTCTCGGTGAAGCGTGGTTGCATGCTTATCAAGCGGAATGAAAGAGGAAATAAAAAACTTGAGCAGCATCAGTAGAAAATATCAGCCAGAAAAGAACAATAATGTAAAGCTGAGAAGTGAACGCATCGAGTTTATTCACCGCCGCCAAGGAGGTTAGGTTTTCTCTAAGGGATGTTTGTCTGTTAGTTAGCATCATAACCCAAACATTTATCTGTGGATTTTGATAAAATTTTCAGGGAACATCTTCAATGCGACCAGAATCACGTGATAAGAATCTGGGGGTGATCCGAAAATCAAGAAATCTAAACAAGTTACAAATAGATCACAACATGGGGGAGACTGGGCTGCCCTGGCGGAGGTCTGCGCTCTATCAGTCCTTCTCTAGTTCATACATGCATTAAAAAAGTAAAATATTAATCTGAAGCCATCCAGATGATGGTTAGTTGCAGTTTAGCTTGAAAATGATAACGCAAGTATGTGTCAAGCTTTAATAATGTACAGTATAACGTGGAGATGATGGGGTATGCAGCTGATAAGACAAAGTGGGTTGGCTTCCTTATGTCCACATGCTAACTGGATGGTACTTACTTTTCCGTTTGTGCCTTAAAATCAAAAATTGCTCTTGCTGGCTGTTTCTGATGGAGGAGAGAGAACAGAATGAGTTGTGTCATCTGTTTATGGGAGACCTGGAAGAGCAGTGAGAGAAAGAAAGCCAACAGCCATCACCATGCTCAACAGAACATACGTTTTAGATCAACACTGTGTGAAAAAGTATTATCTCTCATTGAACTTCTTCACATTCTGTAAAGAAACCTCCATGTTTTCAAACCTGGAAAGTGTGGGGTGCATTTTGTGAAAAAAAGCATCATAAAGATCAAGGAACACAGAAAGCTTAGGGAGGAAGTTGTGAAAGTGTTGAAAGGGAAGGTGGCAGGTTCTTCTCAGGCATACAGAGTTATGCTTTGGTACAGTACAGCTATAATATTACCGTAAATTGATCTGTGAGTTCAATAAATGATATATACTACCTCTTTCAAATATCGCATTCATAACATGTCCTAACTTAATGCCTTGACATTAACTGCATGTCTCTTTAAGAGCCTCTGACATCCCCCCTTCGACACGCTGTCTTCAGCGTCATCACAACATTCTCGTACTGCCATCCATCTCAATCGAGCCCAGCGCGGCCGCTGGTGTACTCTAATCTCTGAGCTGACCGCATGTGACCTCTACAACAGGGAATCGGGGGGATTCGCAAACACGGGCCCCTCGCGGCGTTGGCATGCCCAGATTGAGGAGCTTTGGTCCTGCGTAGGTCCAAGATTCGCCTAACGAGAAACCAACTACAACGCTGAGTGGCTGTCCATCTGTCTGCGGTTAGTAAAACTGTATAATATAATATGTGAGTGGCGCGGGACGTGCTGTGGTGGAGACATTACCAGGTTACCAGGCCTGGGTCAAGTTTACTCCTCCAGAGGAGGTGAGGAAGCTGTTCATGGCTCACTTCTCTACAGACAGAGCGGTGGATTTGCAGCCACAACGTCTCTTTTAAGAGCCACCAACAAACCTCTTAAGAGGTTTTCTGCCTAAATAGTTTAACCTCTTAATAATGTTGATTTTTTTTTCTCTCTATAGAAAACAGTTGGTGTCATGTAGCTCGGGGTGATTAGCCACGGGGTTAAACACTATTTCCTCCATGTCCTGCTGATGCTGTGACTCCGTGTCAGTCACAGCATCACTAAGATTACAGTACTGTAGCATCTTTTTTTTCAAGAAGGCATTGAACAATTGGGAAAAATAAAAGGTTTATTCTAATTTCCACAGGTAATAGCTTATTGCTGTTGACGATGTTCTGCTTTTGTGCTCGGGGAACGAGGTTGGGAGGGCTGTGGAGAGACCTGGGCGGTAATCAAAATGTAGGGGCGTAGATGGGAGGAATCTGGCATTCAGTGCTCAACATGGCGGCCGCGAGAGTTTTAAAAGATTAGTCAGACATGCTAAATTAACCTAAGAAACACTTTAGGCATGTTTCTAAGGAGGGACTGACATAAGAATGTGACGAAAAGCTTTAAAAAGTGGATTTTACATGCAACCTCCCCTTTGAAACAATATTCAAAGCTCTGAACGTCTCTCAGAGAACGTTTCAACCCATCATGAAAAAACACAAAGAATATCGAGCAACTGCAAACATACCTAAATGTAGATGTCTGCCTAAATGAGGAGTTCTGTCAAGAAGAGCATTGATCAGTAAAGCAGCAAAAAGAGCCCATAACCGAAGGAGCTGCAACGATTCACAACCTGCGTGGCACAATCAGAAGGAAGATAACTACTGACAACTATGAGTCCTCCAATCTTCTCAGTGGACTTTCTGGTAGAGTTCAGGGAAGAAAGCCATTTCAATTTTTATATCTGCTCTTTGTTAAAAGCAAGTAAGTTTACACAGAAAACATGTGTAACAATGTGCTCTGGGCAGGAACGACCAAAATAACCTTCTAGGCCAACATACAAAAAACTGTGTGCATCAATAGCACTGCACATAACATAGGACACGCCATCCCCACAGTTGAAGATGATGGTGGAGGTGTCATGCAGTGGGAATGCCTGTTTTTAGCAGAAACAAGAAAGCTTGCCAGAGTTGTGAAATGATAGATGGATTGAAGTACATAGCAAACCTAGAAGAAAGACATGAGATTCAGAAGCAGGTCGAGCCTTCAGCTGCTCAGAAAAGAAATAATAAACCGACAAATAATAAATAAAGAGACAGACAGCACAAGCTACATGAAATAGATCAGAACTGGCTAAGACTGACTGAGCTTCATCATTTTGCAATGAATGGATAATTTATTTCTCTGAATATCCAAAACGTGACAAAATGTGGAGAAGTTCAAGTGATTGAAGACTTTTTCATGACACAGGATATTTTAATTGCTCATTTTTAATGTAAGATTTTAATATATATATCTTTAAGGGGTGTAACGGTACACAAAACTACAGTTCAGTACATACCTGAGTCATGTTTCTGTACTTTATAGGTACACTTTGATCAAGAAAAATGATTACAAATGTGCATGAGTTGTCTTTTTTTACTTTGATCGGCATTAAACAAATACTTTTTTCCCTGAATTCCTTCCTTTCAATTCCTAAAATATTAACTATGCTCTATAACGTAAAAATGTTAATAGTACAGAACTGACTTAACTGGATATATACATAAAATAGTACAAGCAAACATAGCCAGAGTAGAAAACAGCATAACCTCCAGAAAATAGTCATTATTGAGCTTTGGAAGTTCTTAATAACACTTTGCCCATAATATTTGAGAATAAAACACTTAAATAACTTTGGAGGCGTTTCGATGTTTCTACAGCCAAGTCTTCCAGCTGTACTTGAATGCAGCATTGGCGGCAGTTGGGAAAAGCCCTTCTCATCAATGGGGATTCTGCCGACTCGTTTTTTTTTCTTCGTTTTTTTCAGAATCAGTATTTTCTCTGATTGGATGCTATGGTGACATTAGTGTTTTTTGTGGTTTTTTTTTTACTTTTCCATTCAGCTTGACATTGTTTTAGGTGAGTCATTCAGTTCAGTACATAGTCTTATGGACCTCAGTGTTGAAAGACGTGTTCACTGACAATGTTCTGTTTCGGTCTATCCTTCTTTTTCTACTGTTGCTGCATGAGAAAATATTACTGTTGCCAGGTGGAGGTTAGTGATGGCTGGGACTCCTTTCTGTTTTGGTGTCACTGTTTAAAGTTGCCCTGCAGAACATTACACGGCGCTCTGAGTTCTACACAAAAATATTCTGGATGTGTTCAGGTAGAAAATTGCTGGATTTGTTGGGAACACAGGCACACCAAACAGTCACTGGCCGTACTGAAGAATACAAATACATGTACCGTTAAACCCCTAATATCTATTCAATATTGACAATTAAAAACCAACATTTATTTATCTTTACAACTAGCATCTATAATCTGAACATAATCTAGGATACACAATTTGTTTTGATTTCTTCCCTTTTTAACAAATGGTTTTACAAAATACATAGTTGCATTATTCATTAACTAGGCAAATCAAAAGGCAGTTTGGAGTCCTTGTGGTACCTCTCTATCAGGAGTTGCTCTTCGGCTCTGCGGCGTGTGGCGTCCATCCATGGTGGAGTAACTCCTGGAGACATCCTGGTCTGTGATGAAAAGAAACATTGATGTTCGAGAATTATGACAGTAATCAACTCCATGTGAACTAAGATTAATGAATGGGAAAACACGTAAGAATACAGAACGATGACATTCCAATGGGTAACACAGGGCGTGACAGATTTGGTCAATAACAGGTGTACTTTATTTCCAACACACAGGGGGAAGAAATCAAAGTGAGCCAACTTAAACACAACATGGCACAAATAAAACACATGCAATCCTACAAAGTAACTGGAACACACAATGAAACGAGGGAAGTACACGGCAGCAAAAACATGGTCAAATAAAAATAAACATCCAAGCAAATGGCTTACAGAAAGAAAATGATTTTTGCAGTTATATAAAATCATAAATCTATCATGAATAAAAATATGGTAACCAAATAATAATCTGATCAGAAAAAACAAAGTTTTTTTACACAAAGCAACCCTGTTAACCAAAATATGAGGCAGACATATAACACACGAGAAAAATGACTAAAAATGAGTCAAATATTACCTTACCATGTACACATTTTTTAAATAATCAAATAAAGCTGGAATGAATTAAGACTATGTTAAATAAAAGCAAACTTTGTTTAACACAACTTGTTTAAAGACAGCTGATTTTGGGAGACAGAGTTGCAGCCAGACTAATAAACTGTAAATTCTCAAATATGTGCTGTTCAGTACGGCAAATACTATTTAAGGAATAGTAAAATGATAAAGTATGTTGCTTTTAGTGGAACAACTAATTTCCTTTTACATTCCTGAAGCATTTTGTTCTCACCTACGTTTACTAGTCTTTAATTACAGCAACCAGAATTTTAAGCTTTATGTTTTTAATCTTTACTAGCATGAATTCAATATTAAACATCTAGAAACATGAGCATGCTAGCAACATCTAGTTTATCTAGGTTGTAGTTACAACAACAAAAACATCATTCCAGCTGTTGGGGTGCCTGATACGCCCAGTGACCAACCTGATCTGTGTCCAGTGAGGAATGTATTTTAGAGGAGTTTAACTGTCAGCTAATGTTAGCAAAGTTAGCTAGTGAGCTATCTTACCAGGAGGAAAGTTGCTGTTTTCTGTGTGTGTTTGATGCCGTGGAAATGTTTTATGGGGGTCCATCTAGTGTAGGTTTCACCTAAAACTACTCTAGTTTCTGTTCCTCTGCGGTCACTGCTTTCTTGAGACGGATACAACACAGACTGCTACAAAAAAAAAACTTTCTCTCCACAGCCATCATGGTCTTCAACAACTACCTGAAAAATGAATTACTTATGATCTACAACAACACTTAATTTCCCTCTGGGAACAATACAGTATCTTTGAATTTGAATAACAATATCTCCGGGGCTATGAAGTAGCTGTTTGACCCAATGACTCCACCATTCCGACCACATAATTGGGTCATAGAGACCGTATCCGTCAAACCACAACCCACTGCCTCCACTGGCTGCTAGTTGTAAGCATAACTTAATTGTCGTGCCCAATTTAAATTAACATTTTATATTTTAAATCAAGTTTTATTTTTAAGGATATTTTGTACTTTCATTAAACACCCCTCTAAAAGCCCTTTGGATGTATATTTTTTTAATGGAGCTTTTATGAAAATATTCATATAAACTTTAAATAACTGAAATACACCTACAGTGAAAAATAAAAATTAACTTGAGAATTTACAGTAAATCAGAATAATACATTTGAAATACACAGCAAAAGTCAAATAACGGACATGGCTGCAGAGCAATGAGGCTTCATGTGCAGGCATAGCTGAATGAGACTAGGCATGGGCTGGTTTCCAGGATGAAAATACACAAAGGTCTGGTATCAAAATTAGGGCCCGACCGATATATCGGCCGATATGGGGGTCATGGATGATATCGGCTATCGGTAGAAAAAATGCAGATAATTTAAATTTTTTATTTTTTGTGAGGGGGCATGACAAAAACTGCAATTGAGCTACTTATCCAGCAGATGGCGCCAGATTCATTATCTCATGTCTCAGTTAGGAGTGTTGCTTAACACACGCAGCTGACCAGACTGTTACGTTACGTTTTCGTAAACAAAAAAGTGGCAGAGGTGAGTAAAAACAAAGTTTTTAGCATAGGCCCTATTTTTTGTCAGTGGTAAACCGTGAAATAAGCAATGACAAAAATGTGTTTCCCCCTCTTCCTTCATAAGCTTAATGTTTGTCTCGTGGCTTTGTGTGGAAAATTCAGGGTGTAAAAGGTTTAACCTTCCTGTTTCCTTGCTAAAACTTAAATTTGTACAATTAAAGTCCTTAAGTCCATATCTTAACTGAGGCGTTAGATTAAATAATGTATCAAATGTTTCTT
The DNA here is from genome assembly GCA_028564705.1 of Apricaphanius iberus. Taxonomy (NCBI): domain Eukaryota; kingdom Metazoa; phylum Chordata; class Actinopteri; order Cyprinodontiformes; family Aphaniidae; genus Apricaphanius; species Apricaphanius iberus. The sequence continues at coordinate 246,709 of JAPXFQ010001038.1, read as the reverse complement.
TTCCTTAAAAAAATGCCTTAGCAGCAGCATACAGAGTGAAGACTTTAAACATTAAAAGTATCCTTGTTGGTTTTGTGAAGTATGAGTGAAATCCTCAATAGCGACTTTGTCACCATTTTAAATCTACTGTCATAAACCATAACTTAACAATTTACGATGCTTCAGAAGAAAAAAAACCAGGAAGAACGCTACAATATTTGTAACAAAGAGTGCAGCGTCCAGTTCTTAAATGAGAATACTTAGAAGTTGGTCGCTGTGTGCCGTTTACTTTTACTTTAACAGGGTTTTTCATACATAGGAAGCTCAGCGGCGACCGCCACTGTCTAATTTATTACCGCCACCGGCTCACGATGGGGATAAAAATAAATACTTTCAGCACTGCTGTCGGGTCGATGCGCTCAATGGTCGGGATTTAACTGCAGTTAGACAAACGCAGCAACAATGCTGGTTATGCGCTGTTTCGATGGCGCAATCTCTTTCCTAAAAATTGCCCAGCGACAAATCTGGCGACGTTTCGGACCACGTTTACTTTCTGTGAAAATTTGTCGCCATTATTCCCGACAGATTAGAGAGCTGTCTTGTTCTTCGTGTTTGCAGCAGTTTGTCTGCTTTATAAACTGCATGCACACTTGGTGCATTCAAGAAACATGTGTTCTGTGTTGTTTTTGAATATCATTGCTAAGTAAATCATATTTACGTTATCTGGAATCCAGCGAGTTACTGAGACTGTTATTTGGTGTGTAGATAGGCAGAGAAGGCAGGGTTTAAGCTGAAAGAACCTTTTTTTTTTTGATTGGAATTTATCAGCCATTATATCGGCTATCTCGGGCCAATACGGAGACGCTAATGCATGCTTTTATCACCAGTAGAATTGATTATTGTAATGCCCTGCTTTCTGGTCTTCCCAAAAAAACTACCTCATGTTTACAGCTTCTACAGAATTCAGCAGCTCGTGTCCTGATGAAGACTAGGAGGCGGGAGCACATTACACCGGTCTTAGAATCACTGCATTGGCTCCCCGTATGTTTTAGGATCGATTTTAAGGTTCTTTTAATGGTCTTTAAGTGTCTTAATGGTCTTGGGCCTTCGTATCTGTCAGAAATGCTTTTACCGTATGAACCCTCGCGGTCTCTGCGCTCCTCTGGCAGCCGTCTCCTTATCATCCCCAAAGTCAGGACACAGACTCATGGTGAGGCGTCTTTTCCATTATTATGGCCCTCACCTCTGGAACAGGCTGCCAGAGGACCTCAGGGCCGCAGAGAACATTAATGTTTTTAAGAGCAGGCTCAAGACTCACCTTTTTAGCTTAGCCTTTAACTAATTATTATTTATTAATATATTTTTAATCGCTCAGCATGTTTTACCTGATTTAATTTTTAGTTCAGCTTTTAACTGTTTATTTATTAATCTGCTTTGCATTTTTATTATTTGTTTTACACTTATTGTTTTATACTTTATATACTTTATATTTTATTAACTTTATATTTTAATGTATTTTAATCTTTCTTGCCAGTGTTTCCTCTCTGGGGAGCCCCCTGCATCGGGGGCGGTGGTCGGCTGTGGCTGCCTGGGTGCCCCCCAGGTAGCGCTTGGGTGGAGGTGGGGGTACCAGCCCTCCCTCCTCTGGGCGCCCTGGGTGGGAGCCTTGGCTGCTGCTGTTGATCTGCTGCTGCTGATGCAGATGGCTCCATGATGGCATTTCCTGGCTCATCTGTACTCAGCCCGCTTTTTGTAGCTTCTAAGTGTGTGTGTGAGTGAGTATGGCTGATGGGTTGGGAGGGGGTTGTATTTGCACTGATGATTTTATTTTTTGAAGGGGGGGGGTTATTTTAAATCTGTAAAGCACTTTGAGTAACTTTCTTTGTTTGAAAAGCGCTTTATAAATAAAGTTTGATTTGATTTTGATTTGATCGGCCTTTGCTATGGTTTTATATCGGTATTGGACCCCAACAATCCATATCGGTCGGGCCCTAATCAAAATTGCTCAAAATTCCCTTCATAGCGTTCATACAGGCCACCATCTGATTAATGGGATTCCAGAGAAAATAGCGGAGCAACTTGAACTTTCTCTAGCTGTGTGCAACACAGTAGCATAGCCTCACTGTTCCATCTAGCTCTGTCTCTGCCGATCAGCCGGTTGGATAACTACATGCTCTCAGTGCATATAGAGAAGTACTTGTAGTTGGGGGATTACAGCAATGCCATTCACTGTCATTCTTATTAGAGTTTAGCTGTTTTCAAACTCGAGTTTATGAAGCTAGGAGTAGTTTGTCTGTTGAGCGGCCGGCTGCAGGCTGACTATGGTAAATCTAATGTAATTATATAAAGCTTTATACTGTCTAGTCCTGAGGACCCCAAAGCGCTTCCCACTACATTCAATCATTCACCCAATTCATGAATGATTGATAAAGGATTGATAAAACTATCAACTCCTGCACACATTCACATTGTGGTGATAGTAAGCTATATTATAGTCAGAGCTGCCCTTGAATACGCTGATGGAAGCGAGGCTGCTGACGCCACCAGGCTCTCTGGTCACCACCAGCAGGAGAGGAAGGTAAAGTGCCTTGCCCGAGGACACAAAAGCCGAGACTCGAACTGGAAACCCTCTGGTTAAAAGGCAAGCTCCTATCTCCTGAGCCACGGTCGTCCTCACCGACTATCAGATAAGACAGCTCTACTAAGCACCATGCCAATATAAAATTGTTATATTTGTGTTAAAGCATAAAGGACGAAAAAACACCATATCATTTCATGTCTGTTTCCTTAGGTGTGTATATCAAATAATAAAAATGAAAATGCCAATGGAACAGCTAAAATTATTAAAATTGTAATAATCATATTGTTATGTCCACTTTAATGTTTGAGTAAATACCATGACACAGTGAAACCAAACCAGCCTATGCCTATCAGAGTCCAACTGATGATGTCAACCTAGCTAGCTATCTATCTAGCTAGCTAGCTAGCTAGATAGATAGATAGATAGATAGAGTGCTGAACACTATATATTTGAAGCAGTGTGCATATGTTCTCCACCTGAATAACAAAGACCATTTCCACTGCCTTGCTCTTCCCCATATTCATTATTGTTTGAGGCCTCCAAATGTCGTCCATAGCAGGCACTGATTGGCGACTGTAACCTTGAGGACTGTAGGCTCGGTGTGGATGGTTCACCTCTATGTGAAGCATACCCAGCCAGGCTTCCATCTGGGTAAACGGATGTGAAGGAGTGACCCCCGTGCCAGCAACCCCTCCGCCCTCGCAAAGAAGAGCTTCTTTCAGGCACGCTTGGCAACAGTTCGGACAGAATTCTCCTCAAAATACTGTCATCGGGTGGCCTAGCACTTCTGTGGCCTCTCTCTGCTTGAATGTGCTCATAAATGTCTCTCAAGGCTGCATCTAGTGCTTCATAAATGGCCTGTTTGGACTTGGGTCTGCTACCTCGACCTCCACCACCACCGCTTCTTCTGGAGGTAGGTGGTGAGCCCTTTTTCCTGCGGAAAGGCACTGGGCTGACCAAGAAGGCCAGCTTGGACATCGCTTGCTGAGATTGCGAGGCCTGAATTTGGGAATGGCTGTTCCGGCACTGTTGTCTCTGGTTCTCTTGTCGCGCACGCTCTCTCTCGTGGCGAAGCATGGTCGTAAAACGCGTGTATGAGGCTGGGCAGCGGCCCTTGCAGGTGCTGATGAGGTGGCGGTGTTGGTAGCCCTGGCTCTGGCCTAGACTTTGGTGTCCTTGATGATGATGGTGGTGGTGGTGGTGACGGAGGTGGTGATGGAGGGTGGACGATCCATACAGGCTCTCAGATGAAGTGAGAGAGCAATGGTCAAAGTCACTCTCGCTGCAAAATGAAGAACCCTCTACCTGGATGAAGTCACTCAGGTCAGACGCAATGGCGTCTTGCTCACTGTCAGAATAGTCAGGATTTGTTTGTGGGCCTTGGGGAATGTGAGGAGCCGAGAACGACTGCCCACGTCCAGGCTCTGGCCCAACACGAGGTTGACCCTCTGGTGGGCTGCGAGGTATGTGATCCATGCTGTGACCTACCGTCCGGTTGTTGCTATTGGGGTTTTCCTCTAGCAATGATTCAATGGAAAAACGCCGTTTTGGAAAACTGGGAGTCAAGCCACCCCCACTGCTAGCATGAGATGACGAACCACCTGGAGTTGCTGTGCCTGAATGCACCTCACCATCGCCCAAGTTAGGCATGGATTTGGACTTCTGAATTAGAAGCTCATATTCAGAAATCCGATTTGGCACCATGTCCCTTGGCACTTCCACACCCCAGGAGGGTGTCCAAGGAGAGAGGCGATGGCGATGCAGATGAGGTTGGCGCTCTAGTTCCAGGATGCGAGCACGGACGGAGCGGATTACTTCAGATGGGATCAGCTGAGCTCGGTCAATCTGGTGCATTTTACGATAGAGCTGGAGAAAGCCAGGAGAATCGTGCGCACGTCGCCGATGGAGAGGGGGCAGTGAATGAGTGGAGTCTAACACTGTAGGGATGTTCCCATCGCACACCAGCGTCCCAGCACTCTCTGAGCGGGTAGCGTTTTGGCCACTAGAAACAGAATGCTCATCAGTAAGCAAATCGTCGCAACTGCGGGATTTGAGTTTGCCAGAGGAGCGCTGCGCCTCGTCAGTACTGCTCCATGTTTTATCCTCCTGGCTGTTCGCCTGCCAACTGCTTGTGCAAAAGACCGACTGCTTTGAGGAAGAGCTGCCTTCCTGGCTGGCATCCTCATGGCAATGATTAGAGTCAGAAAGAAGAGGAGGGAGAGAGGTGCTCTCAAAAGGACCTGGGGTGCTTAGATTGTTTGAAAACATGTTGCATGCGTCCCCACCTTTTAGATGTCCAGTCAGAGCAGCATGGTAAAAGGGAAGAAGGGGGAAAGAGGGTTAAGCAAGAATAGCCAGCAACAGGGTGGAAGGACAAGGGGAAAAGGAAATAAGTGAGGAAGAAAGGCGATGAAAAGGTGGAAAAAAGATTTTTTAGATTTGATTTTCTTACTGAAATTTTCACCAGACAGCAAACTATTAAATACCAGACAGACAGGTTGTAAAAATACGAGGGAATCTTTCTGTAATGTGTGGTAATAAACATGTGTAAAGATTTCTCTGGGAGAGAAGTAGTAGTCAATAACAGACACAAAAACACGATGGAAACATGGTGGAATAGAATACCTTTGGCTCTGGAGGGTGAGGAGGGTGAGGAACGGATAACTGGTTTCTTTAGGCTGCTGCTGGATCTGCAGGCATCCACTGGTTTAGGGGAAGTTGCAGCTCTTCTCTGGGACTGGGCATTCGCTTGTGAACTTGATGGCTCAGACTTCCTTCTTTTCCTGTAGTCGCTGGCAGCACTGCAAAACAAACATCGACAGCTACTTTCAGAGCACTGAGTCTAGAGGACTGCTGAGTGGAAACGCAGACGGAATTTTACAGCAGTAAAGGTCATGTGGTTGCAGTTTTTCAGTCAATATCAGCAGCTACATTCACTAAACAGTTAAATATAAAGACAATAAAGTTTTGGAGACTGAAATTAAATAAACATATCAATCATACAATAATTATCAGAATTTGCATACATGGATCAATCCTTCGTCACAGTTTAATGCTAAGACTTCTCAATGTTTTTTCTTAATAAAATACAAATGATTACTATGGATTCACGAGAGATAACCTTACAACAGGGCATTAACTATGGAACCTACAAAAAGCAGAGAAAGACAGACAGAAGGAAAGGAAAGAGGGTAAACAGTTTCTCTGAGGTGACCTTTCATATACATTTAACTGCTTTGACCAAGTCACTTCAGAATATCCTGGATCACCTATAGACGTAGTCCTAACTTCTAGTTAGGGGTGTAACGGCGCACTAAAATCGTATTTGCTTCGGTTCGGTGTCTTGAAAGGCTTGATTCGGTTCATTTCCGGTACAAAAGATAAATATTTACAAAATAAAATAAAAAAGCGACCCATTTGGGTGATATCTTAAAGAAATTGCACTCTTTATAATGAAAAGCACATTTTGTAACATTTCAAAATAATAATAAAATACTGTAACTTCTAGTTACGAGCTGAAAACTTTTAACACAGTAGCAACAGCTTCAGCTTGAATATAAACAAGCTTTTTGCTATAAAGATTAACCTTTCACCCAGTCTGAACTACTTGACAGGGGTTGTTTAAATGCCAACGTTAGCGGTAGTTGCACAGGCTGCTTTTCTTCTTAGTAGAAGTGATCTTAACATTCGCATGGTACCGTCTGAAGTGTGTTAACATGTTCGATGTGTTGCCTACCACATACCTGATCTCCGTGGAAAGATTTCAGCATACAACTTTGGATTTATCCACTTGTCTATCCTAGTTATGAATTTTAACAGGGAAGCCAAAGTGTTCCCGAACAGGAGACCGTAGTCAGGTGGGAGGGTCTTCCAGCTCTGGCTTCTCTGTCGCTTTTGCCATGATGCTGCTTTTGTATTTACTTCAACGTGTTCGTGCAGCTCCATTGTGAGTCACTCAATACAGCGTCCCTGCGGAAACTCACCTAGGAACTTTGTTCCGTTGTGCTTAATATCACACTAATAATACATTTACACTATTTAATGAAAAAAATACACCGAAACGGTACGCAAGTGGACCGAACCGAAGAGGCTGAACCGAAAAGTTCTGCACATCCCCATGAACTTTTCCACCCCAGTTCTAATCCAACCTACAAATATGAATGTTTGTAAGGAGTAATGCCCAGAGGAGAACTCATCTAAAAGTCTGTCATTTCTACTTTAAAAATCTAGAAAAATCTTATAAGCAATCCCTGATTAGTTTACTTCAATCACTGATGTCTGGGTTGAATTCTCAATATGATCCATTTATTCAATAAAATAGCATATTTGAAACCCTACATGTAAAAGCAGCTGATTCCTGTTGAAGTCTAAACAGGCCTGTGTACATTTTTTTTGTTCTGCTTTGTTTATTTCTTGCTTCCAAACATGCATTACCCCTAATCCACTTCTGATTGGATAATCATTGCTAGGTGAAGCCTCCTTCCTCAGAAGCTACCAGGCAACAAATAAAGCTGTGTTCTGACTCAGTCAGGGGAAACAGAACCAGAAAGAAATTTTGCCAAAACCAGTAAACTAGAATTGAAATCAGAAAATTGTCCTATGCTTTGGTCTGTTTGTCTGATTTTTGATAAAATTCCTGTAAGACATTTTGGTTCTTTATTCCACACCTCGGACATGCTTCGCATTCCTCAGTGACTTTCATTTTAATTCCAAATACAATTGAGAAACCACTAAGCCACAGCCATAGACATGAACTTAAGTCAGATTACGAACCACTGCGTACCAACTCAATTATGCAGCTGTGACATTGTAAGAAGCTGATGGATCTGAAACTTTGAATTCCTCCTTGTTTGATCTCTGCCTCATTCAATGTTAGGGTTGAAGACTCTGAGCCACAAGTTACTGTTATTTTTTTTTAACCTTAAGACGACCCACAAATGTTTAATAAACTTAAATTGTAAATAATATTCTGACTGTTCTTATGATTAAAACTTCTCTACTTGGACATAACAGCAGTTTATAGGGTAGAATACCACCATCTGTTTTAGTGCTTCTTTTTGCTTCATGACATACTAACAAATACAGTTTAGCATACAATAAAAAAGTAAATTCATCCCAAAAAATTATCTGACATTGAAAGTCTAAATGACATTTTGTAGACTCAAATAGATTAATACTGTTATGACGTTATTTGAATAGAACCAAAGTTTATCAAAGAAAAAAAAATCTGACATTTTGTTAAGTAACTTCTTATTTCAAACTGGTTTAGAAAAGAAAGAAACCGAAGGCTCTTACTTTCTTTTGAGAGAGACATACTTAATGTCACTGACATGAATAGACTATTCATTACATCCCTACTCTGGCCTTTCTGTTCAGCCTGCAGAATGCGACTGAATAACCAGGCTGGTGCTGAAAGGAAGAGGGAGAAGAGGGGGGTGAAAGAGAGACAGAAGGTGAATAGCAGAATCAATAGGTTTGCAGAGTTGATTTATTCTGCCTCAGTTGGAGAGAAAAGTATCCTAACAACATTAACTAAATCACGTTAAGAATGCTGCTAATCTGTGAAGATCATCATTAAAGAACGACTCCACATTTCACCAGCAGAGTCACACTGCGCTGAATCACAACAAGGAGGGCTGCTGGTGAGAGGATGGGGGAGGGGGTGGGGGTGATGCAGAGGAAAATAAAGAAACAGCAGTTACCTTGCAGGTCTCTCCGAAGCCTTGTCAGCTGGAGCGATGTGGAGGGACGTCTGAAACACGGGAACAGAACAAAAGAGAAAAGTCAGCTCGCCATGAACAAAGACTTCAGGCAGGGCAGCTTACAAAGCACAGCCTCCACGCTGTACAAGCTGTGCCACAGTCAAAACAGTCCCCAGACTGAGGGTGCAAAAGATGCTGGTTCCACATGGCACACCTGGCCAAGAGAAGACTGACGGCTGCACAAAGTCGGGGGGGAATTTCTGATCCTTTTTCTTGACTGCTCTGAAGAATGATGGCAGATGGTAAAGGTGATATTGGAAAGGATGTTATGAGCTCAGCAATGGGGGGCAAATGATCTGCTACAAAATCTGGTATGGAACACTGGAATGGATCTTGAAGGTATTGGTTGGTGCTCTTTAGAACAGCAAAACAATGAATGACCCACCCTAAAAACTTCTATTTTATGCAAAAAGAGTTTCCCCAAAAGTGTTGAGCATTGTGTACACAGAAACACCATCGGATATTACTTCACTTAGAAACAAACAGACAGTTTCAGATATTTAAATCTTTCTCATCTACCAGAAAATGGCTGCCCTGATATACAATAGAAGTATGATTGTAAGACTGCTATAATATATGGATATTTGTAAAAGTATTACAGTTACGCTTTCTAGCCAAAATACTGTTACATGTTACAGCAACAAAACTATTTCATTTTGGGGTGTTTTGAGTGACAGACCAATGTAAAGTAACGCATAACTGTGAGGTGAACAAAAAGGAAAACAGCTTTGGTTTGCAACTTTTTTAAATAAAGATGTGAAACATGCCCTTTAGCTTTGACATCCCCAACTAAACTCCAGTACAGCCAACTGCCTTAAAAATCAGCTAAAAGTTCAGCTGTGGGTACTTTATTCTCAGCATGAATCCAGCTGTTCTGTGAAGTCAGAGGTTTGGCTATTGGATAATTCTTGATCTAGCGGCTTGATGAAGACCAAAGAACACAACAGACTGGTTAGGGAGTCGGAGAAGTTTGATAGGGAGTTAAGTTTTAAAGCAAATATTTAAAGCTTTGAAAATCGTATGGAGCACATCATGGAAAAAGGTATGGCCCAACTGCTGATCTACCATGACCATTAATAATAGAAGTACGTAGCCAAGAGGTCAATAGTTACTGGAGCAGCTTCAGAGATCAGATCAGAAGTTCTGTTAGCGCTCAACTCCACACATCTGGTATTGTTTATTTCTATTAATAATTAAATTCTTACGATTTTGAAAGTCATTTTTGTACTTGCGAAAGCCAATCTGAAGTTTGTTATTTAGATGTTCATTCGAACCACATAGAGAATGCACGGTTTAAATATGTTAAAATCCAAGTATTATCATCAAAAGTGTCCTCTTTTTGGGAAATTAAAATATGGGCATCTCGGGTAAAGATATACCCCAAAAGCCCCCTACAGCTGAACTAGAGCGAAGGGTGAATCTACCAAGTACTGATTTAGCTGGACAGCTACTCTTTTCAGATTATTTAAAAAAACATATCCTTTAACCTCCACTTTACAGTTATGCAATACGTTATGTTGTTCTATCAGCCAACATCTCAAAATACATTGAAACAGGTCTGAATATTTGACTGGAAGCATCTCATGTCCAGACACTATGAATCAAAGCATGTAACATTGAAGTGATAAAATGAGAAAAAAAACCTTGTTTGGACAAATGACGAAATGGAGATTACCTCAATGCGCTGGCGGGTGGAGATGTCTGGATTGTAATCCAGCCGTTTTTTAGGAGGCTTCAGCCCCAAACAGCAGCAGCAGTGAGCAGGTAGGGGAGGAGAGCAGGAGGAGGAAGAAGAAGGTGAAGATGAGGTGAAGGAGGAGAAGGAGGAGAAGCGGCGGTGACATCATGGGGAGAAACATGTGAAGAGGGTAAAACCTGTTAGAGAATCTGAGCCACTTAAAACTGGAGCAAATGAGCTTCTGTCACACAGAGAACAACTATGCAGCTACTGTTTACACACATCTACTGTACAAACAACCAAACACTAACACATCTACACACAGGAAGCCCTTTGCAACTTCTCCCACGGTGCCAGCAGCACTTACTGGCGCCGCTGCTAAAGATGTGTAAAGAGCCCTGAAATCACTTTTGGTACACTTTTTGGTACAATTATTGGCAGCTCTAGGAATGTCTTTAAAATACATTAAATGAAGGGGTGAAAAAAAGGACCAACATGTTTTGAGACGCCCCCACTAGCGCACATTGTAACAACCAATAAGATTAGTTACTATAACTACGCTGATGATGCTCAGCTTTACATAAAAATGTCACCAGGGGACTTTGAACCCATCCACACACGAAGTGAAAGCAAATCAATGGATGGAGATGCCATAGTTTTCTCCAACTCATGTTTTTTCAGAGTGATTAATGCAACAGCGTCCTCACAGGTCTGCCTAAAAGGTCACTCAGACAGCTGCAGCTGATCCAGAAAGCTGCTGCTGGCATTCACACTAGAACCGCGAAAGTAGAGCACATAAACCCAGTTCTAAAGTCCTTCCACTGGCTCCCTGAAACTCAGACAAAATATTTCAAGATACTCCTACTGGTTAATAGATCATTAAATGGTTTAGCACCAAAGTATGTTGAAGACCTGTTGTCACTATACCGACCCCTCAGACTACTCAGGTCCTCTGGATTATCTGGAACAAACTTCCTGATTACTACAAAGCTGATGAAACCCTGATCTGCTTTTAATCAAAGCTATTTGATTAACTCAATTATAAACTGTTTAGAACTGTTTAAATCAGTAAAAATCCTTTTTAAAAATTTAAATATTTTTTAGGTAAACACCTCTCCATACTTTGTATTATGTAATCAGAACAGACTAAATAAACAAAGTATTAACAGCAGAATTTCGACTAGTGATTGTGTTTAAATACATATGTGTATACAAATGTAATGTGTGAATTTCCCCCCACTAATTTAACGCAGTTGAATTACAAGTTCATTTGTATTAAGATGATGCTACTGGGATACAAATAAATGTCTGTTGAGGCTTTTTTTTTACACATCTTTATCAGGGATGCCAAAAACTTCCTGCTGCTGTAGTCGTGCTCTTTAGAGGCTACAAATACTTAATAAAATGGGTCAATCTTTATTTTTCACAAACACACCAAAGCACCAAACATGCAGAGTGTAAGAGAAGGCTGTGCAAAAAAGCAAAGCAAAACCCAAGCCGCCAGGTTTTTCCCAGAAGGCAGTGGGGTTGTGTGATCAAATGCTGTGATTTTAGTGCATATCAGCAGGCGTCCAGCTGGTGACAAACCTTCCATTCTGACAACTTATTGTGTCATGAGAGACACTTCAAGTATTGCAGACAGAAATCTCTACACAGCTGAAATTTCCACCTAAAGACTTCAAATGAGCCCCTGAACATGAACAACTGAAGTCATGCACTAAAATGATCAGAGACAGAGGCATGTCCACATCAGACTATAAAAATCAGTCAGCTATGATTAATTTGATCTCACATGTGCAGCTCCTAAGGAACAATCGTGTAAGCACCATCTATGTACAGCAGGGGCCGCTAAAGAGCTAAGGTCATGGACAACCAGCACATTCTGGTCTGCTACAAACAGAAATAAAATAAAACTACAAGCAGGTGGGAATAAAAATATTCCTGAAAATGTATGGATGTTACCTTGAATGTAAGACGTTAAAGCTAATAAAGTGCATCAAAATAGCATATCTAAAAGCTGCCTATGGTCAGATAAAGGAACAGATTTAAAAAATAGATGAACAGACATATCCCTGTCACATTTGTGTGTGTGTTTGTGTGTGTGAAGGGAGGGGTCACTGCACCAAACAAATACCACATGCCCAAACAACTAGCCCCACCCAGGCAGATGGTGGAACCCGAACAAAAGTGTTCTGGGTGTGCGAGGAGACAGAGGGTGGACGCCTATCGCCGCCGAGCCCAGAACTTACCGGCCGCCCAAACTCCAGCTCAGAAAAGAACTTATACCAAGGCTCGTTCTCTAAATCTATGTCATCATAGGTCTGAGAGAGCATGACAGGGAGGAGAGAAGAAAGACAGAAGAAAGGAGGTGTGGAGGGGAATCACACATAAAGAGAGACATGGACCCCATGGTTAGGAGTATGCAAACGAACATGAGCACAGGATGAAGATGTGGAGTTGAAATGCTGATGGAGAATCTGCTTTTCCTTCACATTTTTTTTTTTTTTACATAACAATAGTGACATGGTGTCATAGTCAGACTGATCTATCAGAATAAGAGCCTGTTTAAATCTGAAAATGTTCCTACTCCTGGAACTAGTCTGAGCCCAAGCTTCGATGGCCACCTCCAGTGCTCAGGAGCTGGTGTCAGGCACGTTTTAGATGAGTCCTTCTCTGACACAGCTCAATCAGTTGTGTAATTACATATGTCACTAGTTCTGCAGACACCTGCTTGTGAACCACTATCAGAAATTCACGGTAGGTGTGTGTCTCCACTCCACCGGGTCGGGCCAACAGGGCTGTTTTGGCGACCATTTCAGGAACCAACTGAGTACCGGTCATAGGGTAGGGTATGTACCAAGAAGTGGCCCGGTAGTGTCGCTTTGTGGGAGCCGTGGTTATTTCATGCTGATTGGTTGTAATTCAGAGGAAAATGAGCAGACGTCACCAAACAAAAGGCTTAGTTAAAGAAGAAGAGTTTATAACAACATGGAAAACAGAACCACGGCAATAAGCCCTGCTTTTTCTACATTCATCTCTTGTTATTCTCTGCTGCTGTGGCTCCTTTTTGCACTGATCACTGATACGTGGACATCATAGCTCAGAGTCCTCAGTCCTCCAGGTCTGGTGTCCTGCAATCTTTAGATGTGTTCCTGGTCCAACACACCTACATCACATGGTTAAATTGTCTCCTCAGCATGCAGTCAGGTTCTATTGGATCCTGTTGACGATCCAGTTTTGTGATTCAGATGTGTTGAAACAGAGACATGTAAAACAATTATTGCAGGACAACAGCCATTAAGGACCGGTGTTTGACACCTGTGTATTAGCTGATTCCTAAAACGGACGATTTTGTGTGAAGATACAATGGCTAAGAGGAAAGGTCCAACAAATTTACCCAGATAGAGAAAACTGTGGTAAAATTACCCTGAAGTTCCGATAGCGGACACATGCCTATTGATTGGCCAGGGGAACATCTAAAACAAGCAGGGCAGCAGCTCTTAGTTACCCCTGTGATAGACCAACACATATAATAATAAAAAAGTAGGTAAAATAAAAACATCTTCAAGTCTTAGCAAAGATTCTCTTTTAGATTTAGGTCTGGACTTTGACTAGGCCATTCCTGGTTACGCTTTGATCTAAACCACTCCTTCGTAGTTTTGGATGTATATTTACAGTTATCCTGCTGGAAAGTGAAACTTACCAGTACAGGGCTATACTGGGCCAAAGCTTACCTTTCACTGTTAAACAAAAGCATGATGCTGACACCACCAGAACAGTTCCATCTACGTTACAGCTGTGTCTCTTACATTATTTGGAGGCAAACGGAAAATCTAACTTTCTTTTTCTTCTTACATTTTACATAAAATTCCAAAGAAATACAGTGATACAGGGAGTACTGGACTTTAAATACTTTCCGTTAGAAAAGAAAAAAAAACAATAATCATCTCAAAATTTAAACTTACGATTCAATAGTTGATTCAGATATTGAGAGTTAAAATTTATTTCAAGAGTATCATTTAGACTCTGGCATAATGTTGAATCCCAGTGTCAGAAAACTGTCTGCTCGTTCTAACCTCATTCCCACGGAAAAAATGTGAGTCCTTCTGCCAAATGAAACATGACCAAGAGAGATGTTTCATGGTTGCAGTAGTTATAGTTACAGCTTTTCTTATCAAAAGAGAGCTGTTTTTTTTTTTTTTTTTTTGAAAAAGGTCATTTATAAAAAAGACCTTTGGTAGAGCATACCAGGAACTTAAATGTAACCTAAGCACACGCAAACCATTAACAACAACAAAAATGTTAATGAGTAGAAATTTTTTCTCTGGAAATATCCATGTCTGTTTTTTTTCTTGTATAATGGAGAGCAGCCAGTGTGGGCGGTGTCTACAGTTTCGCCTTTTATTGCTTCTATCAGGAGCTGACTCATACATTACTGCCCCAGGAGTGCTTTCTGCAGACATCACATTATTGTCAAACCTTTGTGAAAAAATCTATTCTTCTAATTCTATTCTTTGAATAGTCTCCACATCTACAACACATTTCTCATTATAGTGTCCAAATCTTCATCACCTTTGATTATTTTTAACCCAAGCTATATACATTATCACTCCCGTGTACTTCGCCATTCACAATGGAAGAACTGACAGCTGGGAGAGAACATAACAGAAACCTCCATGTCACTACATTGGTCACTTTATTAGGCACACCTGTCAACCGCGATTGAAATGATGGAAATTATCCAGTGAGTGGCAGTTCTATGGGCGAGAATGCTTTGGTGATACCAGAGGTCAGAGGAGAATGCCTAAGCTGGTTCAAACTGGTAGAAACTCAAATAACCACTCGTTACAACCAAGATATACAGAAGAGCATCTCTGAATGCACAACATGTTGAACCTTGAGGAATATGGGCTACACTAGCAGATGACCCCACCAGGTACCACTCCTGTCAGCTAAGAATAAGAAGGTGAGGCTACAATCCGCACAGGCTCACAAACATCGGACAATATAAAAAAAAAAAAAAATGTTGCCTTGTCTGATGAGTCTCGATTTCTGCTGCCACATTCGGATGGTAGGGTCAGAATTTGGCGTCAAGATCATGAAAGCATGGATCCATCCTCTCTTGTATCAACAGTTCAGACTGGTGATGGAGTAATAGTGTGGGGAACATTTTTTTTGGCAAACTTTGGCCCCCTTAGTAGGCCCCAACTGGTCATCATTGCATCACCACAGTATAGTTTACAAGCTGATACAACCCCCGACATGGTAACAGAGTTTGATAAACCAAGCGAAATTAATTGCGACTCCATGAGCTCGGTTTAATAAACCGGCGAAATGGATTAGTTATTAGTAATTAATGCACGTTCGGCCGCCATTAGGATAGAAACGGTTAGGAGCCATATGATTGAGCGAACAGAGCTGGGTAGTTATGAATTTGATTGACAAATTCATTAGCCAATGGTGACGTTTTGAGACTCCATGAATGCTGGGGCATAAGGGGTGTCTCAAAAGTCACCGCACAGAATTTTATCACAAATGCAGAGAGGTTCACAAATTAGAAGGGGTCCATAAATGGAAATTCATTGATCTTTATAATCTGAGTGAGTTTATATTTGAAGTTTCTCTCAAACTTATATTTGTGAAACTGCTTGTTCGTATTTTTAAAATAGAATGTGTATATTTGTGAAATGGCTCGCGTGCATTTGTGTTATAAACCGTGTGCATTTCCGAATGAACATGTGGATTTGTGAAAAACCCTGCGTGAGTTTATTTATCATGAGACAATTCCGCCTGCATAGTCTCGCACTCCTAATGTCTGCCTGGTCAACTTTGCTTTTATTGTTCGCACAAACATCCTCTCTCTCTCTCTCTCTGAAGGAACAGAGGTACAAATGTATCCTTTGGTGAAGACGTGACTTGTACAGTCATGGCCAAAGCTTTTGGCCATGACTGTACAATCCATAGATCAAGGAGGCCCTCTAGTGGCCATTAGCTGTACAAATAAAAAAATAAACCACCCCGGATTAAAGGGACCGTATTATGCTATTTTACAGCTTTCAACTTCTGGGATAGAAATGTACATGATAAAATGTTACCGTTGGTGTTATACAGTATTAATTTGTCCTGAAATTTAACTTGAATCCTGAAACAAACACTGCTAAGATTCATTACGAACAGTATTCTCACAAATAATTGGAAAAGCACATAGTACCACAATGAAACTCTGTTATATTAAATACGTTTGGTTAACTTTTTGTATTTTTTTGTAAAAAACTGAATCAATAAAGCCTATTTAATTTGCTAAAACTCCAGGCTTTAGACAGAGCCCAAACCAACACAGATGCTTCAACTGAGTAAGTCTTTCCAGCCCAGTATATAAAAAAGCTGTGGGTGTTGTTTGTACCAATTTACTGAACATTCTGAGATGCTACAGATCAATTAATTAACCACACAATGCTGTTATAAGATTACATAAGCAGTCTGATAAATGGCTAACAAACATTAGCATTAGCATGTAGCCACTTACTTTTCTGCCCATTAGGCGTCTTTGTTTTTTGGGAATGTAGAATAAAATCCTGTAATCCATGCAGCCAAACAGGCGTTTTCACAGAGAAAGTAAAAAATCCAACAAAAAAAAGTGTTTTAAGCTCCCAAAAACCGAAGCAGCCATTAGCTGTGAGAAGGACAAGTGTGTGTGTTTGAAAATCTACCAGGGGTAAGCTGCTCTGCATGCAGGGGCGGTGCAGACACTCTTGCACTCAACTTTCAACCAGTGATGTCACTAGTTGAACACTCGACTGTCGATTTCTAGGAGAGGGAGGGGCAGCTGCTCAGACAGCAGAATTCAGGAGGATTACTCAGACATGTGTGAATTAAGCCAAAAATCCCTCCAGTAGGGTTTTTTATGAGAAAATTGCACTACCAGATTGTTGAAAACTCTAAAAACTTGATTTTGCACGATATAGGCCCTTTAAAGGCCACATGGTTCAAAACATGAGAAAAAAGTAGGGGCTTAAACTAAGAAATACGGAAGTCCAGAAGGCGGTTTTCTTTTATTAAAATTCCACTATCACATTAACATGTGGCCCTTTTAACCTATTAATCTTTTAGTCAGTTGCTATGACAAACTAAATGGTGAATATTTTTTGCATAATTGTATTGGTTTTATAATTCCTTGTCCATTTTTTACTGTTTTACTTCTCAGTAGTTTATTGATTTTCATTTTTATTTTATTTTTTTATCGTTTAGTACAATGTTACCAGCTTAGTGAATTCGTTGACTTAAGAATTTTATATTTTAAGACTGAATTATTAGGAATTGTGTGTGTTAACCTCCACATATCTGTGTAGAGCCATGCTATTTAAGAATATCAGTGGTGAGCCAAAACCTTCATCACATCTATATATATATATATAGATAAATATATATAAGTATTTTTTTAACTAAGCATCATTTATTGTAACAAGCAGAGAAGAAAATTAAAATTGTCTTCCAATTTATTGCATTTTTGGTGGTAGAAGTATCAACATTGGTACTCAGTATCGGCAAGTACTCAGATTCAAGTATTGGTATTTTATCGGTTTGAAACAAGTGGTTTCGTTGCATTCCTAGTGCTTTTTCCTCATTGCACACAGTTTATGTAATTCAGTACTCATAATCAGGTGTTGCTCTAAATTGGTAATTTTGATTTACATGACTAACTTTTTACAAAACACTGTACACTTGATCATCGTTAAAAAATGTGGACAGAAAGCTTTGGTCCGGTACAGTTTTCTATCTCCATCATCTCTGCATCCATCTTTAGTTACACAAACATTCTACAGACAAATACAGTATATTAGTGTTTAAAACAATGCTGTAGAGGTTACTTATGCATGCCCAACCAAAAGGCCTGCTCCAAAGCTTTCGCTACAAAGACATGCACCGTTTAGCCCCTAATTCCTACCTCTAATCTTTTAATTTAATTAACAAATTTATTTTGACTGGAAGTAACATTAAAATTTTTGAGTGGCCAAGCCAGAGTCCAGACAATGTTAAAGTTTTGTGCCATAAAAAAAGGACCATCATCAAGTCTTTTGGCAAAATAATGATCTGAAAACATTAATCCAAATCATCACAAATGACACACCAGACAAAATAAACCTTTATCTGTTGACATCTCAGTCCCCAGACCTGAATCCTACAGAAAGCCGTTTTACCTGAAGAATCAACAATCTGGAGAGATTTTACAAACAGGAATTATTTGTTTTGACTCTACAATCAAAACTGCTCCCAACAAACAAGTTTATAGCTATGACTATTTTCATATTGCACTAGTCAACAAAACAGCTGCAACTGCTATACTTCGCACATTATTTTGTTTCCCTACAACATATAACAACTGATCGAAACTGTTACTATTTTTATTATTCCGTTGCTATTTTTTACATCTTGTTGTTTGCACATTGTGGCGTTTTCTTGTTGTTGAGGTTTTTGCTTTATTTTTACTATTTTTTGTACTATTTTTACTACTTTGTTCTTTTCACACTGCTGTGTTTTTTTGGCTGCTGCTGTTGCGTCCCAATTTGCCCTCATGGGACTATTAAAGGATTATTTCTGATCAAATATTCTTCTGCTCCAACCTCACGATATGTTACATCAGAAAAATTGCTTTCATATTATCACAATAGGTTGGTACAATGTATCAAGTGCAGAAGTTTCTAATATTTGCCATCAGTCATAAACAAATATAACTATTATTTCTTAAAGTGAGTCTTACCACATAAAGTATAATGTATGTAAATCCAGGGTAAATGTACACCTGTATTTTTTTTTCTAGTTGTTGGAGTTTTATAAATCTTTACCAGGAATGTCTCAGTATGTGTGGAGGGGACAGTATAAAAATAATTATACCCATTATCATAACCAATAAGTAAGAAATGAACAATTATTGTTAATGTGTCTTTTGGATCCTTGATTGTTCTGCACCTGCGGCTTAATACAAAATGTCTTTTGCAGCTAAAGTTATTGGTTTAGGCTCTTCAAAGACTAACACTAATCAGCTCCACTTTTATTCTTCTAGATATCAGGAACATAGTACATATGGTAATAACATATGGTCTGTTTTTCCAGCTCAAAATATTTTAGAGGAAAATGTTAGACATTAGTAACATTACTCACTGGTCTTTCATGCTCCAAAATTGATGACTTGCCAGGCTCATACTCAAAAATACTCTTGGGCTCTGCTCTGTACTTCCGTGTGTCCACTTTCCTGTCAGGAGGACCCCATTCATTCCTGGTGCAAAGACAAGAGAAATGTGTCTCTCAGAAAATAGCTTAAGACTTGATAAAAGAGACACAAAACAGACGGCCTTATGGTCGACGGCAAAGATCAATATAAGAGTTATGACCATTTGTAAAGTATTGACCAAATGGAGCCTGTGAATCACAACTAAGGCTCTTTAATACCGGGTAAAAACCTTTCCAGGATTCCCAGGACCATTGGAATACAGCTAAAACCCCTTTTTATTCTGAATCAGTCATGATACTAAATCACTCTTAGTTCTCACCCAAAAGGGTTTTTCCTGCTGCTCTATTGTTTTCACTCCATTCTACCACTAAGAATATTACACTTGATGATTTTTCCTCACAATATTCATTACATTTCTATGAATATTGGAAGTTTCTGCATTGCAACCATCCTTTTCAGCCCTGCAGTGGAGAAAAAAACACATCTCAGACTATCAATAGTGGTATAAAAGGATGCAGCTCAGCAGGTTTTCTCTACACTGCAGAGCTAGCCATCCTATGTTAAACCAAGGGCACATGGTTCACCAAAAGCAGTCAGAAGAGATCATGCAACCAAAATCATATTTTTTCTTGTATTTTTCATTGATCATCAATAACCGATCACACTAATGTGTTAAGCATGAAATGGCTCTTTATGTTTTGCATCCCAGCTGGTAAATATTTGCATTGCAAATCTTTTCTATTTGCAGTTCATTCTCTCTACCGGTCACTAAACCAATGTCACAGCTTCTTTTTGAGTTCAATAAGTAAATGTTTCTTTTGACCTATAGGGTGAAAAACCTACCACTTCCTTCAGTCTACCAGAAATGAACCTCTGCACAATTTGGAGGTGTTCACTTTCCTCCCCAGCTGTTACAGCTGCTACCACGTTAGTGGTGATGCTGTATTCATGGTGTGGAGATGCAAATCATTTGTCTCAACTGATTGCTAAGATTCTCATTCTACCCGGAGTATTGGTGGGAGTGGATATGAACAGCAGCAAGCATGCTCAAACAGTCCCAAAATGTCATCCATCATATCGGTTCATGTTGTATTTATTTTTTATGGTAGGCCAGAGGTCACATTAACAGAATATTTTACTTAATTGATTTTCACTTGGTACAAACATGCAGAAATCTTTAACTTTACAAACAAGGGAGTACAAGTAACTAAATCTGAGCATCATCTCAGACCTGGACACCAGACTTAAGGCATTTTGTCTATCCGAGAGCTGACAGTGCTAAGTGTGTTGAGTAACGAAGGCTTTGGAGCACATCCCTTCCATCAGATTCATTTCACCGGTGCATGATGCAGGATTTCCACCTGTTGAGGCGATAGCTTGCAGGTCAGGAAACCGCTCATTCAGAGGATATTCCGACTTCTGATGCATTCTGATCAAATACAAGAAAAAACATTTCAAAACTGTAGGATTCCTTCTGACTGCTTCTGTTGTGATATGTGCACAGAGTGCTACCCTGGGTGTAACAGAGCTTGGCAACCTGAATTGGAAAAATTATCCCTGAAAGTTAGACTTAATTCCAGTCTCCAGTGTGGCAGTGGAGCGTGGCTTTAGCCAC
Organism: Apricaphanius iberus; assembly: GCA_028564705.1. Classification (NCBI taxonomy): domain Eukaryota; kingdom Metazoa; phylum Chordata; class Actinopteri; order Cyprinodontiformes; family Aphaniidae; genus Apricaphanius; species Apricaphanius iberus. Next base: position 225,865 of record JAPXFQ010001038.1, on the reverse strand, counting down.
CAGAACAAACTCTAAACCCCCAAAAGACGAAATCTGTCTGACAACTGATTCACACCAGGTGTTGTACGTGTGCAGAGCTTCGCCAAAATTTTGCTGCAGACAGAACACTAAATGGTGGTTCTTGCAATAGAGAAAGGATTGTAACTAGGGATGTTCGATATTGGCTTTTTTACCAATATCCGATATACCGATATAGCCTAACTCATAATTTACGATACCGATATAAACCGATACCGATATGTGGGGACCCTCCCTCATAAAAAACAAAAACTACTAAACCCTTTTAGGTAACCACAATGAAATATCTTGTATCATGTATACTTGAGCTTTAAAAATTTAGAAAATGTAATAAGTACTAGAATTTTAGTTAGGCAATTGAAAAAGGTGCCATTTTTATTTTGTCTTCAAAAGTAGCTGGAACATTTTCTCACACAGAGAATAGTGACAAAGGCCCACCACTCAGGACAAATTTATACTTTTAGAAAATGTAAACAACATTATACTTTTATAGCAGTGAGGTAAAGTGGAAACAACTGAAACAAGAATAAAGAATAAAAAACCAGCAAACATTTAAGCAGGGCCAATAATTAACCTACCTTTTGATATATTTAAAGTTATCTCAAACAAATAATATCTCAAAAACTAAACCTCAAATCTGTCATATTTTTACATTCTTAGAGAGAAAAGAAGTAGCTGAAGAGTTTGATATATAATATGTGTATGGTGTGAAAAACTCTCTTATTAAAAAAATAAAAACCAATACTGATAATATCCGATATAACATTATTTATTCACATGGACTGTTCTACACTGGGTGAGAGCACTCGGTTTTATATATAGTTAAATGTAAGAATGCAACGATACCACTTTTTTCGCACCAATACAATACCGATACTTGGATCAGAGTACTTGACAATACCAAGTACCAATGCTGATACTTCTACCACACAATAAATGTAATGAATTTGAAGACAGGTTTTATTTTCTTCTCTGCTTTTTACAACAAATAATGAGGAATTTTATATATATATATATATATATATATATATATATATATATATATATATATACACACACACACACACACATATATATATATATATATATATATATATATATATATACACATATATATTAATAAAAATGACCACAAAACGAAAATTTCAAGTAAAAAAATTTTTTTGGTTGAAATTATTGCAGTTCCACATTTTAAGTATCGGTCAAAGGTATCGGTTAACTAACTGATAATATATCAGTAGATTAGAACAGATACCCGATACCATTATCGGTGCATCCCTCGCTAAATGTTATCATGTTTAATTAAGGCTTATGTTCTTTTAAATACCTAAAGTTTTAACTTTAACAAAGCAATGAAGTGATGTGCTTCAATCATTTTCTTTTACCACTAAATATGTTTATTTCTTTAACTTCATGAAAATACAAACGCAACATCCAGAAAAAACAGACTTGATACAGAGAGTTAACTGAGCTCTGTATCCCCAGCACAGCCTCACCGCAGTTTGTGTGAATGCTCTGATTGGACTGAGTGATTTTCCGTTTGGGCGCCAGCTGACAAAATCCAGAACCTGATGAGAAAAAGCTCTGGAGCAATCCCACTATTTGATTACACACAAGTAGGTGAGCATTTCATTTCTATGTGGAGCAGGAGGAAGTAGTGAGACGTTCAGGCTACAGCAGGTGAACTGTTCGCATTTAAAATGCGATTATTTATTTTTATTATTAATAAGTAGTTCTCTGTTCAGCTTGTTTGGATTAAATATTATTCAACGTGAACAAAAAGTAAATACCATTGACTTTTATTTGAAAAACAGATGGATAAAAATAGGTTTTGGCCTGAAACGTTTGACCCAGTCGGACAAAATGATAGAAGATAAAAACATCTAGCGTGACCTCTGTGGTAAAGGTTAATGCAGATGGGAACCTAGCAGTTCCTGTCCTATTCCATGAGCTAGACCTTTGCTAACATCTCAGAGTCTAGCATGCAACTAGGGAACAAAGATTTTACAAAAGTAGTCCTTCTCTTACATGTCTGTTGAGTCTTTGTCACGGTCGCTGTCTCTGGCCCTAAGCTGCAGGAGGGAGGGCATGGGCGGAGGTGGTGGGGGTACCGGAGAAGGTGAAGGCTCTCGAGGACCCAGCTGCCCACCATTGTCTGAGGGGCTTTTGGACAGAGGTCTGTACGTGTGTGTCCGAGGAGGAGGGTGGGCCATGGTGGTGCTGTAGTCGTCAGCTGAGGACAGAATAGAGGAGACAGCGGAGGGAGAAGTAATGAGGGCAGGAAGGCAGAAAGGAGGAGACATACAGGTTGGGAAGAAATGATAGAGTGTATAAAATTGGTTTTTGTTACATCAAGTCTCACCATTGTTTATGAAAGCATATGTTGCATTGTATGTGCCAGAGTAGTCATCATCTGGAGCAGAAAAGGTAAAATCACTGACTGAGTTACATGGACACATGTATTATAAAGCATAAACTGTAACTAGCTAAATGCACTAAAAAAACCCAAAAAATTCCAGCCAACGGAATTGGGTTGATTTAGCAATAATTAATTTTGCTGAGTGAACTAAAGGTAAACATGTTGGTTAATCCTAATAAATTCAGGTTGCTGTAAGGCACAACTTCGTTTCCATAAAAAAAAAATAAAAAAAATAACACAACTTAGAAATAAACCAGATTTATATTAAAGATGAGAAAAGTAGAAAATACAAAATAAGAAATGGGCAGAATCATTTAAAGAAGAGAAAACTCCAGGAGAATCGTTTTATTGTTTTTTATCATCAGTATTGTAGATACTGGTGCCCATACGGTTAGTTAAAAATGTAACTGATGCATTTTTATAATTTGTTCTTTACTTTGTGTCACAAAACATTCGTAACTTTAATTCATGATTTGCTGTTTGCTGGCGTATGAATAGAGACCCCTTAGTCTGAGCAACTCTAAGTGGGAAAGACTAGAGAGGCCTCAGTGAGAAAGGCCAGGTGAATATTGGCAAGTGATGCAGGAAAGTGTGGTATAAAATGAGGAATTTGTATAGTGCCAACCACCACTCCTGGTAACTATTATACACGGTGGGGGAATGGTCATGTTGTGGGCCTATTACTGGCATCAAGATTCAGGGAGCCTGGTAGACATGAGTTCTTGTTAACATAATATGGGTGAAACGGTACACAAAAAACACAATTCTGTGTGTATTTGGGGTTTTAAAGTCAGGGTCCTGTACAATTTTGTTACACTTTAATCAAAAAAAGAAATACAAATGTCCATGACAGTTTTTTTTCTGAATGTCTTTCTTTCTATAACAGAAATTAATGTGATTTGTTTTTATGTTCTATAACTTGAAAAAGTTGAAAATATAGAACTGTTTGGAAATTTTTAAGAAAATAATACAAGCTGACATAGAGTAGAAAACAGTGTTAATGTTTAAAAGTGTTTAAATACTTTGCTGTACTCGAATGCAGCATGGGCAGCTGTTGGGAAAATCCCTTCTAATCAAAGGGGATTCTTCAGACTTGCTTTTTCTCCAAAATCAGGAGTTTGGGCTGATTGGATGCTACTGGGAGCCATGGTAGTGTGAACTGGTTTTTTTCTAGCATAAGTGAGGTTTCCATTCAGCTTGACATTGTTTCAGCTGAGTCATTCAGTTCAGCACAGAGCGTGTTATGGACCTTATTGCTAATGAAATATGCGTTCACCGACAAACTTCTGGCTCAGTCCATCGTTCTTTTTCTGATGTAGCTTCGTAAGTAAAAGTTAATATCATATACATATATATACATATCTATATATATATATATATATACATATCTATATACATATCTATATATATATATATATATATATATATATATATATATATATATATATATATATATATATATATATATATGTGGCAGTTAGTGTACAGTAGAAGTGATCTATCAGTTGTACAGGAACATTGCTATGAATCCCTTCCGAAAATGATGAGAACGAGATGAAAAAAGTTCTGCCATTCAGTGGCAATGTGCGTTTTCTGTCATAAAAGAAGCCTGAGCAGTTTAGAACAATCAAGCCTTGTGCTGACTGTGCCCTTCTGTCAGACCCTGAAAATTAGAGCAGATTTCCCAGGACAGCTCTAAGTCTATTAGAGGGTTCTCGCTATGCTGTCTCCGTTCAAGACTCCCCTGCTCATGTCTAATGAGTTCTGGCTCTGAGCTTGTTTAGGTCTATGGATTTAAAAGGAACTGACATGCAAACCCTCACAGACACTTGTAAACTGCATGCATACATGACCAATTGTATTCCAAATTATCCAACCAAAACACAAAATGGGGTCATCTTTCAGGATGGTCTGGTATGGACCTACCTGCTTTGTGAACTTTGTGAATCTGTTTGAACATAGTTTTGTACCAATCTTTTGGTCGGTCAACAGTCTGTGGAGAAAAAACAAACAAACACATTTTACACAGTTTGCTATGAAATAGAATGTTAATTTGTAAGGGTTAGTAGGCAGAACAGAAATTTGTTCTCGGAAGAGTTCAGGCTCTTTTTACTTGGTTAGTCTATATATGTTATATTTTCAGCCGACTCACACTCCACATGAACATAACCAGAAAAATTATTCAGAAAAATGCAATTATTTCATCTTGGAGCTCATGGAGATACTGCTCTCAATTGGTGGAATATCCGATGACTCAAGCTTTCAAAATAAAGCATTTAAGAACACTGATTTTAACATTGGTTTTTAACACCTTACTTTGTCTTTTCTCAGAAAAATAGCAATACAACTTCTTTTTCAATTTTTCAATTACATTTTCTTACTTACAGTATCATCATTTTTTATAAAGAATCTCTGTCCTAAAGTATTTCCTGGTATATTGTTTTTTAATTCATATTACAAGGTATTATTATAAAAAAGACCAAGATAAGCAGACATTTACTCATATACTCATTCCCCACTGTAGCAAATCCGTCCTGCATTTCTATGGCTTTCAGTGGTATTTAGCATTTAAGTTAATAAACATTTATCATTGCCTTTCTATACAATGATACTGTAACAGAATGATACCTTTTTCTTAGACATGTTGATACATTCGGATCATGTCATACATGTCATAACTTTGATACACCATATTTACCACATTTATACCACTACTACACTTATGTAAATAGTACCTAAATGCGACAGTAATGATACACTGATATCTTTATTAATCCCATGCTTTCTTCGTCTCTTTTGACTTTTATCTTCAGAGGGTACCATAACTAATCATCTTTATCCATTTAATCCCATATTTTACATCCTCTACCCCATGTTTTAAGTTTTTCCCTGCTTCAGCGTACCTCATTTCAATTTATGGCTGATTGCTGAGCTGCAGTCATCTTAATCAGGTGTGTTTAGGTAGAGAAACCAGAGAAACCACTCAAGGCGGTGTGCCTTGAGGACCTGGGTTGGGACACATTGTTCTACACCCACACCAAATAAATTAATGTCCTTTACCACATCCATAAATCACTTTAATTAATCCCAAACGTTGCTAGGTAGAATCTCTGTCTGGCCTGATGAAGACTGACTGTTTGGCAAAGCAAATATCTGGAGAGGCTTTAACAGCAGGACGCCTATTTATTCGATTAATTCTGATAATAATTACCTGAGTTGTAGACCATGCTAAAGTCTCAGCCTAATCGGGTCAGGGGATCAATATGTATGAAAAAAACCCAACTAGATGAGGTCACAGCAAGTCCTTACACAGCATCACACTATAAAAAATTATTTACCCAATTAATTACCTATATAACTCTACAATGGGCCTGGGCGGTATACCGGTTCATACCAAAAACCGGTGTTTATTTTCGTCATGATATGGATTTTTAATATACCGATATACCAGTGAATAGCTCAGACAACTTCCGGAACGTTTAATGTGGGGAAGTGTTTCAGCTGGGACTGATTTCCCTGCTACACGCCCTTCAGCCCAGTGTGAAAAGTAATGTTTTTAACTGAGTACAGCTCCTTGCAGGAGCTACCAGAGGGAAGCACACAATGCTGATGAAGTAATTCCAAAAAGAGGAGTCACGTCTGTAGTTAAGAAGTGTATCACCTTTAAAAGGTCAGAAAAGAACCGAACAGCATATCTTTTACAAGCGCTATTGTGAGAAACCAGTAAGGGGGACTGTTGAGCGCTGTTTGACCGTCTGTAGGTACACGTGGTCAACAGCGGCAAAACCAGTAGGAAAGAAATCAGAAAATAGCTGTAAATATGTTTTACATACCATCTACGATACATCTGTCGTCTTTCTTTCTGTTATCTGAATATTAACCAGCTAATAATCTCATACGGTCGCCCTGTTTATTTTACTTCTTCTGTGGCACTATCCAGTCTGAGTCTGTACTCTTCCCCCTAGCGGGATTCTTCAGTACAATATGCAAAGCCAGTCCAACCGGCCGAGACGCCTTCGAGCAGCGTTTATGCTTTCTGCAGCTTGTCCCTGCTGAGAGCCAATATTCTTGATGACTGTAGGGGGCGGCGTAGGGCTCTACGCCATGCATACAACACTACACCATAGTAGAAGTAGTAATTACTGTTGTTTACAAGATGGTGACACCCGTGAGCTTAAACAAAACAGAACGTTTATGATGTTTAATTAGGAAAAAATACAAAAAAGGAGACTGTCCTCTCTTCCAATAAAACACAGTTGATCACAGTGAACTCTATCGGCCGAATCATAAAGATATCTATTTACGAACCTCCGGCAATATGAGCTCTTGCCAGTCCGCCATGTTTTTCCGCATAGTTACAAATATTCCTAGCTGTGCGGTGCTGAAATTTTGGGCCGGGAGGAGGCCGCGCAGAGAGGCATGGTTGCTGTAATTTGGCCGCGTGGAGCCGTGCGGACCTCGCGGACGCGGCAAGCATAAACCAAGCTTCATGCTTTTCATATCATTCACCTGAGTGTGGAAAAAATAACATGATGCAGTCCACATGACAGTAAAATGAGCTATTTAAAGCACATTTTTATATTAGTCATTCTTATAAGATATGGGCATGGATATGAACGGCCTAGTATGGAAAAGGAATACAGTTAAATAGCGTAATACCAATATGTTAAAAAAAATAAAATACCACGATATGAAAATTTTGCCATACCGCCCAGCCCTACTCTACACACACAATATAGCTGTGAGAAGTATCTATGGCACCCCCCAAAGAACAGCCAACTAACCTGGATCCATGAGAAAATTGAATTACCTCTTGAATTAAGAGGCCCCTCCTTGCATGTACATCCACATCTAAATTGAGCTATGGTAATAATTTTAATATAATTAATAATCTTAATTAGAATAGGATCCCAGTTTACAGGTCTATAGGAAAATCTAATTATTGAATAAGGTGTGTTTGACTCTGTGACCCTAGGAGGCAACATGCTCCCCTTCATGCTGGCATTCTTCCAGTCGGCCTAGACTGGGATTATCGGTCTAAAGCCTAGTTTATACTTCTCCGTCTCCGTCGAAACGGATTAACTCGGCGTCATTATCAGTCGACACAATGGCTCTCCGTCAGCTAAGCAAGGATTGACGGAGTAGAGCACAATTTTCTAACTATCCGTCTCTGTCAACAGAGAGTGTATGCCTATGATTGGTCGGAGATCATTTCACCAGAATGGTGCTCTGTAGTTGATGTAATCAGCACTACATGCTTTGTATTGACAGGACAGTTTATCTAATCAGGTCTTTTGGCAATTTGAGCACATGGAAACAACAAAACAACAAAGAGAAACAACAAAACTGCTGTCTTTGTTTCCATGCATTTTTAGAGTATTTTATGAGTTATCTTTCTAGTATAAAGCATTACAGCTTAAACAGAACTTATTTTCTGTTTGCCATTGCTCCTCGAGGGGGAAATGTGTTCACAAACTGAAGAAAATAAACTCTAGTTAACCAGAAACGACACGGCAATGGTAGGCAGACCCACCATGAGAAGTTAGCACCCCCTGCTGTCCTGGTTGGGAATCGCTTTGCAACGCAGAAAAATCAGTGGAGGACTATAAACAGAAAACATCTCTGTCAATACGTCTGGCTGCAAACCTACTGATGGAGAAGTATAAACTAGATTTAAGTTACTTTCTGCTCTACTGTGGCACTGTTCTGCAGAAAGAGACCCAATCTTGTTTTGTTGTGCTGTTGGTTTCTTTTAAAATGTAGCTCGTTTTGTCTATATTTCAGGTATGCTCCAATAGTCTGAAAGATTATGGTAATTTAGATTCCTCTTACAGGATGTAACCCCTCTAAGTCTGACAACATAAAGCAGACAAAGTATCAGAAAAAGCAAGACAATATTCATTGATCTAATGAAATTTGACAGATAATGAAGAAACTGACATCCAGCAATGAATAAATGTTTATGAACATTTATGAAATATTTAAGTCAGTCAATGTAAGTGAATAAATTTGATATAAGCAAGAACAACAATTTATGTTTTTATTTGTAATAAAAAAAGAGTGGTAAAAACAGACAAATAATGCAAACAAATACAGATCTGATATGCCTTTTGTCAATTGTAAAATGGCCAATAGTTTGGTAGAAATACAACAAATCAGAGTGAGCAGGTTTTGTTTTACACATTAGGCTAAATCTTTGAAGCTTTGTTGAAACCAAAGCAAAGAATGGTCTCCGGGAACTCTGCCATAAAACCACACGAGAAACGCTTGTCTTTGTGTAAACACTATAGATCCAACAGCTACTTCAAGTAAGAGCTATCGAATGGCAGAGACGCTTAATCCTTCCGTTATTCAGTGGCACAGAGCCCTGGTTCTGGAGGCTGTGCATTCAGCACTGGCAGGGATAAGAAACAGACCAATTACGGCTTCATTCTCCACGGTTACCAAACAGAGCGGCCACAAAAATGTCTGCCTGCTCACAACAAGGAGCATCTGTTTCTTTTTCTCTTTCATTCCAACTTTTCTCTGTTTCTCTTCTTCATCTCTGCTCCAGTCTGTATTCTTTACCTCAGTCGTGCAGCATGTCTGTTGTCAACGCTTCCTCTGAAGAAGCAGACGACTCAGTCAATTGTTAATAATGACAAGTCTGAACAGAGATAACACAGAGGAAGCTCTTCTTCACGACAAGCACACAGAGTGAGGCTAAAAGAGACAGAGAGGGCTTTTAATAAGAGGTCAGAAGCTGCTGACAGCTGAAACTAATCCTCCCTTTCATTCATGTTCCTCCTCTGTACCCAACTGAACCAGTCTTTTGGCTTTTTGGACATGCAACCTCACCGTGCGAATGGCAATAGGGATGCCCGACTCGTCCACCGGTCCGATGCCTTCATAGTGCGGGGCTTTAATGAGGGACACCTTCTTTTCCTCCTCTGAGAAGCGAGCGAGGGGCACAGTGTGGCTGAAGCTGGTGTGGCCGGAAACCACAGACTCTCTGGTGACCGACTCACAGCCCTCTGGTTACAAAGATGGAAAGGACACAAACGGAACAAAATTCTCAAGTCTTGGTCTTTTACTACCACACACATTTAGCTTCTGTATGCTCATTTGGACAGAAAGTGGATAATTTTTAATCCACAAAGGCTCCACTATAGATATATTCTCAGCTACAGTGGGACAAAATATGATTTAGTTTCCCACCAATTGTACAGGTTCTCTCATTTAAAAAGATAAGAGGCCTGTAATTTTCATTATAGGTATACCTCAGCTATGAAAGACAAAATGAGAAAAAAAATCCAGAAAATACCATGATCTGAATTTTCAAGAATTTATTTGCAATACCGATATGGTATTATGTCTAATAGCAGGTGGCAAGCAACTTTTGAAGCATAGTAAATATGCCCTACTTATTTTTTACAAGGAACAAAAACACACACTAGCACAATATTTTCTAGTAATTTTGTCTTCTTAGCCTCTCAGAACCAAGCTCCCAGTCAGCCCACCCCGACCCAAAACAGTACTTTTTAATAGCAAAGCTATGACTATTTTGGTTTGGAAGAATACAAAATTATTTTCGTCAAGGAAGTAATTTTATTAATATATACCTTCTTTTTGATAGTGTTTCTAATGTAAATCTGCAGCTGTATGCCAATAAAAGTGCCTGTGTGATATTTGAGACACGTAGCTTATTTTCTGAATTGCTTTTTTGTCATACTTATTGAAAGAATAAATATATCTAGATATATAAAGAAAATCGGATTTCAGTTGAAAAAAAAAAAAAAATCACAAAATTACTTTTCCTTCTGTCTTTTATTTACACCAAAAATAAAAAATAAATCAAATATGTTTTTTTAGGTATATTAACTAATTTTCGATCTAGTAATTAATTAGAATAAAAATTGTAATAGTTTGACAGGCCTAGTTTGTCCATACTTATATTATTTATTATCTGTAGCTTTGGTAACTGTTTAGGCCTAATTGCAACTCCACTGATAGAAGTGTTAAAGGGGAAATATTATGCAATCTTGCTTCTATAAGCTGTTTGAACAGGGGACTTATTGTGATGTCACAGGACACATCATTTACATGTAATCGCCCCTCACCTTTCAAACTCCACCCTCCAATTCCATGCCATTCTCATGTAGAGCAAACCTGCAGCCTAGTAACAACATGAGTGGGCGTGGTCTTCACCTGCTAATTTGCATAAAAGTGAGTCTTCTAAACAGCTCCTTCTGACAGGATGGAGCGGGTGAGATTAAGATGTTGGTCTATTATAACCTGTTATAAGAGCCGCATAACATGTCCCCGTTAAGCTGCAGTCACTGATTTAAGCAGTAGACATGTGAATAACCTGAGCAAAGAGCCGTGACTCACCTGAGCTTCTGCTCTGTCTCTGGAGCCCTATGTGGAGGGAGGGAGGTGGAGGAGGATATGATGGGGGAGACATGGGCCTCTGTGGGTGGCTAGTACTTCCATTCATTGCATGAGAAAGGACCTGGCCCTAGAAGTGGCCCACAAACCAGAAAAAAAAGCAATTATACACAAATAATCAAATGCTTACGATATATGAGGATGTTAGAAGTGTAAATTCATAAAAAGAATAAAACACACATCTAAAAAGGGGAAAAAACATGTTACACAGGTACAGCTGAACATGTAACAATGGAACACATTAGATCTAGTTATTTATACCAACTAATTAGGTCACCATGTTAGGGAACACTGATTTAATGGGATTTTACATCAGGAAAGGTAAAGACACCAGCAGTTCACAATCACAAACATTTCATTATTAATGGGTTAATGTAAGCAGGACAGCAAACATGCTGCGAGGAGAATGGGTGGCTTTGAATAAAAGTGCTCTCCCATTCAAATGAAAATATGAAAATTGGATAAACTCGGAGCTACTGAAGTAACGGGAAACAGGAGACGGGGTTTCAAAGAACGAAGGGAGAAGTTCATGTTCAGTTCTCTGTCTTCTGTTCATCTGCAGCTTTGTGGAGGAGAGCGATCTAAACAACCAGTCATTATTTCTCACTTCATTAAACTGATGGATGCCTCGAGTCGGGGACCAGAAGTGATTGTACAATGGAACTCTGACCTCAAACTATAGATGCAAAGCTAATCGCTTGGCAAATGTAAGCTGAAGTGATGAGGCTGAACTCAAAATGACTGCCAAGTTTCAATAACTGTCTTTTATTGTGGGAAAGCAAAATGCACAGATTATTTTATACTATATATGGTGCCCTCTAAGCTTATTGGCATCCATTAGTAAATTGAACTGTATTCCATTTATCTTTTGATGCTGAATTGTGATTTCTTTTCACCACCATCCTTAATATCTGTCTGATTTAAACTTGGGTCCTTGTCCAGCCTTGTTACAGTTCCAGTAAGATTTTTGCAGAGATGGGCAAATTTAAGTTAGTAGACATTTTGTATCATCCACCTAGTGTATAAACCTGCTTATTATTCCTTCACAGGGCAACACAGAGACACCCCCGACAAAAAACCGTGCACACACACGCACCTAAGGACAATTTGGAGAGACCTTTCTCCCCATACCAATTCCTCAATAAAAAAATTTAAAGGGAAAATGAGAAGCTCTCTGCAACAGACTGGCGTCCTGTTCAGAGTGTACCCTGCCTAACGCCTGATAATTGCTGGGATAGGCTCCAGCTGCCCCGTGACCCTGAATTGGATAAGCGGTTAAGAAGATGGATGGATGGATGGATGGATGAGAAGCTCTGCATGCTGCACATACAGTAGAGAAGGCTTATCTTTTCACACCGTTTAACTCCATAACCAATCATGTCTCCACTAAGACCGGAATAAATACATGAACACAATGACGTGGCAACCTTATGTTGAAACAAAAAGTGAAGAGAAGACAATGCTTAGCATATTTTAAATATGATTTTAATATAATTCATTTTAATTCACAGTTATGTCCTATTTTTATTTAATTACACATTTCTGAATTAGTTTTATTTAAAAAAAGCTGTTTGACATTGGGCATTTCTTTTTGTGGGTCACTTTTTGTTTAATATTTTCACTTTGACTACTTAGATTAAAACAGTAACTTCCCAAACATGTAACACCAGTATTTTTCCTTGCTAAAAACATTTAGTATTTTCTTTTCCGTAAACCTGGTGATGGCGATGCCCTGGCACCCAATCTGTGCATGTAAATTTGATGAACATGAATTGGTTTAGAGGCAATGTAGGAGGAAAAACTGATTTTTTTTTTTCAGAAATAAGACAAAAGAGAAAGAAAGAGATGGTGAAGCTGACATGAATACATCCAAGTTTGGGGTAAAACTCGAAGAATTCGAATATTGTGGATAAGTTTATTTATTTCAGTAAATCAACTTCCAAGGTGAAACTCGTGTCCTGTTCCTCTGGTCAAACTGCTGCTGGTCTGTTGCTCAGTGCTGCAAAGTCCTCTTTTCTGATGAGAGCAAATGTTGCATCTTGTTTGGAAATCAAGGTCCCAGAGTCTGGAGGAAGAATGGAAAGGAAGACAATCCCAGATGCTTCATGCCAGTGTGGAGTTTAATAGGAGGAGTCATTTTATCTGCTGCTCTTGGTCCACTGGGCTTTATTAATACTAGAGTCAACACAGCCATCTACCATAACATTTGGAACTTCATGCTTGGTTCTGTAGACAAGCTTTAGTACATATGCATGATTATTCTTTTCAGACGTTCGGCATTTCTCCATTTAAAATCCTTGTTTTATTGATTTCATCTAATCTTTAAATCTTCTGAGATTTTGAATTTGGGGGATTAATAAATTACAAGCCATAACATAAATTAAAGCCTGGAAATATCTCTATTTGCATGTAATGAGCCTATATTGTATATTAGCTTCTCATTAGAAGTTGAATTACTGAAATAAATAAAGTTTGGACCAAATACTCTAATTTTTGGAGTCTTACCTGTAAACATAAGGAAATTGAATCAAGTATGAACATCTGACAGATGAAGAGCAGTTCATGTTTAGTGGATAGAAATAAAAAATGTAGTTATGACAGACTTATGACAGACATTGTTCAGTTTAGTCACTAAGATGATTAAGTGGGAAAGGAGGGAGACTTTTTTAATGCAATGAAATGTTACAGAGGTGGCTTGTTCAGATAATTACATTAGTGACAGTGGCTGCTGCAGCAGTGGAGCCCACAGAGGTTGTTAGCACATCATCAGGCCCAGCAGTGGATATGTAGGTAGAGACAAGGCTGAGCGTGGGCGACGGCGTGGGCGAGGCGCCGGGTGAGTCCAGGCTACAGATCTGAAGCTCATCAAGCAGACCGGCCGTGGAGGACGAGTAGTGGCTGAGCGCCGACACCGTCACGGGGGAAGCCGCCGGTGACACACAGCTACCAATGTTCATGTTGCTGAAAGCGCTGACGCTCTGCCCACTGATTGCTCCAGCTTTCATAACAGCTCCGCTAGGAACATACGGGGAGGGCGACGATAAGGCCTTGGGCACTAAGCCTGATGGGTAGTCGAGGGATTCTGAGCTCTGGCAGCGATAGGGGGAGTGGTGGGCTGAAGGATCAGGGGAAGGAGGCCCCTGGTGTTGGAGTAAGAGCAAATTGGGGGGAGGAGGAGCAAAAGAGGCGAGTGCTTAGTTACATCACTTATTAGCCAGTGTAAAAAAGCTTAGGGTGGTGCAGCAACACAACTTAAGGTTGGCTGGTGGTAAATTCAAGCTGCAGCCACATCTTTAAAACATCAAAAAATGCTGTAAATTGAAGACGCATCATTAGTAGAAGTTTAGTGCTGAACAGCAAATGATTCTTTCAGTCGATGAGACAAATATCTAAGAGAAAAATGTTGGTTAATATTACAAAAACAGTAAACACGGTCAAGAATCACAGTTTCATTGGCTGAATGGAAGCATCAAGAATAGACTACTAAAGCGCAGGAGACAAAAGTTGCATACAGCACACACCACTTATAATAAAGAGTGTCAAAAGAATAAAGCTGCACTATTACCAAGTGATGTCCTGATCTGATCATAAGTAGCGGATCTATGCATATTCAGCTGACTGGAAGTCTGTGACAGAACTGAACTAGTGTTCCATCTGCTGCAGCCATCCCAGTCAGCCGTTTGGCTCGGCCCGTTTGTAACAATCACAGTCTTTTTTCACATCTATGAATTGAAGACATTTGTACTATAGGACATGTATGCATATTATTTTGTTTTGCTGTTTGATCAATCAAGGTTTTGCTGTCACAAGAGCTTTTCTCTCTTCACAATGACGTTCACAGTGGATGGCAGACTGTCCTGGCTGCTGCAGCTTCTACTCTAACTGTCATGTCATCAGTCCTGTTTTTTTCTCAGATATCCTCAAGCAGCTATTTGTCAAGGAAAAAAAGAGTGGTGCAAAAAAAGCAGCTGAAACACTTGTACTTGAACTGTATGAGGTTCGAAGTGCTAACTTTCTGACACAGAAAAAGCTTTTTACTGAAGCCACTTTGATCTATGTATAAAACCAAAATACTAACAAGTCCTATTAAAACTGAGTTATACATTTCCATTAGCCCAGCAACTCAGCAGACAGCTCTATATGAAAATAGTCAGCAGGTAAAAAACTAAATTTGTTGAGTCTTTAGAAAAATAAGGTGAAGCTTTGAATGTTTCTGGTGACTTGTGGTCAGTAGAAATGTTCTTAAACAAGCTAAGCCACGTTGCAGCAGCACATTAAGGCTGTTGACAGTAGAAAGTAAAAGTATACAGCAAGGTCCAGAACATCAGTGGTGAGTCAGTGGGTGTAATACTGATAAAATGTTGCGTTGCTTTAGTGCAACTTAAAAGCAACAATTTGTCAAGCATATCCATAACATGGACTTTATTAATGTATTTGAGGCTCTTGTATTGGCTGCTATGACTTGGACCAATATTATGGACAGAAATATTTGAACAGTACATCACTACTTTTATCATTTATGCTCTAAATTTGGAATATGTGACATATGGTACCTTGACCACATGCTTTGGGCACAATTATCTAATGCAACAAGTGCAGGCGCTTAGTCACTCTGGATGCTACCATAGTCCAAACACTAGTATTTGACTGCAAAGACCTGAAGCAGCCACTGAGTATCTTGCTCGGGTTACACTGTATAGTCAGGTATGTACCAACAGCTGTGCAGGCGACGGTCTGGGTGGAATCGTAGGAGGAGGCTTTGTCATCTCCACTTGCGATGGGGCTGGAGTTGAGGTCTGATTTGGATCTTGATCAGGGACCTTCCACTCCACTCTTGGATTTGAAGCCAAACATGCTGGATTTTTTAGATTTTCTGCATTCAAGTGGACAGATGCTGAATCTGTCTGTGATGGGGGTTGGGATGGGTTTAAAATTGTTGGTGGAGGTGGAGAAGAAGGTGAAAGGCAGCCTGAGGTCAGGATCTTGGAGTGTTGTTCAGTTTGAGGGTTAAGGTGAACAGGAGGGTCAGGGACGGTGACAGGGGTTAGTTTGAGTGAAGAAACCTTCCGTTTCTGTGTGCTGGCAGGGGCAGATGCACTGAGGTTGCTAACATCATTTGCAGCTGTGCTCTGATTAACCTGTTGGACTGAATTTGCTCTGGTCTCTGAGTAAGAGTAAGATGATGTGCTGCTAAGAGTGTAGGATTCCTTCAATACAGCGTTGTCGTTCTTAGTGAATGTTAGCCTTCCAGGACTAAAGTCATTAGCCAGATCAATGATCGAGTTGTAGTCAGGTGGGTTGGTGCCAACAGGAGAGAGCTTAAAACTCTCTCTCCTGGGGGGTGGCAGTGGTAAGGGACTGACATCCTTGTTAGCCAATCAGAAGCAGAAGCCGGTGTAAGTTCAAACAACAAAAATGAGAAACATAATCAGCTCAGATAATTCCATTATGAAGTCATTTCAGCAATGCGCTTAAGAATACAAAGAGATTTTTCTTAATTCACTCATTTCCAGACAATCATTTTTTTACCCATGAATAACATTGAAGTCCAAGAAAATACACTTTTTTTTATTACAGCCTATAGTGAAAGATAAAATGATTCTAATTCCAGCCTAGATTACAAGCAGCTCACCTGTGTGGGAGACTTTTTGTCCTGTAAGTTGGGCCTGACACTCCGAAAGCCTTTGGCAGCAAGAGATGAACAGCTGGATTCTCCATTCTTCAAACCATCGGTGGCACTGCGGGACCTCCAAGAGTCTACAGATTATATTAACATCATGTTCTAGAGGAGGCTTTATTTTGCATCGTTTTAAATTCATCAGAATCATTTTGCAGCATATTTGGTCATATTCATTGCTGACATTTTCTACCACAAAAAACAGTGACTTACCAAAGTCTGATGATTGAGAATCATTAGCTGGGAAACAGAGAACAGAAAACATAATAAGGAATGCTTCCGAGTGGCTAGGTCGGATTATTTCCCAAAAAACGTTGACAGCCATTGTTACATAAATGAAATATAACTCAAATCGACAATCAGCTCACAAACTAGAAGAATGTTGACACCCACTGTGGTGAACAAAGGGGGTAATAAAAGAGTATATATATATATATACATTTACCAAAGACAAAGAAAACTATTACTTTTATATTACACAAATTATTCTATTGTGATACTGTACCTGGTAGTATTAGTTTTAAAATCCATAGGTAAAGTTGGGAAAAAAAATAAAAATAAATGGGAGAGTAAAGCTACACAAAAATCATGGCTTGGTAAATATTTAGGTTTTAAAAGTGATGGTTTGGTGCATTTTCGGAGAACTTTAATCAATGAAAATAAATATTAATGTGCATTTCACTTTTTTTAACTTTGAATTAAAAGGAAAGTACATTTTTTTGCAACCTGGACCTTATTTTTAGCATTCTTTAGGTTCATTTACTTACCCAGACAAGTTTGGGCCACTAGGAGTCCTTCAGTAGAAGTTATATCCATTGGTGATCAGCGTATATCCATACAATGAGAGTTAATGGGTCAATGGACGAGCAGGCTTAGACTATCCCCCTGAGTTGAGAGCGTCTCGGACGTGCTGCGTCTTCCTGGATTTTTTACAGGCTGTTAATCCAACCGATTCCAATTTACACAACCTACGATTTGAAAGACTTCACAGCCCTCCGCCATTACAGCTATAGTCTAATCAGGTTGCGGAAAGTGAGCCAGTGGAAGCTGAGCTTAGTCCACTGTGTCACTTTGTTTGTGCAATTTAGAAAACACACAAAGGTGAAACATGGCGATGCTTGTAGTTGCAAATTCTGTCTAAGCGACCGCCATCGTACAGCACATAGTGGAAATCCTGCTCAGATTACAACTGGGATGCTGCATGGCAGTGGCATCATCAAAAGTGTGTTAGTATAGTTGGATTAAAAGCCTCTAAAACAACAACGCCACACCTCTGAGATGCTCAGAACCCACAGGGGACTAGTCTTAGTGATTCATAAAAAAACACTAGTGAAGTGAAACGTTTATGCGGCAGATAATGCCTTATTTACAGCCTGCACATCTGTTGCCCCATTAACTCCCATTATATGGATATACGCTGATGGTCAATGGATATAAACCTCTCCTGAAGGATTCCAAATGGCTCCAAACTTGTCTGATATTAGTAAATGAACATAATGTATACTAAAAATAAGGTCCAGGTTGCAAAAAAACGGTACTCCCCCTTTAAATAATCAACCTTCTGTTCCTTAAATTTATTTGATTTTATAATAATTAAAACCTTAAAAAATGTTGAAGGTATAGAACTGACTGGAGATTTAATTGAATTTCTTTATATATAAATATATACAATACTTCAAACAGCCATAGCTGAAAAAAATAGAAACAGTTGAAAGCAATATGTGTTAATGTTCAGATATATCTATCTATATGCATGAGAAATATGTACTTTGTACATATTTGCGAATAAAACGTGATAAAATCACTTTGGAGTTGTTTTCATATTTTGGCAGCCTAGTCTCCCAAATGTACTTGAATGCAGCATGAGTAGCTCATAAGAAAATGCTACAATCAGGAGTTTGATCTGATTGGATGCTACTGGTAGCCATGGTGACATCAGCTGGTTTTTATTAGTTTTGTTTCCATTCAGGTTGACATTGTTTAAGGCGAGTCATTCAGTTCAGTGCAGAGTAGACGTGTCAATCTTCAGAAGACTCACGATTCAATTCAGTTACAATAATAATGTCAACGATTCAGGGCAATGCAATATCCTGATGCATCACGATTATTTCATCTGGGTTTTTATTCATAAATAAATAGGTGTCAGGTTGGTTTATTAAACATTTGTCTAGCCACAACTTGGCCCTCAGAAAAAGCTCTGATAACAACAGTCTTTGGGACAATGTAAAAGTGCAAAACATTTCAAACAGTTTGCATTTGGGAGACAACGGAAGAACATAAAGAAACGTTGTTCACTGAAAAGTCAGCAACTTCTCAGGCAGTGCTTAAAACATGCTCTGCAGACAGTAACAGTCTTTAATTATGGAAAATGATAATAATTAGCTAATATTTGGAAGACTGAAGGTTGATCTACCTGCTCAGGTTTGATGCTCATGTTATATATGGATAGAATATATGCCTCGGTTGGAAAACAAATAACTAATATATAAATAAATAATCAATTATGGTTTGCTTCTGCAGAGATGCAGAATCATTTATGCCCGCATCACGATGCATCGATTGATTTCATCAGCTCTAGTGCAGTGTGGGTAATGGACCTTTTTACTGTTGAAAGAAGCATTCATTGACAAAGTTCTGGTTCAGTCCAGCTTTCTTTTTACCTGTAGCTACATAGATAGAGTTTAGTGATAGCTGTGAGTCCTTTATGATTTGTTTGGGTGTTACTCTAAACGCTGGCCAACAGAATGTTGTTTTTCACATCAACATTCTGCATGTGTTCAGGTAGAACACAGCTGGACTTGTTTGGTACATGCAGTGGTGCAAAAAGTAGCTATGCACTATATGCTGCGCAAAGGGGCACTGTCCTAGAGGGGGCGCTGAAGCAAAGATGGGAGAATTTATTCAGTCAACATTTACTGGTTAAATAGCTGTGCATGTATGAATTATATAATTAATAACGGAATCACATCTCTGATTAGACTAAAGGTATCAGAAGATGAAAATGATGATTATTGTTTATAATTAAACATATGAATGGATCTCATCATGTGGCTGCAATAAACAATCCACTCCATTCAGACCAGAAAATTAGCAACTAATACGTCTTTAAGGTGGATATGTTAACTGGTAAACGGAAGATGACACTAACAAAAAACAGCAGCAAGACATAAAACTTCATGTTACTATTTCAGTCAGATTTAAATCATAGAGATCAGAGTAAATTAGAAAAAAATATATATCTGATTTGGGACGCCAAGCATGCCCATAAAACAATGAGATAACATAAAAGCAACCCAGAACTGCAAAAAAAAAAAAAAAAAAAACTAGCATTCAGCATCATAGAATGTTTTTGCTGACTCCAAACCTTTGAATAAACTATAGTTTTGAAATGTAATAAACAAATTTCTTCTTTAAAAGTTACACATCTGTGGGATTGCAAGTGTCAGTACCTGAGGCCAGATTTGGGGAGCTCTGGACCCTCTTCATAGGAGAGAGTATGAGCGACACGGCCACACTTTTGTGCACATATCCTCCGCTATCTGAGAGTTTCCAGGCAGGTCGGTGATCATTGAGCCCAAAGCAGAAGCATACATGCACATGCATGATTGCAATAACATCAGTACACCAAACACACACACACACACACACACACACACACACAAAAGGAAAAAGCAGTTAGAGCAAAGCGCATGCATTTGAAGGCCTTAGTTTATTTCATGCAGCTGTTTGCTTCTAACACCATCTGTTATATCTTATCAAAATTCTCTTACTTCCCAAAACATAAATTAAAGAATATAATTAATTTATATGCAGGGATCCCAGATACTTCTAAATTAAGTCAGCAACATTAAACAAGCGTTGAGAGGAAATCTTGACCACTATTAATACTAATAAGATTTACAGTTCTCAAATAAACAGTTACTAAACCTAAATATAAACCTAAACAAAGTTCTCTGGTGTTTTTAACTCTGTCCATAATGTGTATATTATTCTTAACTTCTGTTGTACGTTTGAATCTTAATGTTTATATTTACTGCCACTTTGCTGCTGTTACAGCCAAATTTCCCCTTGTGGGACAGTAAAGGATTATTCTATTGTATATCGTGCATTTCTCTTTAGAAAAAGCTAACGGATACAAAAATACATATGCTGTTCTGTTAAGTACATTTCCAAATACCAAACTTCCAATAAGATAAATAATATTGTCCGATTAGAAACTGAGAAAATTCCATATTGCCAGGTCAAAATCCTCCTATAACATTTTTAATTGTCTCTATGCGTGAATGGTTGGGTGGCAAGAAAACAAAGAAATGACAGGCTATAAAGATGCAACAAAAACTTCCATGGAAGTTAGCAGGTAAAATACACAACATATAAGCACTTTAACAAAAGTTCCAACTCTTTTCCTGAAATGAGTTTCCAGGACTTTTCCAGGACTTTTTCAGCTCCTATAGTACGAGTCAAGTTATCACAACTAGGGCTGTGCTATATACTGATATTATAAACATATCAGGATATATTTTGAAACAGGTATGATATTGCTCCTTTACTATTGAGTTATTATAGTTCTGTGAAGATTGTTGTCTTACACAATGCAACCTGCTTTCCTCTACTTGCAACTAAAACAGACGTTATTCTGAACTTTAGTTCATACATTTTTCGTCCTGATATCAGTTTAAAAGTCCAAACTCTCACAGTCAAGCTGTATATTGCAATTAATCACTAAGACCAGAAAATATTAATGCATAATACATATGAGACTTTCAAAATGAATTGACTCTGCTCGCAGTTTTACCAATACCAAAATATATGAGTGCTACGACGTCATTTTGCCCCTGCCAGTAAATTCAGTATGTAACCAAAAAAAGAAAGAAAAGATGTAATATTTAGCGAGAGTTTAGACTCGTCTACAGACTGTTTTTGTTTTCAGAAAAATGCGACTAGCTACAAATAAAGTGAATTTTTATGGTGTTATTGGATACTTAGACTCTAACATGGAGCACGTGTGTTTGTTACTGCAGCAACAGAGCTGCAGAGCATTTCTAGCCCAACAGCTCGGCCCGCCCAGGTCCGGCTCAGGCGGAGCGGATATTAAGCCCGCTGAGTTTCTGCTTGAAGCGGCCGCCTGTTCCCACCTTTGCTTAGATGTCAAATATTTTCTGTCAAAAATAAAAAAACTGCAAGCTAAAATCACCGCTTTCACTCAGACCCGATCACTTCTTCACCTAATCTAGTCTGTGTGATCACTTCTGAGTTTAAACTGGACTCTAAGAAATACAGAAAGGAGTGGGAATCAAACACTGAATTAAAATCTGTTTGAATCTGTTCAATGGCAGGAACCCACACACATTTAACACAGTTTTCATATTTTTGAGAGCATCATGTAAATTCGGCCACTATTGGATATTGACAAAAAACAAAAAAAAAACGGGGGGTGGGGGTGCTGGTCTATGATGCAGGAACCGGGGGGGACTTGTCCCCCCCAATATTGGAGAACCCTGGAGGAGAAAAATATTTGATTCTGAAATGTTTTAGCCACAAGCTTTTATTTTGAAAGAGACAGCGGCCTTGGTCAACGACGCAGCCCCGCCCCCAACTGGCTCAGAGTGACTGAGGCAGGATTAGGGATCAGATGAGGTTCATGTTGACACTAGTGAGGGTGAGACAAAAAGAGACGGCCCTGCAGAGCTGCAGGTAGATGCTACAGCCTAATGACTGAGGAGGTGATTTGAAAATGTTGGTGATCATGATAAGGGAACATGATTATATTAAAATAGTAATACAACAAACATGACTAACGTCCTTGTTAAAAGAGCTTTTCTGTGTTGTTTTTTAAATGATGCTGCATTTTTTTAAAACATCCATTTCACCATCCATTCATCCATTTTTGTGGTAGATCTTGTTTTTGAGAGCAAACTGATTTGCCACGATTTTGAAATTGCTCTAGCCATCCATCAGTATATGTCTACACCTTAATTATGTCTGCTGTTTTTCATATTAGAGATCAGATGAAATTCATCCTGAAACCAGTGATGGTCAGACAGGGAGAGCTAGTGCTGCAGAGCTGCTGGTAGGTGGAACAATGAAGGATATGCTTTTAATATTGCACTAGCCCTCCATCAGTATTTTTCTTTACCTTATTCATGTCCACTGTTCTTATATTAGGGATTAGATGAGGCCATGCAGAACTGCAGGTAGGTCCTACAGCCTAATGAAGGATGTAGGGATTTGAGAATGTTGGTGATAAGAGGATGGTTCGATAAAGTTTAAACAATATAAGAAATATGACATAAACTGCTTGGTAAAAGAGCTTTTTTGTGTTTTAAAAACGATGCTACATTTTTTACAAAGTCAGTGTTTCAGCACTTGGATCAATTTGCTATTCAGTTCATATAAGAATAAATAGGAAAATGTAGAAACAACCGTTTTCAATTTGTGTTCCCCCAATCTTGAACTCCTCCTTCCTTCTGGGGAAGATTACTGCTTACTTCAAACAGTTAACAAATAGCCTACTTCAATAGCGTACTTCAAATAGTTAGATGCTAAACTGCATTTTGTCTACGCTAATATCGCTTGCTAGCACCACAATAATATTGAAACGGAAAAAGATGTATTTCTAACTCTAAGAGACCAATAGTACTTATTGTTTGCTAGCTATCTTTTATGTAGTATAACGATGATAAATGTATCGTTACCTCTAAAAGTATTCTTTTTATTAATATAGCCATGTTGAATTTGGTTTATTTACGTCAACTTTGTTCAAATTAACATGCACGTCTTCGGTTTTCCCTGCCTCTTCACTGCAGTCTGTGCATCTAGCTAAAAACATGAAAAGTTGGGGCTCAGCTCTCTGTGCACATTAAACATATTTTGATAGAACTTAGTTCATTTTTTTTCTCATTCACATGATTTTTGTTTCTGTTGTCGGCAATAGAACAAGTTCGGGGTGGGTGGCAAAATGTTCATATCACGGTATTTTAAAAAAAATATATCGGTATTTTTTCCAGGTTTTTCAGGACATGTGGGAACCGTTTTAGCGTCTGGAGACAAGAAGAGGTTTAGAGAGAAGCTTAAAATCTCTATTGACAACAAAATCAAAGTTATCTAAAGCCCTTTTAAGATATGTGAAAAGGTTGGGTTGATTCGCTGGAGTCCTGGCCACAAATCCGCTGGATAGGGATTCATCCCCATTCAAAAGAAAACCCTGGACCCTTCACTGATAAAAAAGTTAAAGGCTTTCAAAATTCTGGAGGCCTACAATTATTTTGTTTCAACTTGGGCCAATCTCTGTAAAACATAAAGCCGTGGTTGTGCAAAAAGCAGAGTCACAGTCTGGTTCCTATCACCCACTGGCTGATTACGAAAGCGAACAGCAAACCTGGGTAAGTCTTCTTTAATTAGTGTCCTTATTTATTTGTTCATGGAAATAAATGGCGTCTGGTCTCTGGTGAACGCTTCCCACGCTTACAAAATTATTTTTTTTAAAATCCAGTCTTGGAGAAATGTGCAGTCATGTACCAGCTTCAGTGTTAAAAGGAGAAGCAGCAGTCAGGATAGGACTTATTACTGCTACATGTACAGCATTATCTGTCGTCAGGTGTTTGGGACACCTAAATAAGAACAATATAACACAGGCAACTTTAAAATATGCAAACCCTTTTTTTAAATTCTTTAAATAACAAATACACAGTCAGAAGGACTTACCATTAACAAAATTAGCATCACAAATTATGCCAGTTGCTACAGAAATCCAGGCTTTCTTTGGAGCGTCCGGTTTTAATTTCATGATTCCCTGCAATCTGTTTGTTTTTTCCCCAGTCTGTTTCGGATGGAATTCAAAAAATAACAAGTTTTATCAGGCCCCAAAAAAGCTGGAAAATCGACTGTACAGGAAAAGGGAACCATCTGCTTCACTAAATCCTTCTCCAATCACGTAAAACAATCAAATTATTTGTTAAAAAAAAAAGAAGCCGTTTCTTGGCACCCATGATGTAATGAGGGGAAACAAACACAAAATATTCATCTATAATGTCTGATGACTTTTGAAAATAAATTTTTAAATAAAAAAAAAGCTTCTGCTATCTTCAAATAATACCCGGGAACATTAAATATTGACAAAAATAGTTAATTGTTTAAGCAGTGATACATATCAATATCGACTGCTAAGAAAAGATTATTGTGATAGATTTTTTTTTCCATATCACCCAGCCCTTACATCAGTATATAACATGATACGTAGATACAATCTATTAAACTATTGTGGTGTTTGTTGTTGATGTTCATACCTGTATTCATATTGAAGAGCACTTCTTACTGATCTACTGCAGGCCGACACACTTTCCTGCAAAACAAACACAACTATTAGGGAAAAGACACACAGTCATAGAAAAGGATCAACTTCATAACACTACCACAATAAATGTTTAAATAATAGCCAAGAAAGCCCAAGAAAGTCATGGTCATATGTTATCTCAAGGAAATTTTGGTAATTTGTCTTGGAAGACGTTTCACCTCTTATCAAAGAGGCTTCATCAGTTCATGTTCGCCACTGACCAGGCTGAGACTGGTCCAACTAACTGGTGTGGAGACTGAGCTATTTAACCTCTTGGAGGGCTTTTACAAGACTGATTATGTCATTGGATCCTTTGTGCTCCATGTCTTAACGACGGTCGTTGGCGTGTCGCCTATTGGTGGAGGTTAGGTTTCGGCTTTATTATTGCCCTATTGTGTTATAACGACGGTCGTTGGAGTCACAGTTGTTTTTCTTATTAGAGGTTAAATTGTTGAGTTTCCTGGGGAGGGATGAAAGGGCAGCATTGTAAATTGGAGATAGGTGATGTCTCAGGCCTCCTCCTCTGTTAAGCGATGGTTTATTTACTTTTACATAAATGGCTTCCAAGTCTTCCAAGACAAATTACCAAGTCCAGTTGCTTTCGATTGAAATTTCCTTGACATAACCATGACCTGGATGAATGAGAATATTCACAGGCTCATGGTCATATGCTTTTAAAACAAAGATGCAACAATCTGCAAACACTGATGGATGTTTTAAAAGTTACAGTGTTCAGGAAGGTGTTTGCACATGAACCACACACCAATAAATATATAGAATAAGCCTGAGCTCTTCTTTATATAGTCGCCTTCTGGCAAGAAATCATCAACCAGAAACAAGGCGTATGACTCCACAACATTATAATCAATATTGATGCATTTCAGAAACAAAGCAAAACAGCAAATCTTCACAAAAATGTGTTGTGTATAACTAACTTGATGAATGCCAAAACGCTTGCATCAGTCATGTGATAAATCACCTCTAAAAACAAACCCACAAGCTAACAGGATGATTTAAAGCCTGACAAGTGTTGAAAGTTTGAAAAGAAAAGGTACAGAGACAGACAGAAAAGTTTACTACTTCCAAGAAAAACAAAGTTGAACACATAATACCAATACCAGGCTGCTACTTAAAATATGGATTTATCACAACAGGCAATTTGCACGCACCAATACCCACCAATCTGCTTAATATGTGGCAACCTGCTTTCTAATGAGGCAATAGTTACATTTACATGGACACAAGTAATCGGATTAAAAGCCTGATCGGAATAAAAATGCTTCATGTAAACATGTCATTCAGACTATTCTGAACAGATCAAACTCATTCGGATCAACATTTCATTGAGAGCAGTGGTTTATTTCGAAAGTTAATCCGATCGTGGTGCATGTAAACTCCTATTCCGAATGCAAGTCATTCCTGCGCATGTCTGTTAAGTCATGCGTAGACGTCCAATATGTTGTTTTAATCAAATAAAGGGATTTGGTTTATAATTCGATTGTGTACACAGGAATGAAGGCTTGAGGATGTAAAACGGTGACCAGAAAAACTAAATAAAAGCACGCTTTGAAGAACATCATAGACCTCTATTTCAAACTCGCGCAGCCATGTTTGTTTACTACTGAAGTCTATGTCTTCTTCTATGGTCGTTTCCGAAGTTTTAGATAATTCTGCGCATGCCAAAAGGATTGATGATGTTCAGACATGTAGCCCATGTAAACGCCTTTTTAAATCGGATAGATGTAAAATTCTACTCCAAAAGATTAGAATGAAAGATATTTTGCACATGTAAACGTAGCAAATGAAACCTTTAAAACTTCCGCAGATGGACAGTCTGGTTACAGAGAATCCACCAGGGTCATATTTTCTAACCGCAAAGGCTACAATTTGACTGTTCATGAGCATTAGTTCTGGGAAAGTCACATGAGTTGTAATGCAGGGAGAGAAGGAAACGCTTTTATAAAATGGTGTAAAGCTTGACAGAAGCCAACGCTGCTCAAAAATTGGTACCAAAGAGAAATAGTACATGGGAAATTATATTGGCTATAAATATTCAGAAGCAGTTTGGTTGAGCAATTTCTATCTGTAGTATGCAGCTTATATTTACAAAATCATTTTGTATGTGGAAGCTTCTATGCAGCGCTAGTTGTGTAGGCTCATAAAATCATCAGCTGTTTAGGGGTTCAATTTAAAGCTGGGATGTTTAAAGTCCCTTATAACTCATTTTACTTCACCTCTCTCATATTGCATCTGTTAAGATATATAATTCACTTATCAGGTTTTACTGTTAAAATAACTCCACAAAAATCCATAGCAGAAAAATCTGCCATACCACAAAAATGTATTTAGTCCAACAGATCAGACAAATGTTAATAACTGATCACATCACAATATTGCTCAGCTGACCATCCTCTGTAGTGTGAATGGTTATTGCTTAGCAAGTCTACTCACATCTGAATGGTTCTGAACGGGACGAGAGACAGAAATAAACCTTATTCAATGTCTTGAATAATGAATGAGAAATCAGAAGTAAGCTTTGAGTAAAGCGTGTCACAAGTTAAAGAGCAACTAAACACCAGTGCCCAGCCTTACTCTGCCCACAAGAAAATTTGAAAACGACATCTAAAAAGGGACGTTGCTCGGCGGACCAACTGTCATTGAGCCGTACATGTTTGAGCCGATAGCTCGCACGTCGCCCGAGGCCACCTGTGCGGTCGGCACTGATGAGCCTGCCGAAGTAAAACGCTCGCTCACTATTCCAATTCCAACTCGCTATGGGGACGGCTGCTTTTATGCCCCAAGCGGCAGAGCGACAGACATCACACAGAACAAAGTTACGTCACACCGCCACCAGAGCAAATGGGGAGGATAGGAATGAAATTCAAATGTAGTGCAACCGAAAATGTACTGAGGGCGCCACACAGCCGTTTTTAGGCTCAATAGTGAGATTTTATCTAATTAGCACTAAAATGTCAAAAAAAGGACCAGGTCATGTAGGGAGCACTATAAGAAACATATTTATGCCGTTTATAAGCTACAAAAAGTTGATTTGGTGCCAAGTTGTCCTTTAATGGGGAAAGGGTAAATGCTTCATCAAGATTGCTTCACGCTATATTCAGTCATTCACCCATTCATACACAGATGGTGGTAAGCTACATTGTAGCCATAGCGGGCCTGGGGCAGAAGCAATATTGCCATACATTACCGCCGGACCTCTTAAGCACAGGTGTCAAAGTCAAGGTCCAGAGTCCAAATCCGGCCCCCATGGCCATTTATGTGTCCCTTTAAACTGTAGAGAACCCTATAAATAGAACCTTTACTCTCTATTTATATGCATCTAAATACTATTTTATCTGACAGTTCAGGATTTATTTGAATAGTCCTAAATCACACTTTGTGAACAGATGTTTAGTATTGATTAAGAAGTTATTGTCAAACTTTAAGAAGTACTTGTTGAGACAGGTATTAATATTTTTTACCCTTTAAGGACATTCATTAGTTTAACACCCCAGCTCTAAAGTCAGGCTTGAAAAGGCTATATTGATTTCATTCAACTTCAATTCACTTAATTTATATAGCACCGATTCACAACAGATGTCATCTCAAGTACTTTACATGAAAAGTGATTTCAATTCAATTGTACGAGCATTCCAATCAGTTTAAACATTTTCTATTTAAGGAATCTCTGCAGATTACATGAAGTCATTGACTTGTCACTGACTCCAACTAAAGTAATCCCTCATACTGAGCAAGCATGTAGCGACAGTGGAGAGGAAAAACTCCCCTTTAACAGGAAGAAACCTCTAAATAAGAAATAATCTGCAACGAAACTTCACTATTTGACCAATGTTTTGTTTTTCATTACTAGAACTATTTCCCTCTTAGTTTGGAGCATCTCAGAAGTGCTTCCATATTGTCTGCAAAGAAACACTTCCCTCCCTTGAATGAAGATCTAAGAATCATTCAAGTAAGGGTGTGTCTGGGCAGAAATAAATTAACATTAGGATAAACAATTTGTGGATAGTTTTGATTATTCTTTTTCAATGTTTTTATACCCCATTCTTAAAAAAACAACAACTTTTTTTTAATAGTTTTAAAAACGGCCCGTTTAGTATGCCAAAATCCTAAAATTAGGTAAATCGGCGACCGATCTATAAAATAGAAACAATAGAAGCAAATGATTTGATGAAACATTACTTTATTTAAAGAATTTCTTCACTTCTGCTTTGCAATGTGAAGTGGTTGTTTGAACACAAAATAAAAGTGCAAATTATTCTTAAACTAATCACAAATTGTTTAAAACTAACTTATATTCACTCCCAAAAGTCTTTCAATACATATAGCGGTTAATAACGTTAGCAGGTGTTGTGAGTTGTATGAGAACTGGTAAGAGTTACTTGTTAGGGAAAATGCAATGTGTGGTTCCTTGTGATCAGGTAATCTGAGTAAATAGATGGTTGCCTGCTAACTGTTGCTATGACGTCCCAGTGGGACGGTAGTGACGCTACATCATCAAAACATGGGAGGAGGTGATCGCGATCGTCTTTTAGATTTCGGTACACAAGGTCTTTATGTAATTTCACTCGATTTCGGAAAATAAATAATCGATATTGTGACACCCCTATCAGACAGGTTCTTCTAGTGGGGACGCAATCTGAGCTGGTCACATTTTAGAGTTTTCATCTGTTAAAATTACATTTGAAGTCATTTCATTTTACTAAGGTTTAACTGACAACTTATTCTCTAACTCTGCAGGCGTTTCACACAAAATTTTTTTTATTTTTTTTTCCCTTGAAGTTATGGACACGAAATTGAGATAAGAAGGAAGAAAGAAAGAAAGAAGATGAATAAGAGAAACAGGACTGGTAGAAGTGTGAACTGACGATACAAGATAGGGAGGTAAACAAAGAAAAACAAGAAAACATCCCAGTCCTCCACCTCTGATGAACGGCAGAGAAGTGCGAAAAACAAAACAAAAATCACCAATAGAACAGAACAATTTCAACAAAACGGATCTACTGTAGTAATATGAACTAAGAATTACACATTCACTACACACAAAAATGGATTAATGAACACAACACTAATATTTAGGTTAAGCTCCTGTAACCAACTATGTATTGATAATAACCTCAGCTCAAGACTATGTCCGTACACACCAACGTCCCCACAACTATATGTGTGTGTGAGCATGCAGGTGTGAATAAGGTTGATTGATAGCTGGTGTAAGGAGCCGTCAATCCGTCCTACAGGAATTGACGGAGACATGAAGGAGGTCGGAGATGAATACGTCCAGAGCCCCACAGGGCGCAGGGGCCACAAGCGAACCAGCGCAGGGCCGACCGCCCACCAAGAGAGGAACAGATGGAAGCACCAGGGGAACACCCAGCTGTCGCAATACTGGGGCCCAGGAGGTTGCAGGGACGAGCCCACGGGCTCCGCAGGTAACCCGCTACGCCAGGGAAGGCCCGGCCCAGGACCCGGAGGCCACAGGGATCAGTGGCAATCCGCCCCCTAGCAGGGCCCTGACCAGGGATCGGCCGCAATGGTACTCCCCCACCGCCGCAAGGCAGGAGAGATCAGCAGCCGGCCGACGGACGACACCCCCTGGCCAATCCCCCCTAACACACACACACGCCAGGGAGCCACAAATGAACTGACAGCGGAGCCCACAGAACCGACAAGAGGCCTGAGCGCCAGACGCAGTCTTCACCGAGCCACCGAACGGCACCAACCTACCCTTCAAACTCGGGCCCCATTAGAGGTGCCCCAGTCAATAAAAGGAGGACATCGGCCTGAAACACCAGCCGCCCGACATGCCGGCCCACCCAGGACCAGCCAGGCATGCACCAGTGCCGAGCGGGGTCGCATCCAGGCCCCCAGCTCCAGACATCGAGAGCCACCAATGACCAGCGGGCTAGGGCATCCGTCACTGACAGGGAGTGACGGAGGGGAAAAAGTGGATGTGGGGCCTGAGATGCGCCGGGCCAGAGGGCAGCCAAAGACCCAGCCTGACAAGTAGACATAGACATACAGAGACATTCATACGTACCCCTCCCTCTTATGCACATACATTCTCACCAACACACGAAAATAGGACGAAAATAGGACACTGTACACTCATTCATACACTATAATCCCAGGCTCAGGGACAGACGCCCTCAATAGGGCAACTTGCCCCTGCACTCCGGAGACGAACCCCCTGCCCACTGGGATGGGGACAAGCAGAACACCAAAGCACCCACCATGGCAAGAGTACCCCACCAGCCCAGGTCCCCAACCAGACGGCCTGATATACCCCCCGGACTCTTAGCCCTGATGGTCAAACAAACAGAGTTGTGGGAAGACCCCCAGCAAATACATAAATACTGTAAAATTCAAGTATTTAATTTGTATTTTTTACTAAAGTTAAAATTAATGTAATAAAGTCTGTGTAACCAATTTTTTTTTTTTCATAGTAACCTTTTGGAACCCCCTCCCCCCATCTGTCAGTCACAGGGCAGTCCTCATTCACATACCCTATCCAATCGTTATTTTCACCTGTCAATCCCCCCAGCCCCATCTCGCTACCAAGGGGGCCAACCAACACACTTTGATTTCAAATCAGTGGGAAACACTGAGGATGGTGCCCCAAACTTGGTAATTTTGGCATAAAATGATTAATCCAATTAAAAAGTTGCCCTAAAGAATTACTCATAATTATTCATAGCTAAAATATAACAATTAACATTATAGACTACAGTAGTCTAAAATGGCATAGGGCTCTGTACCGTAAGTAAAGGTATAAAAAAAAACATTTTAGAATCAAATAAAATCGTGACCCTAAAATTGTAAATCGAATTGAATCGAGGATTTGGAGAATAGTAACACCGCTAACTAGTACGCTTATTGAAAAACGGCCCATGTCTCCCTAACTGTGTTCATGCATCATCCCTGGGTCTAGCTGTATGGAGCCATTTTCCTTGAACTGTAGCTAAATAACATGAGTAATATAGACATATATACACAGTGTCATATGGGACTCTGGGTTTAGGGCCCCAACAAGGAGTAAAAAACTCTATTGGCTGCTATAAGGCATGTATTTATGTAAATAACATTGACAGATTACGAACACTGCATTACACACACAGACACAAATAGTGATGGAACCTTTAACGATCTTGTGATCCAGTACGTCCAAATCTTCAATGTTCATGTGTTTAACTTCATTTACTGTGGCTGTTAAACTATACTAGAATAACAAAGCTTTTAAACAGTCATATTGCAGAGCAGTTTTTTTTTACATTTTAAACAGTAATCAAATATTTTCTTTTTATTTCTATTAGCACAAAAAAATGTTTTGCAGGAATATTTGATCTGTGTCAATCTGCCCAATGATGTTCCACTAATCACCTCTATGCTAACAAATATAAGCAGGAGGATATTCTATTTGTATTAGACATAAAAGCCATGTGATGACAGAACATATTCCTCACACACTCTATACAAAGAATGACAAGTATTTCCAGACGTTTGCTCCAACACTATGACACCCTGGGGCCTAATTTCACTTTAACAAATATAGTGCTAATGACCACGGCTGTCACTGGAGTTTATTTTGGAGGAGGTATGTAACCATATCATGACACAAATGTATTGACCCCTAGTATTAGGCTGCAGTGATGAGTGACACTGGATGGAGGGCAATTTTGCAAGCAGGATGACTACTTGTTTAACAATAATGAAAGATCACATCCATAAAAAGTTGATGTAAAACAGAGTTTTGCAACATTAGGAATGAAAATTTAGCATTACCTTTTCAAATTGTATTTTATCTTCTTTTCTAACACCTTGTTCATTATAAACAGGGGTTCGGATCCATTTCAACCAGATTATTACTCCTATTAAACTCAGCATCAATAAACCACTGATGACTTTATTTTATAGAGCTTTTATTCAGTCTAAATGTTTGGTAAGGCAACTTTTTCTTTCTGTTCAGCCTTGTTGAAATGGCCAGAAAAAAAGTTGGCATTCAACGGCGCCCCCTTTCAGATATTTGGAAAAAGACAAAAAATCCACAGACCCAAGGTACAGGTTCCCATTTATTAGGTTCAAACAGGAAAAATATTATTTTGTTTTCAGTAGGGGTGTGCGATTTGACGATTTAAGACAGTAAAAGATCAGCACGTGTGACGATCTGTCATTTTTGGGAGATTGCTTTATCCTGATTCACAGTTCTGCTACTGTATTTCTGCCTCTGTGTGAAGAAAAGCCTTTGCCTCTCTCCCTGCTCTGTGTACAACCTGTAAACAAAACATGGCATTGACGCGACAGAGCGTAAATGTTTTGTTCCAAAGTGAAAGTCCTCATCCATTCTATTGAACTGGATTGGTTATCATTTTCAGTTTGCAAGGAGAGCTTAAAGGCAAGTGATCACAACACCTTAAAGTTTTTTAATCACTTGAAGAGAAGGTATACCAAACAATACAATGAGCCTTGTGGCAGCTAAAGCTGTAAAGCCGACTGCAGCAGCAGTGGCTAGCGCTTCTTCTTCTAAGTTCAGCAAATGCTAGAAAAAATAATCATAAAACTTACCCCCTACCAGTTGCCCGGCTGCATTTTTTTCCCCAAACACCGCCATTCCACACATGTATGCTCAGTGCACAATGCGCAAAGAGTTACAGGGAATATTTAAAATATGTTTGAATGGATGGAAGAGTAATTAGAACTGTTTAAACTACAGTCTACCTTCATTATTTTATGTAGCAGCAGCACTTTGTATACTGTTGTCTTTTTACACCACATTGTTATCACTTACGTTTTTATTAGGCAGCTTTATGTGTGCCTGTTTATAATATCAGCATTCTGCACCAAAAAATTTAAACCAGTTAAAGCTGCATTTACCCCGTTGTATGAGGATTATTAATTGCCGTATTATAGATTGCACAATACATCTTGCACTTATTTGGAGCTGAATATTAGTCTTATTTTAAAAGATTTGATTATATTTTCTCAATATCATATTTCTAAACTAAAGTAGGTTAATGTTTGCTTTCCGTTTTATTAGACAAGTCAAGATAAAAATATTAACATTTAAATACATTTATGATTTAGATGTAGTTTTCATTGAGGTTATTCAAAAAATGAAATGAAATGAAATA
Organism: Apricaphanius iberus; assembly: GCA_028564705.1. Taxonomy (NCBI): domain Eukaryota; kingdom Metazoa; phylum Chordata; class Actinopteri; order Cyprinodontiformes; family Aphaniidae; genus Apricaphanius; species Apricaphanius iberus. The sequence continues at coordinate 191,852 of JAPXFQ010001038.1, read as the reverse complement.
TATATATATATATATATATATATATATAGTTTCATTCAGAACGTTTTGTGCATTTTTATCATCTCTGGTGTGAGAAGCACATATCAGTATTTTAGTCCTGTGTTGGTTATCCCTAATTTGAACGAATTTATTTCTTTAATGTTTCTCTTTTTTAAATAGTAATTTAAGACTTGTTGGTCATAATTTAAAAAAAACGTGATAAAATCGGAATCGTGATAATTGATAAATCATGATATTCTATTGTTGCCAGCCCTAGTTTCAAGCACTATTAAAGCTCTTAACCTTAAAGAACATCTAACGGTTTTATTGAGTGTGGTATTTGTGTTGATGTGTATGGATTATTTGTGGAATCTCTTTGACTGCTGCTGTGTGCCCAGGTGGGACAATAAAGAACTGAACTGAACCTTTTGGTAGATATGATCTATTGCTGCTAGAAAACTATATTTCCTTACATTGGACTATGAGTATCCAAAAGAGAAAATGGGATTGGAGAATTAAATTTCTCTGTATGTAAATGGCGACAGAAGTCGCTGGGTTTTTAGAAGCCTTGGCACTCTCACTGTAGGAAGTAATGAGACAACGGAAGCGGGAACAGCAACACACCACACAGCAGCAATGAGTGTAACACAATCAAACAGTGGAGTACTTAGCGTTGTCGCTGTCCATTTGTTCACTCATTGTGTATATCCAGTTTTTACGCTGTCTGCTTCACTGATTTTAGCATCTGTTTACTATCCGTGTGACTGTTGTCCAACAGTAGAATGTCAGCGCAAAAGGGTGTATGTTGCTACGCTCATTACCCTCAACTCTTCCTAAGCCATTAGTCCAATTTTTGCTGAAAGCTCGGCTTAGATGTGCAAGGAAACGTAATGATTGTTATGGCAGACATTGTCAGACTCAAAAAAATTGTTAAAGACCAGATGGGGTAGAGTCACGTGATTGCAGAGGGAGTTGTCCCATCCTGCAGCGTTGCCAACACAGCAACTTTGTTGCTATATTTAGCAAGCTTTTAAAACCCTCCAGCGACTCTTTTTTTTAAAAAAGACTAGAAGTCTGCGACTTTTTTGTGTTTTTGGAAACTGACATAAAGAACGCATTCTTGTTACTCTTCTCATGGAGTAGCAGTGCCGCAGTGGCCTCTTCTCCAAGACTGCTTTCAGTAGTCTAGCTAAAGAGACGCAGCTGTAGTCAGAGGAAATGTTAACCCCACTGTATCCGAAGCTGCCGCAGGCAGAGATCTAAATGTAAAATGTCTTTGTCTAAAATAAGCCACTGCACTCTAAATAAATCATGATTTCAAAATCATAATCTCAGTCTTCACCTTATCTACTGTGTCTGCGCCTTTGTACACATGTCTAAACTGGACTCACAGAAAGACTGACATGAAAACAAAAAGGAGTGGGAATCGAACCCTGAATTTAAAGGCAGGTTGAAGCAGTTTAGTAGAGATGTTATAGGAGCCTAAATCTGTATTGTAAGGCTGATTTTGATGCCAAAACATACTCAAAAGGCAAAACCTTTTAACAGTTCCAACCACTGATGGTTAAAAACATTCAACAAAAAAAATATTCTTAAAAATGCTTCTCTCCGTCTATTATATTACATACAAAACATGCAAATGAAGTAATGATGTCATTCTGCGACTTCTTGAAAAAAAAAGTTTTTTGGCGGTTGGGTAGTGTTTGTCCATTTATCGATTTCAAAGTGAACTGGTCAATATACGTAAGACAATTATTGAAATGTTTAAAGACGATGTCCCTCAGACAAAGATAAGAAGACAGGGTTTTTTCTGCATTCAAATTTGTGTGACAGCCGCCTCCAGCTAGTTTTGTGCCTCCCCAGCCTGATAGGACAGCCTCTGCCCTCAACTATATGTATGTTATTTTAACTGCAGTTTCAACTGTGCGCCACTATGGGGGCGCTGTATCAGCAGGTGCACCGAGAAGAGCTGAACCAACTACAGAAAAATTCGTTTTTTTTCCTTTTCCATAGACTGTAAAAATAAGTTTTTCTCGCTAGCTGGTGCTATCGGCATCCTGATTTTCCCCGGCTTTTCAAACAGGTAAATATTGTTTTGGTTTTTTGCATTCAATGATGTCATGCTTAGTTTTTAAAAATCCCTGCGTATCAGAGTAATGTCAATAGTTTTTAGCGTTGCAGATATCGGTGGGAAAATCAGCCACTACTGAATGACTTCGCAAGGAAAGTCAGGAATCCAGGTGAGACAAATTAGCATAACAGGCAGTTAAACGGTAATAATTCATGGTTGTGACAAGATGTGAAAATTGTGTCAGGTCTGAACGTAATTCGCAGGCAGGGACTGGCGAGGTTCAGAATCACGGGCAGAATGTAGGAAAGGACGAGTCAGCGAGGCGAGGGTACATTAGTCCCGTGATTTAAAGTTATCAAACATTATTGTTTAAACATTATTTTTTATTCATCTGTCCTCAGCACTTTGTATGATCGATGGGTGTGTCCCCACCAAACCTGAAGCCTGCTTCACACCAGACTCGGAGCACCGTGAAGTGATCGCTTTGGTGTCTGACCTATTTTTTTGCACGAGCTGTGAGCGATCCAGTCAGTTATGAAAATAAAGGCAATTTTTCTAAATAAATTACTGCAAATTACAAATGCGATCACATTTATGGATCTAAACAGAATATAGAGATAATATAGAGAGCTTTCCTCCTGTCTAATTCACTGGGAAACAGGAAGAGAAATTATATTTATCAAATGTGAAGATTATATAAACAAATATGTGTATTTCACCAGTATCTATACACTCATCTCTACTACGGCGTACATTCTGGCTGTTTGTGTGTCTCGACAATGGATAAATGAAAGAAATTTACAAACTTCCTGGTCACAGAAACATTGTGTAATTATTTCATGAGGTTATTTACTTACCCATTATGAAAATAAATATACATATCTCTGAAGAAGCAACAGCTGAGCAGAAGCGCATGTCGACCGCCGAGGAGAAATATGCATCTGAAGACGATAGAGGTGATTTTCCTGAGTGAACTAGCCAGTGTAAACCAGGTGGAAATTCTTTACCAGAACCAATCTAACAGCCACTTGTGCTCCCAACACAATTTCCACATAGCCGATCTGAACAGACTCCCATCCACTTCCTTTTGCAGTCATGTTTTCTTTCTGCGTAGATGCTGCTTTCAAGATTTTTACAGACTCCTATCTGCTCCAAATACATTCTGCAATGTCGCAGGTACCATTTCAAGATGGAAAAAATACATAATCTAAATGTCTGGCAGAAGTTTATTTACTCTGGATTGGTAAATAAATATTAATATAATATGTTTGGTTGTTTAAGACTCCCACTTTCCATTGTGGAGAGATCATGTCTTAAAATTCTCCCAACTTTGTGCTGAATGCAGAATATTCTCACAATCTTGGCATTCAGCGCTCCCACAGAAAGTTTTGATATGTCCACCTGAAACACCAGATTAGTTGCAGGTACCTGTTCTATTGCAGGACTCTGAGCTTTAAGTTAAAATAGAATTTCTCAGCACAAAACGGGCAACAACAGCAAAGGTTACAAAGGGAACACTTTTTATTGTTGCGCATTTTCTTCCGGGACGAATACATATTTGCCATCATTGTGCATCATTTTAATGTCTGCCACTTGAGAAACAAAACATGTAATCCTCTGGCTTTCAACTATTATTAATTAAATAAGGATGCGATTTTCAACACCAGTTTATACCCTTCAGTGCCTACTGTAATGAAACATGAAACAGAATAATACTTGGCATTCAATAGTTAAGAATAACTGTCCCCTGTAATCTTCAAACCACACTCAAGTTTATAGTTATCGTCCCCAGCACTTTTAAGAGCAAACTGACACCCTTGGGCTCAGGCATACAGAGAAGGCATGCACATTTAGTTATACCAAAAAGCACTCTGTCTGCTTGCGAGATGTGTGGATTAATCCCCACATCTAAATGCACTTTCAGTTTAAAGTTGGCACCTTATTTTTGTATGTATATTGTTTTAATAAAAAAGCCTTTAATGTGATAACATGATGTCATATTCTTTTTAAAAAGCTTAACTAAAAATATGTTGCCTGTGAAAAACTGAGTCAGCTGAAAGCACAGAATACATGCATGTGTTGGCGCATGGTCAGGGTAGTACCACCTCTGCCTCAATTTGAACCCTGAAAGAGATCTGGATATTTTACCTTCAACAGTGCTTTAATAATCACAAGATTCAAGGACTCTGGAGGAATTTCAGTGCGTAAAGGACAAGGGTGCAAGCCTTGAACAACAGTGATCTCCGATCCCTGCATCAAGAATCGTCATTCATCTATAAGCAACATCACCACATGGGCTCAGGACTACTTTGACAAACCTTTCTCAAGTTCCACAATACGTAGTTACATCCATAAATATTAGTTAAAACTGTACTGTGCCAAAAGGAAGCCCTATGTTAACGTGTCCAGAAGCACCAATGACTTCTCTGGGTTTGGAGGGATGTGGGATGGACCATCACACAGTGGAGATTGGAGATGGGTACCGTTAAGGATTTATGGATACTACTACTCTTAACAATACTTCTTATGGATCCAGTACTTTATCTGTACTTTTTTTTTTTTTTAAGACTAAAATAAAAGGGGACAAACACAAATAATGAACTAGAATAATTTTATTTTTTAACAACTTAAACAGCAAAGCACAGAAAAAAAACTACAAAATAAAAAGTACAAAATGAATAACTTAATAAAAACACTATATAAACAACTTATTTTATACATCAAAAACTAAAGAGACTAAGTAGTCTAAAAAAGTTTACGGTATTCAAATTAAAAATTTCAAACATAACTTCCCCATAAAACAATGCATTTAAGAACCTAAATTAAAGATTTTGAATGCTAAAGGGTATGGTGCAAAATAAGCCCTGAAAACATTGAGAACAACAATATAACATCCACCCATCCATTTTCTGTACCGCTGCATCCTGCTGCAGCACTCAGTCAAAAACTGTGCATCTCTCTGTTTGATTTGGTGTATTTTAGCAAAGTGTTTGGTCAAATTACTCGTGTTCTGGCCTTTGCAAGCAAAGCTTTTATGGCTTTTGTGACAGTATGCATTGTAAGCTTCTTTTTTCGTAAAACGAAGCCAAATTTTGGATCATTTCGTTCCCTCTGCCATCGTGTCTGTCTAACTACTGCTGGTGAGCGGAGCTTCTACTCAGAGCGCAGCAGTAGCCCCTCCCACCATCAGTTCCCGCGGCGTGTGTGCTTGTTAAGGAGGAGCGGGATGCTAATACAGTGTTTAGCTTGTGTTTATATCTCCCGTAAAAGATTAATACGACCTTAATTTTACCGTTATCGGTCTGTCAGAATCAGCCCCGGGGATAATTTAATACTGGGTTTCGTTACCCATCCCCAGTGGAGACGCGTACTATGGTGAGACGAATCAGTGTTTTGGGTAGTTTTGGACAGAAATGGACACTGTGTGCTCCAGACTACAGAAAAGGACCATCCACACAGTTACCAGCAACGAGTCCATAATCCACAGTCCACCATGGTATGAAGTTTGTGTCAGTGCTCTTGGCAAAGTTAGCTTGCACTTCTGTGATGAAGCATTAATGCTGAAACGTATACAGAGATTTCTGAGCCCAATATGCAGTTTGCCTTCAAGAAAACAACAGCAGTCCCAAATATCAGTCCAATACAGAATGTGTGGCACATTATTTTGTACTGTTGCTTACTTTAACACTTTAAAAAAATTACGCCTGAAAAAATTCATCACTCTGTGTCTTAAGTGTTGGGGAAAGTAATGCTGTGCTGAAATAAATAAAAACAAGAAAAGTATACATACTTTGAACAAATTCCTTCAAAAATCAAATCGATTCTTAAGTCCAAAAATCTATTCAGTTGTTTAACATAGTTTGTCCTTTTTAAAGCTAAAATGGGAAGGCACAGCCAGGACAGACATTTTAAGGCTTAGCTCTGAAAGTTTTCCCTGATGAACTCTGTTGGGTCACACACAGCCATCGGGTGGCGCTAACCTGCCCTATAAATACAGCCCGCTTCCCCCAGCTCGGCCTCTTTCACGAAGGCCACCGGCCAGCTCGTCCAGAGGAGACCCACTACAACCATCGTCCTTCGCTGGCGAAGGAAGACCCGAGTTTCTGCGAGAAACTTGCTCCAAATGAACCCAAAGACAATTCAAGGTCAATCTTAAACATTGATAAACAAAGACATTGTTTATCCCCAGAGCCCGACAAAAACCCCTCTAAGTTTCTGAGTGCCGGAAGGGCTGCAAGACTGCATGAGTGGGAGCCACATGTGCCAGGCCAGAACCAGCAGAAGCCGCATCAAGTTCGCTGCCACAGAGCCGATAAGAATCGCCGCGCTGGAAAGCTGCCAAAAAGGTACTGTAAGAGTGGATGCCGGGGGCCAATCACCACGCAGATGGACGGAGCAGAAAGCCAGGAGCTCAGTGCAGCTAACCAGATCGGAGCCATTAGGCTAACGTCGCCTCACCCCCCTTTCCCCTCATCGCCGTGCAGCAACTCGGAGGACTTTAAACGTTCATAAGGTCTGTTTGGGCAGAGGCAGTTAGTTAGGATTGTCTAATTTGAAAGGTTTTCCCTTTTTGTGTTTAATGTTGAATAAATGTGTTTGAGTCACTCTAAGCGCCCCACGTGCGTTGCAGAGGGCTACCTGAAAGCCGACAAGCTCACGTGTTCCTCCAGGCCGACACTTCATAACAAACGTTGCCAATAACTGTTCAAACAGAATTCAGTTTAAAAATAGATTGTTTAAGAACAGAAGCTAATCTTATTAACCGTGTTTGAACTTGTTTTTTTAATCAAATACTGGAACTAAATTGTTTACTTCGGTGACCAGTTCATGAATAGAAGTAGTTTCCCAAAGGTTAATTACTCTGAGCCAGATCATTTTTAACAAACATCTCTTTATCCAAAGAGTGTTTTATTTTTGCTTGGTTTACATATTAATCAGTGAGGCTGAAATTGTTAAAATAATCAAATTAGTGGAACTAATTCAGCTCTCATTCCAGCATCTGCAGATCAAGCCTTGCTTCTTAAAACATCCAATTTCATCCCGAACTGACATAAGAATCGATGGTTTCTCATCTTATTACATATTCATCTTTTTATGTCTTATTTTAACTCTTCATTTATTTTAATCAGTAGTGTTTCTATTATTACTAGTTTGAGTGTTTAAATGTCATTCTTTCTTTGGTGTACATAAATCTTGTTTGGAAAGTAACAGTTATCATTTCTTGTTCAACACATACAGATATTGCAAGGTTTATGACCAATACACTTTAAGAATTCATTCCTTCAGAATTATGAGACTGATATAGAAATTTGGCTATTAAAATAGTTCCTGGTAGAAACAGCTGGTGCCCCGATTAATGATAATTTTACATAAATTATTCATTTTATTGACTGCCATAAGCAATCTTTGACTATTAATAGCCAAATATAATTTTTTTTTAACATCCCCAACAACTCTTACTCACCCAGTGTTGCGTCCCTGAATAAAAAGGTATATAATTAAGGTAACGTCTTAAAAAAACAAACACAAAAATGTAATAGCACCAACCCATATCAATATCGAATTGGAACAGATTGGATTGCCTCATGAAAATCCATTCCAAGGTTGGGAATCAGAATCAAATCAATTCTTGAAATCTGAATCGATGCCCAGCTCTAGTGAAAAGGAATGGTAACATTATAATTTGGTAAATGCTTTACTGTTCCAACCTTTTTTGAAATGCGTTCCCCGAACCAAAATTGGAATATGTGTTTATTTTGAAAAAACAATAAAATTAATGAGAAACACATTGAATAATGTGCTGTTGATTGTTTTCAATGTTTCTAAAGTTTGAATTTAATTTAAAATACCATCCCAAGTTTTTCCTGGTTTGGGCTTGTATCTCCATAAAGTCAAGATATATTTGGTCCTGGAAAACCCACTCTAACTCTCACCCTCACCAATACATACAACCTATTTGACATTAGTGGGTGTTAGACTACTTGTATTCCCCTCCTTCAAGCTTTAAGCTTAACCACAACTACCACTTGCCAAATCAAGTACCTCTCACTAACCCCCCAAAAAATACTTACCTTCAAACTTGAATGATTTACATTTTCATAAGTTGCTTCTGAGCGAAAAAAGGAGATAAGCTGCAGCTGATTTAGGTCACCACAACACGAGTAACGCTTGCCCACACACACCCACACAGACACACACGGTCACACACGCAGGAGTAAATCATGGCTCTGGCGTCGCAGGCTGTCTACATCCAAATGATGGTCAGATTATAAGCAGCATCATGTTTCTTTGAGACAGATCAGCGGCGACACAGCAGCTGCGACCATGGTGTAACGTTAGGGCAGGACACTTGAAGGAACTGCCGCAGGCTTTAGAGCTCCTACCATTTGTTCAGACACACTTTCAAAAGTCTTCCCAGAGAACTTCTGCAACCCTTTATAGATTTGGAGGAAGATGTTTTCAACAGTGGAACTTATTTTGAAATATTAGTGACTTGGATAGATGTTCCAATAATAGGCGGCTGATGCGTTGCCTAAATGCTTATAGCATTATTTATGAGAAAAGAAAAAGGCACGAGCAATGAGATCGTCCAAGTAACTTCTACCACTTTCAGCTATAAAATATAATAAATGTTTTTTTTTAATAAAATATCTATTCTTTTTAATGTGCTGCTCCAAATCCGTTTCTAATTGCACAGGCCAAAGCATTTGGAAGGTCCACTTTCTGGAAGTTATTTTTTATTTTCTTATTTTGCTGTGGTTTATCTGCCGTCTACAATTTAGACATTGGTGGGCCGCTCTGGAGACTTGCATGTATATAATTACTGACTGCAATAGCAGAGGGGTTTGCAAATACACGAGTAAGGAGCTCTAAGCCAAAGAAATCTGTTAAGAGCCACCGCAAACCGTCAGGATCCATTAATCTGTTGCTGTCTGCTTAGGTCTGTACTAAAAAACTTCACTTTGAGTATCAGACCTTTCAATAAGTACGTAGCAGGAAACATTATTTTAGCGGCTCGCAGAGAGAACAACCTAATACCTGAGGCTTTTTTTCAGAGATGAGCGTGTTTTTTTAACCGTAGAAATGTTTATGTTTTTGACCACAACTAATCTCATGATACACATTCCAAGATATTTAGTATTAGAGATTATATAAACTATGAGTTTACCGGTTCATATATTTGCATTTAATGGTACTGCCCCGTTGGTTTGGTACACACGTGATTGTTCAGAGCGCAGAGTAACGTCCACAGCAAAGCTTTAAAAACTGACACAAAAAACCCCAGAAAGGACTCCCAGCTATCACCAAACTCTGCTATCTGGGAATATTAATGGTTTCTCATGAAGCTGCAGTAGAAATAGAAAGAAGGACCAAACCAGAACGTTGTCAGTGAACGCATCTTTAGACAGAAATAAGCTCTATAACACGCTCTGCATTGATGACTCACCTGAAACAATGTCAAACTAAGTGGAAACATCACAGATACTACAGAAAAACCTGCCGTCGTCACCATGGCTACCAGAAGCATCCAGTCAGACCAAACTCCTGATTCTCGAGAAAACACAAGTTGGAGGGATCCCCGTTGATTAGAAGAGATTACCCCAACAGCTGCCCATGCTGCATTCAAGTGCAGCTGGGAGAGCAGGTTATCACAAGTATCAAAGAAACTCGTGATTTAAGCAGGTTTTACAAGTGGTTATATACATGTACGGGACAGAACCTCATGTCAGTGTCTTGAAACAATCTGCTGAGATTCCTTAAATATAAAATTTTTTAACTGGTTTGTATAATTGTATTGAAATAACTTTTCTTGCCTTTTGCGGTGAATTGGAACTACATAAATAAATTGAATTGAATTGATTTGAATTGTAGCTGGAGGTAGGCACCAGCCCTCCCGTGACCCCTTAAGGATTAAGCGGATAAGATGGATAAATTATATTGTTTTGTACACTGGCTATGTCTGCTAGAACTATTTTATTCATACAAAGAAATCCAATTAAAGCTCCAGTTACTTCAATACTTTCAACTTTTTTAAGTTATGCAACATAAAATGAAATTAATATCAGGAGTAGAAATGAAGAAAAAGAGGGAAACATTTTCTTTTTTGAAAAAGCAAAACAAAAAAAGTCCAATGCTATTTGTATTTTTCTTGATTAAAGTGTACTGAAACCATACCAAACGGTGACGTCAAAACCCCAAATACACACTGATGTGTGAGTTTTGTGCACTGTTACACCCATAGTGTAAGCAGTTCTAATAATATGATGAATATCAGTTTTCGGTTTTCCTCACAAAACCAGAATTAGGATGCTAAAACTGAAGATGAATCACAATAAAACAAGGACCAAAACGTTTATGTGAAGAGAATGAGAAAACCTTAGAATCAATAAAATCTTTTTGGAATGGCTGAGGGGGTGGGGGGGGGGACTAAGAACAGAAGGCAGGAAACCATTATTCACTGCAGACAGGTGCAAGGAGTCTAATACCATCTTTACTCAGAGCATTTCTAAACTAGGAAATGTTTCAGTTTTATGCATCTTTTATCTTAGAATATATCAGCCTCGGGCCAAATACAGGTAGCTTTATGAGGTGAAAGGTGAATTTGACCAAAAAATAGGCCACTTTAATGAACATTTAATTCCAAACATTTCATTCCAAACTTCTCTCCCCACTTCGGTCAAATAGAGGCCACTAAAGCCATAAAAAACGTAAAAAAAGAGAAAAAAAATGTCACCATTTCCCGTCTTGCTATTGTTGTGAAAACCGTCTTTTAAGTTCTGTGTTTTCTGAATAGTGTATGTGTACTGGGTTCAAGAGTGGGGGATATGTTAGCTCAGCAGATAGCTCCCTGTGTGCGACAGGCTTAAGAGTGAGTCAAACAGTATAACATAAAGAAATAAAAATCATATATAGTTTTATTTATAAATGGACCAATTAGGTTCCTACTGATAGATACAGATTTCTGAATTTCGTTGAGATCAAAGATGTCGATTATTATTATTATTATTAGTATCTATTGTCTTATTTTATGAATATAAAATGTTCAAACTTTGTTTTTAATTTGGCAATGCATGTAAAAAAAAATAAAGCAGGCTGTGGCAGGTCCTATAAAGACATGATCATTTTGATTCAAATGTAAAATGAAGAGATTATGAGACTATCTCCTTATGTGCATCACAGCATAAATAGTGATAAGCCTCAAAAGAAGACTTTCACAGAAATGAAAAGTAGCAATGGTGAGAAGCAAGGAAAAATTGGCCAACTGATCAGTATTTTTAACCATCAATACTTTTAGACTTAAATCAACAAGCTTAGTTTACATGAAACAAATTTCCTTTTAAATTATCTATTTCAAAATCGGTATAATTTCTAATTGTGTTTTTCTAAATGTATAACAATTATTTAAACATTTGTAACACAGCAGCAGACAGCGAGATGGAGATAAAGCTTCTAAGGACCCTGACCCTGAGTGGTCACTCTGGCAATGAGAGACACTTACACCGTGTCAGCAGATTAAGCTCCTTAGAAAATTTATTTTAAGAGCTAAAAGACTTTAAAGTCTTCACACAGACATGTTCTAATCATTCCTTCCTGTACAAAACAGCCCGTCAGCTTTTAAAAAACAAATCTAGTAGAAGTTCATGAACATATTTTCTGCAGTGGAAACACTTAACACTTAAAGATTCAGTAATTCAACAGCTGGAATAAAACTACAGAGCGAATTAACACTATTTGTAATATCTAACTGCTGAGATGTGGGAACAAATCTCCGTTTAACAGAAAAAAACTTCCCAAGAGATCTAACATCAATGTCAGTCAGAACATCTAGTCAAAAAACCAAGAGACGGATAGAAACACATCCAAAAAAGGCAGGATGGAGAACTGCTGCATTCTTTATTCATTGAACTGGAGCCAAGTTATGCTAGAGGCACATTTTTGTGGTAAAATAGGGAGAGTAAAGGGGCTGCTGTGGAAAAAAAAAACCTCGGGGAATGAGAAAAGGTCTCAAAAAGATGAATTTATTGAATCTGTAAAAACTTTAGTTATTTCCAGTAACAGTAGAGATGTCGTAGTCAGTTACAACCAATACGGGACACACATCAACACTGACTGTAACATAATGAATAAAATAAAATACTACAGTCAGGTGAGTGGTTGTGGCGGGAAGCAAGCAGGGCCCCCCGGCCCGATGTGAACCGGTGCTGCTGTCACAGAGACAGGCCCAACGCACCGGTCCGCGCCGCTAACAACACCCACAGCTTTAAATATGTTAATAAAAGACGCTAAAAGTCTTTCAAATCCTGACTTCAGCACTCAGTCCCAGGACTCAGCTGCAGTGGTCTGGGTACCGTCCATCCTCAGTAGCTTGTTAGCTGAAGCTTCAGCTGCTGTACTGACTTAGAATCAGCTTTATTGGACGTTTTTTTGCACACAAACGAATCCAAAGTGTTAGGAAAGCTTTCAAATGAAAAAGGCATAAGCCTGCAATTTAAATGAATAACAGAATATTTTTCAATCATTAACATAATACTTTGTACATTTATCTTTTTATGCTTGTCAGCATTTACTGATTTCACTCACTTCATTTCTTTTGAATCTTCCAAATTTCAGATATGATTAAAAATGTCACAATTAAGACTTAAACTGAATTAAATGTTTGTGTTCTTTATCAGAATTTGTTCATTAAAGAATAGGATCGAATGGCCATGGATGCACCTAAAATATATTTTCTGCACGTTTTGATAGATATGAATTGTTATCGATATAGATCAATAGGACTTTTTTATTGATATGCTCTTTTCTATGTCATCCAGCCCTACATGTTAGTAAAACACACGTCTTCAGAGCAACACGAACATTTAAAAATAGACATTTGTGTTGCCTGTATTTTATCCAAGCTGTTTGCTCAATACTTTGGAACTACTGGTTAATCTATGTCATACTAAATGTTGCAATATGTTAAACAGAAAAAAAGAGGTCAAGGAAGGTCAACATTTTATCAGAGCAAATTTATTCACAATAATAGAAGTGCAAAATTTGTGCATAAGAAAAACAGTATTTGGAATCATACATACATAATTTGTTTATTTTGGAGATTTTCTACTAATGTTTAGTTAGTGAATGTTAGTTAGTTAGTTAGTGAATGTTTGGCTCTACGAGGCTCAAAAACTCCTGACCCGGATTTAAACATTAAGCGGCTTCACACTTTAAGAAGTAAGAAATAAGTTAAGAATTCATTCATATCAAAGAAAAACCTATAATCGCTTTAATACAACGACAGAGGCTAACATATCAAAAGAGTTTCTCTAAAGCATTGTTTAATGCTCTCCGTCACAGAAGCACAGAGCTGCTTGTTGGCAGCTGCTTTAGGAATGCGTGGAACTGTTCAACCAGCAGATTACCGGCACTAGTTGAACAACAGCCACGTCCAGTTAAGTCCCAGTTATCGGCCTTGTTTGTTCAGTCTTGCCACTCATTAGCGGACCCCCCTCCGGCTCTGTGAATGGACACGGGGGGGTCAGAACGCTGACCCTGCATGCCCACTCACTGCACATACTGCAAATAACAGAAGGCCGTGTGTTCTGCAGATTGCATCACAACTGCCCTAACGAGCAGAGCCATCAGCCTGAGAGCACTAATGTAATTATGTAACACAATTCCTCTCGCTCCGAGTCAGGGCAGCGGGGACGAAGAATGAATAGGATGTGACAATCTGAGGCTTTATTATGTTACCGGTCCAATACAGAGCACAGAATGTGGTTAGCTTATATGATTTTGATGTCAATAGAGATGAAGACTAAAGAAGGAAAGAAAGAGAAAAGACTCACATTAAAAATCTAAAAATTCAGGCAAGGAAAACATGAGGAAGAATAGTTTGATATTTAAAGATACAACATCGTAAACAGCTTAAAGAGCCTAAATGTTTTATGTTGGACATTACACATCAGAGCACATCGAGGGCAGACAGACTGCAGAATTCATAAGAATAACTTCAACCTCTTTAGGACAATAAACTAGAACAGAGACCGTATCTAGGAGACTGAATCTATTTCAGAAAGAAAGAAATGGAATCTAAACATCTAAACTTCATCTTTCAGTCAGAGATGCTGGTTTAACTTCGGCTGTTTTTTCTGATTATTACAATAAGAAAACAACTATTTCAAATGCATTATGGTGTTACAGTTATAAATGAAAGCAGAGGACAAACAGTGCCACATTATATTTTATCCTCACACTATTTTAAGCACTTGTCTCAATAAAGACAACAAATCAGGCTTCCTGGAACATAGAGCTGTACACCTTTCTGCATTTGTGTTTATCGTGTAACAAGAATAATTAATTCATCAGGCTAGCCTGACTGCAGCTAGCCGCCCTGCTAACAGACTAGCAGTCGTGTCAACACGGTTACCTTAATGTAAAAAGATTTATGGAGGATCATTCCTTTGTTTCCACACCATGGCTGACTGGCTCATTCACCTTTCATGAAAGCAAGGTAAGAGTGAAGTAGCCTTCTTTAGGCCAGCTTAAACTCTGCTCACATTAGCGTTCTATGCTAAATGGACTGGATTTATACAGCGTTTTCTAGTCATGCTGACCAGTCAAAGGGCTTTACACCAGAGCTACATTCACACTAACTAACACACACATTCATAGACGGAGCAGAGCTCGGTAGGCAACTAGGGAACATCGACATGTGACAGGAGGAAGCTGGAATCAGACCTACAACCCTCGGATTACAAGCCAACTACTCTACCCAGCGAGCCATACTCATCCTTTATGATGCATCTTATGAACACAAAGTTGTAGCATAAATTCATACGACTAACACCTTCAGAAACAGTTTCTTAGTCACTTTTTATGCAACGAGAAAAAAATGCTAAAAGATCGATATTATTTTGGTAGGGGAGAGAGTTATCAGCTCAGATTCCGATCCCCAGAATTGTCTGGACCGCCCTGGTAGCGGTGTGTTAAGTAGAGAAGGATGCAGATAAGAGGAACTCGATTAGCAGAGCTGCTATATTTACACAGAACACTTGAACCTGGAGGGTGGCTCAAAGCCTAAAAAAAGTTTATTTTTAACAAAAGCGATTATGTCAACTAATAACCAAATTGCTCTGCAAAAGGATTCCACCTCAAATGTCCCATAAGCTGAACAAAGATGCCTCTCCTCTGTGTAATACCCCCCCCCCCCCCCCCCCCCACATCAGCCAGGAATGAGGAAGAGGAGGATCAACACTGAATGGAAGAAGAACGTTCAGGTTGTCAGTAAGGTTCGACTATCTTTCTATACAGCCTGTGTCAAACAATTACATGATAGAAAAAGACGATAAATAATAGTTGATCTAGCAGAACCTGTGGTAGTAGCTGGGGAATGACCAGATCTCTACCTCTCTTTTCTCAGGCAGCAGAGCGATGCTCCAAGCGACGTTTAAAGAGCAGCAGGCGTTTGTCACACTGAGACACTCAGGTGAGTTCCTGCTCTGGAGCCAGGCTGGGAACCACCCCTCACTGTGTTCCCGAGGGGTCAAGGTGACATTCCACAACACCTCTTAGAGCGGCCTAATGGAGGAACTGGTGCATGGCTTTTGTTAAAGGAGAAATAAGAGCGCATGAAAAAAAGGAAGGATGTAAAAGGAGACATGAGTATGTCAACTATGAGCAGGTAGGAGGTTAAAGGAAACGTTTGGGTCAGATATATACTTTATTTTTACCACCTATTCATTTAATACAAATATACACAGGCAACATAGATCATACTGAAGCACAGCCTCTAACATGTACAGGTATTTATTCTCCTTGCTGTTGAATACTCATTACAGACCTGATTTTGCACAGACGCATCAGATCCTTAAGAATTCTGCACTGTCGCTCTTTTTTGTCTCATTTGATTTCTTCAGCAAACCTAATCTTGCTGCCCTCAACAGGCTTGCTTGACAACAAATCCATCCTTATTCCTAAACTCATTTACCAAACTGTGTTGGGTCATTCATCAAACCCAGAATTGTTTGCAGCTTTCAAAAATGAAGTTATGCTGATGCTATTCCCGAGGCAGCTGTGGAAGGAAGCACCATTTTTATTCTACACTGGTTTTCCTCATCAGCTGTCAGAAAAAACAAAAACTCTAAAGCGCAGTCTGTAATTGTGGCGTTGAAAGGAGGAGATAAATACAATTCCCTTTTGGTATATAAGTTGTAAAATCTATTCAGATCTGGTCATTTGTATTCTGTTACAGACATCATGTGCAAACAAGAAGTAAATGTCTATATAAAACCATTATGAAACTGTTCTGTGTACTTGTTGACAGTACTAATGCCAATACTAGGGCTGGAGCTATCAATTATTTTGTAATCGATTAATCTAGCCCTTTATCGATTCGATTAATCCGATCATTTTTTATGTTTCTAAATAACTAAAACAAATCATGCGAAACGAAAATGTGGCTGTAAAATGATCAAGCATTTGCCTTTTATCTCTGGAAAAACATAGAACTGCCACTCCAACATTTGGCTCCAAATCTAAGCCCATTTACAGTATTTGTTTAATTGACAAAATAGCTGTCAACAGCAATTATGTAAGTTAAGAAACTAAACAGTCCATCCACTGTGAAAAAGCTTTTGCGAAAAGTTGCAATGGTTTTGTGATTTTTTTCTTCGCCAATCACTTAAACTGTTTGAAAAGCAAGCAGACATTGAGACGACATTGTCGCATAAACCTTAGCAAAACAAAATGACTAAATGTCCTTTTCACATTTGAAAACTCTAAAATGTGACCAGCTGATATTGGGTCCCCACTAGAAGAACATCTCTGCTTCACTTTTGGTGCTACAGACCCAGACCCACCCTGGGCCCCTTTTAGCCCCTCTTTATTCACTTCCTGGATACGGCCCTGCTCATCAGCACTGACCACTCAGGAGTCTCTGTGTAATGAGAGTGAGAAAGTATTTATAAATCTGTTGATTTTTGACACTGTAACTGTGATGTTGGAGCATTTTTTGTCGCAGATAGTGACGTTATGGCACTTAAAACTGTTTACATCTGTCCACACGCAGATACTGAAAACAGAGATTTAGTATTCAACTTTGGCCAGAGTTTTTTAAAAGATGCATTTTTTGTGCCGAAAATCTGCGTTTACGTGTGGATGACAGGCCAAACTGTAGAAAAATATCTTAGTGTTGTGAGATACCTGGCTAAGTGTGGACAAGGCTCTCTTGAGATGGAAAATGAATAAAGTTTACTACTTAAAAACATCAAAGCTAAACATCATATCTAATCAACCACTATCATGACATCGCTACAAATACAGTATTAAAATGAGCGAACATCAATATATGCAGGCTTTAGGCTACGTTACCTTGTTTCAGCGACGCTTGGTGAAACAGCATGTGGATGGTTTCTGATGCTGGATCATTGAGCTCAAACTGCTGTGATACACCAGCTCTACTTTGCAGTTTATACACTGTACTTTGTTCTCTTCTTTTTTAGAATATAACGATCACAAATTTTACACATTTTCCGCTATCGCACCACCTAAATTCAAACTGTAACATGCGCTGCTGTTGGGCTTCACACATATTCATCCAAAGCAATCGTCTGTGTGGAACAATCAGATCCCTGCGCTATGATGCACGTCATAGGAATTTAATGAGGCTTCAAGGCAGAGTTTTTGCCTCGAGCAATTTTTGGAATCGAGTAAATCGAGTAACTCGACAAATCGCTGCAGCCCTAGCCAGTCCTTTTACCACACAAAAAAATGAAATGAATTGGAAGAGGTTTTATTCTCTTCTCTGCTTGATACAACAAATGATCGTATTTGTTAACTTTAACAAGTACATTAGAACAGTATCGGCCCGATACCAGTGTCTGTATCGGTGCATCCCTAATATGAATATAAATATGAGGAAAAAGTGAAGCAAACCAAATGGACCGAAATAAAAAGATATATTGATATGAATTAGGTGAGTTTAAAAGGTGTTAAAAAAATGCTTTTGGGAAAGGAACATGAATCTTCAGTATGAGCAGAGCCCAGGTGCAAACAACCATCAAACAGAGAAAATGTAACCCTTACCGTCATAAAACCAGAACGCTGGAAACAGCAACACGTCAGATAAGGATGCCTGCTGAGATCGAACACCGTCCTCGGTTGTTCTTCCTTATTTCCCCCCTCTTCTCAGGATACGTGTCTCCTTCTGGTGTCAGTCTTTATCCTGCGACTTTACCCCGTCTGATGCCTGGGAAGCACACAGAAAACAGAGAAGGAGAAAGTTGGAGAGAGAGAGCCAAAGAGAGAGAGGGAGTGACGGGGAGAAAGAGTTCCCAATTCGGGCGAAGCAGTGATCAGATACGGCTATTTTCAGACTTAGGCATGCTCGTCACCCCCCACCTATCCCCTCAGTGTATACAGATGGGAGGTGTGACTAACTGACACATACACTACGATGCATCCCTCACTGGATGTGCATATGTTTTCATATAAATCACGGTTCTCCATAGGGCTGGGTATCGATTCAAATTTAATGAATCGATTCAATTCCGATTCTTAAGAGTTAGAATCGATAATCACAATTCGATCTGATTTGATCCGATTCAATCTGTTCCAGTTCGATACTGATCACATTACATTTTTTTAGGAGCTATTATCTTAATTATATGCCTGTAATTCAATATGCCTTATGACTGGGAAAGTAACAGTTCACCGGGGGAAACTGTATTTACCCTTTCAGACACAGGACCTAAAATGGCCATCTGGTCTTTACCTTCCTAGTTTAGTTGTAAAAAATTGTGAATCGATTTGATTTCTCTAAGGATGGATTCAGAATCGATTTTTTTTCAACACAGCACTAGTTCTTCATGCACTGTAAACACTCAGACAATAAACGGGTGAATCTGTGCTGCAGACCCATCAGATGGGGCTACTTTGGAGAAGATGAATACAAGCAGCAGGACACATGGGAGGCAGCTGGAGTGCTTTCATGTAAGAGTGACTAATATAAACGGTATAAGGTAGAAATTATATCAATATAGCCAAAGGTCGAGATTAACTATACCGTTATGCATTTTAATGATGTCATCAAGCTGTGCCTACATACTTTTAACCAGGTACACAAGAATACTGATGTTTAGTTTTTGTCTTTACAGATATTGAAATTTTAAAGTTTGTTGTTTTTCATTAAAATGAAAATAAACCTGTAGAATTTTAAACATTTTTAATTCAAATCTGTATTTATGTTTTGAGAATTGTTCTGTTGCATTATTTTATAGAAAAAGGAATTGAATATCTTTAATTGGATTTTTTAAAGTAAATGTTCTGTCGATGATATTCCAAACCTTTTTAAAGTTGTTCTGCTGCAATGTGTCTGGAAAATGAGGAGGTTCATAAGCAGTCATTTTCAGATATTTAAAGAAAAAAAACACACAATACATATCGTTACCACAGATGCTTTAGATTATGTCACAATCCAGATTTGAGGCCATATCGCCCAGCCATACTTTGATGTTTCTGTCTCTCTCTGGGATTTCGTCACACAGTGGCTGGATTTAAGGAGCCCTGATGGGAATGTCAGACTGCTCTAATGCAGCTTATTTTCTCAGATTCTTCTTTGCAGCAACAACGTGGCTTACCTGGACAACTATATGTGGGATCATAGATTATTTTGCATACCAAAAACATGCGTGACAACAAAACATACTGAGAGTTACAAGGCGCAGTAAATATTAATACGTGTCAACTAAAGCGGGTCAGTTCTAATCCTCCTGCTGTGTAATCCATACAGGTATGTATATTTGGAAATGACCACACACAGGGAGAATATACACAGGAGAGAGGTCAGCCAGAAGCACCTCTAGACCACAGACTCCCTGCTATTCCCAGAATGATGATGTAACGACTGCTATTAGCATCTCATGCCGACTTCCAGCCTGGACACCTAAAACCAGTGAGACAGCTACTGTGCAACATACTATTTGAACAACATCCACTTCAACCTCGCCATGGGTCTGTATGAGATTCTCACGCTTTGAGAACACCGAGTAAAATCAAAATAATATCCGGTTATTCATCACAAAGTTAGGCTTTTTTTTATCTGTATAGATGGCATTTTCTATTTTTAACTGAAAAAACCCACAATTATTCATACTGCTGCTAAAATAATGTTTAGAACTACATATTATGTTATCTGTCATATGGTATGGTATTTCAACAAGAATATTTAAATATAGCCTCTGCTGTGAGGAAGATATATTTTAGTGAAGTGTTGTCATCTGACCAGCAGTAATAACATGATGGCAAATGATGGCTTTACTGTGAGTTTTAGTATCTCAGCCACTACAAATATACACTTGGTACTTTAAGGACAGTTAGAGTATATCCCATTTGCCCAAAAATACTAGAAATATGCAGAGAATTTATATCACCTTCAAGCATCCCATATCCCGTTGTGATTTCGTACATACAGATATTGTGATGGTGATTGTGATCCAATATATTGCACAGCTCTGCTTTCACTTATTCCTGTGTTAAAACAAGTGATTTTTCTATTGTGATGCCTAATAGCACAATTACAGTAAAAGTTAATTCATATAAATACATGGGAATCTGGTTGGAATAAACTTTCTGCTGTTGCTTGTCCTCCATACAGAGAAAACTCCAGCTACTCTGACAGTTTAAAACCCAAACTTTTTTACGCCTTAGCATCCCTACGTAAACTAGCATGAGACGAACCAGTCAGTCAGAAGTAAAGGAAAATCCTAAACTTTAGAAATCCTCTAATGGTAATCTAAGGTGGACAAAACAGGTCTTACTGTTATAATTATGGTTTTATTTGTATAGTTTTAGCTTCCATCAGTAACTGAGCAAACAAAACAATTTACTAATTATATATTTACATTTAAAACCTGACTGATTTGAGACCATTTCTCTTTTTTAATAGATCCTATGTTAACTCTACCTGGTTCTCCTTTCTCTTTGGCCATAAGAGCTCAATAATGTTAAAATCCCATTCAAATGTATTAAACTTAATGCTTAAAGTGCACAATGCAAGTGAAATATTTTCTAATATGCATATAAAATGTAAAAACATTACCATTGAAAAATTTTTTGATTTTAGGAAGTTGTAAAAGAAACAGTAAAGCTAGCTTGTAGCACCGAGGCTATTAGCGCTAGCGTCACCTAGCATTGGTTTGATTTAGGCTTTAACGCTTCCCCTATTCTCCGCCTCCTCTCTCTCTGTTATTTGTGGCATGCAGTAGGCTCATAGCTGTATGGTTGTGGTTCATCATATGTGTAGTTGCAAATGTTTAAAATTGAATCTATGTCAGCCTGTATTAAAATCCATAGCTTTCTATTGATGGAGCTGACAGGACTGCCCTCTCTCACGTCAGTTCTGGTCTGGCATTTTCACTAAAACGATTCTAAAAGAGAAAATAATGAATATATTGGTACATTTTTATTTAGAAACTGTTCCTAATATAATTCTCTAACTTATGGTTTAAGGGGGGCTCTAACCTGCAACCTGCACTTTAACACCAACTTGACAAATAATTAGCTTAGCCTACAACTGACAAAGCAGCACGCGGCTCCTGGAAACTTCCGGTCCTGTGGTGAGGATGACTGAGGTATGGTGAAGAGCTGAAAACTGAATGAGCCCAAAAGTCGAGCCTGGACCCCCATCTACAGCGCCGGTCTTATCATCCAACATCAGTGACGCTTTACAAATATCACTGACTGAGACTACATCTTTTTTTTCTATCAATTCTAAATATTCATTTTACATTTAGCCTTAGACAACATCTGGTTTTGCTGACAGATTTTTCACAGTACATAAACAAACTTCCAATTTAAAATAAACACCAGTTCACATTATTTTTACAGTGAGTGGCCTAAACCTAAACACGATGCCACTTTGACCTTTGAGCCACTCCAGACTACAGTATCAGCGTCGACGCGGTCTCACCCGTAAAGTTTCAACACCCAATTCATTATCAGCCTCTGCAAGGCCCTGCCGTCCCCAGTGAAGTAAGTGGCATGATATAAAAAGCAGAAAGGACTGCGCATGGAATATGTGTCACTTCAAGATGGTTCAACCTTGGAGAAGATCTAAATAGGAAAACTAGATGTGTCATGTAAACATCCGGCAGTGGAACAAGGCGCTTCATATGGAATTCCAACATTAAATCTATGAAATATGATTAACTCCCAGTAACCCTGTGTTGATCTCTCTCTCTCCCTCCGCTATATGAAGGATTCTCTCTTTATGTAACCCTAAACTGACAGATGTGAGTTAAAGACGACGGACATTTCCCCTCATTCACCATCAATCACGTCACAGAGCCATGATCCCTCAGTGGGAGAGTGTATTTAAGCCTCTGAGAGGTTTATTGGTTCTGGAGCCCCATCCGAGACAAACAGCTGCCAACTGTTGCTCATGGTGTTGCATCTCGCTGCGTTGCTTCCTCTCTGCCAGACACAGCCATGTGCTCACAAACTGCAACCACCTACAGCCCTAAAACCAGCACAGAGCAGAGAGACAGAGAAAAGGCCAGAGTCAGGCAGATAGGCCTCCCTGGGAGTGGTATGAGGTTCCCGGAGTGATAGAGTTACACATTGTGCACCCAGGGCTCCTCCCTACTATACCTAGTAACGCAGCCTTCAAATGGATCCTACAGATACCATCCACCACCACTTACTGCTGACATTATCATTTCATACCAGGTAACAGAGATAAACAGGGACACTTTCTACATTGCTTTTACCTAAGAGACAAAGGTCCAGGAAAGAAAGTATTTTAAACGGTCTGTGTTTTCCAACCTGTAGCTTTAAGTTGCTTATATTGATTTATAGAATCCTTGATAGTCTGAGTCACACATATTCATCAGATTTGCTTTAATAGTAGACTTAGTCTCTATATGTTTCTCCTTTAGTGTATCTTTCTCTTCATCAATAATATCAGCTCACCACTTAGGGATTGTACAACGTTTTCACTAAGTTTAAACAAAGATTCATAACAGAAATTCTGGTGGGAAAAAAATAAATAAAACATCAATTATTACAGCTCTACAAATTAATTCAAAAGTATTTTTTTCTTTTGCTTCAGGTAAACTATAACAAAAATATGCAGAAAGTATCTTGATTTGCTTTTAAAGAACATAAGTTTCCCAACTGTGGTTTCAAACGCAATTACATTAGTTTCCATATTTATAGACCAAACCTAAAATGCCCAATTCATCTTTCTGGTTTGCGAGGGTGAGCCCAACCTACATTTGCATTTCCTGTCCAACAAACCAACACCACAGATCGTAACTATGCATTCCCATACATTAATGGTTTTTTCCTCCTGTTTAAAGGGTTTTTGTTTTTCTGTGATTTTGGTATTTGTTTTTGTTTTCCTCATTCTATATAGAAGTTGATAAAGATTTTACTAAATAATAAATTGATGAGTTTCTAAAAACTTGACTTTTTTAATAAAAGTGTGAGCAAAAATAAACATCTCAATTGGTTTCAGATTTGTAACATGTTTACTTTGCTTATTCTACAGCAAACAAAGGGGTTTGTCTACTTTCCCTCATTTCAAAAGGGGGATAAAATAAGTATCTATCTATCTATCTATCTATCTATCTATCTCCACCCATCCATCCACAGAGGAAAGTCCGATTAGAGCGCGGATATCCTATCAACATGCCACACTAATAGACTGCACCAAAGTGTGAATCCAGGCTAACAATGCAGCTTCTCCCCAGCAGCTCAGCGCCGGGATGTGGCATATTAAAGGGAAATATTTCAGCTCATGTTTACCAAACCCACACTTGTTCAGTTCACGCCCTTCTCTCATTCTTTTACATTTTAAGCGCAGTAATTATCTTCCCACAGCCTAGAAGCTTTCACCATCTTCCTGACCGCATCTTCCCTTTATACACAAGCAGCCGCCGCAGCAGCTACCCACCGGAATGTACATTTATGGAACCAGCCGAGTCGACCGCATCCCGACTGGGCTGATTCCCTCGGGTTGGGTCTATAATAGGGCAATTGTTGTCAGTGAAGCCTTTAAGGTCACAACGTGTCCCGTCTAGGCTGTGTAAAGCCAACATGGCTCAGCCCTTAGGCCGATCCGTTACCAATATTGTTGAAAGTGAGCCCAACCTACCTTGAAAGGACAGAAAAGTGGCTCCTCTGCATGTGAGGTGATTAAAAGTTGTCAGTTCGTCAGCGGCGAGGAGGAGGCGACACGACTCAGCGAGCCGCGGTGCTGCATCCGTGTGATGGAACCATACACCTGCCGTTCGGCCGGCTTGTTCGATTCAGCCTGCTAACTAAACCGTAGCTCCTTCACTCGGCCTGTGCCGCTCTCTGTATTGAGGGGGTCAACCGGCCCGGGAAAGTGAGGCGGGGGAACCTGTCCTAGCCCACGTTCTCACCAAGCAAACGCAACAGCAGGTGGAGCGGCGACACTTTTACACCGCATGCCTCCTCGTCCTCCTCCTCCCTCCTTCTTCTGGGCAGATGCACCAGCCGAACAGCGGTACTGATAAACTCTGCCGAGCCACTAACGTCTAGAAATGGTCAGAGTCTTCCGTTTCCGCTTGGTTGTTAAGTGAACGATGCCGCGACTTAGTGCGCAAAATGGCCACTGTTATTTTCATTCAGCAGCTGACAACCGCGAGCTTCTCATTGGGCCGCCGTGTAGTCATGGCAACGGCCGCGGTTCAATCACTGCTGGCAAAGGACAGAGGCCTGTCTACGGCTCTGTGAGAGGAAACTAACACAGAGCACAAACAGCGACTGACCTCAGAGGTATGAGGTTATGTTGAGGCTAACAGTCAGTATCATAATCACGATAATACTGGGGCTTAAACTAAAGTAGCCTACTGCTGTCATTTCTGTTCCTGTCATGTTTCAAAAGCAGTGAAAAGCCAGAGGTAGGCTAGGCTATATCAGAGGTAGGTAATAACTGGATACATACAGTTATATTTACTTGAGTAACTTTTTGAATAAAGTGTACTTTTAGTAGTAGTTTTACTAAACCATACTTTTCACTTTTACTTGAGAATCATTATCTCTACTCTTAAATTAGTAAAATTTCACGATACTCTACCCACTAATGTCACTGAATGAACAAGCATGTTTTACCAAAAAATCTTGGGTTTTTTGAACCATACAAGATGTTCAAACCTCAGCATAATATTTCATAACCTAGCTCTGCTTTAAATATTTCCACAATTGCATTCCTAGTCTGTCTAATGAACTACTTTCTTGATGTAGTTTTTTTCTCTAGTTTTCTCCCAAAAAAACAGAGTTCTGCAAAACATTTATTTTTTTTATTTATTATTTAGGGGTACTGCAGTACAAAGAATGACAACAAATGCATACAACACCTTTAATTGAAAACTATGTTCCATATATTTTGTTTTCAGTTTGCAATTATATTTGACTTTGTGTTGGTCTATTAAATAAACTCCTGATAAAAATTATGTAATTTCTGGTTGTAGGTGAGTTAAAAATAAAAGTTAAGAAACTCAAGGGGTGGTTAGACTTTTGCAAGGCACCATATCTGCCCTATATCAAAAATCATTCTACAGTAAAAGTTATGGATTTGTTATTGCTGGAAATATAATGTGTCTTCGGCAGCATGTTGTAAAAGACAGCTAGTATATCTGCTGTAAAATCAACTGATATAAGCTAAATGCTGGGTAATGTCTTTAACTGTGGACCAGAGGTTAAACTGCATTTGTTTTCCAGTCAGCTGACCCACACATATATGTTAAATAGCTTGTTTATAAAATAATAATGTGAATCTGTCTGTCTTCTAGCACCCACCAGCCTGTTAAAATATTTACAGATTGGATCCAGTAGTAAAGTGAATGCCAGATACCCTGCAGCTTTACCAACAGATGTAGCCTTTACACTTCAAAGATATCGCCTTTTTAGTTTCTACAGTAATGGCCAAAAGTTTTGAGAATTAAATAAAAATTGGAAATTGGAAAAGTTGCTGCTTAAGTTTTTCTAATAGCAGTTTGCATATACTCCAGAATGTTATGAACAGGGATCAAATGAATTGCATAGTCCTTCTTTGCCATGAAAATTCCCCAGGATTTCATTGCTGTCATTAAAGGACCTGCTGAGATCATTTCAGTAATCTTCTTGTTAACTCAGGTGAGAATGTTGATGAGCACAAGGCTGGAGGTCATTACGTCAGGCTGATTGGGTTAGAATGACAGACTTGACATGTTAGGGAGGGTGATGCTTGAAATCATTGTTCTTCCATTGTTAACCATGGTGACCTGCAAAGAAACGCGTGCAGCCATAATTGCGTTGCAAAAAAATAGCTTCACAGGCAAGGATATTGTGGCTACTAAGATTGCACCTAAATCAACAATTTATGTATTATCAAAAACTTCAAAGAAAGGGGTTCAATTCTTGTTAAGAAGGCTTCAGGGCGTCCAAGAAAGTCCAGCAAGCGCCAGGATCGTCTCCTAAAGAGGATTCAGCTGAGGGATGGGAGTGCCACCAGTACAGAGCTTGCTAAGGAATGGCAGCAGGCAGGTGTGGGTACATCTCCACGCACAGTGAGGCGAAGACTTTTGGAAGATGGCCTGGTGTCAAGAAGGGCAGCAAAGACGCCACTTCTCTCCAAAAAAACATCAGGGACAGACCTATCTTCTGCAGAAAGTTTGGTGAATGGACTGCTGAGGACTGGGGCAAAGTCCGATTCTCCGATGTTGCATCTTTCTGATTGTTTGGGGCAAATGGAAAAAGGCTTGTCCGGAGAAGAAAAGGTGAGCGCTACCATCAGTCCTGTGTCATGCCAACAGTAAAGCATAATGAGACCATTCATGTGTGGGGTTGCTTCTGATCCAAGGGAGTGGGCTCACTTACAATTTAGCCCAAAAAAACAGCCATGAACAAAGAAACGTTCCAAATCACCCTCCAACAGCAACTTCTTCCAACAATCCAACAACAGTTTGGTGAAGAACAATGCATTTTCCAGCACGATGGTGCAAAAGTGATAACTTAGTGTCTCAGGGACCAAAACATTGAAATGTTGGGTCCATGGCCTGGAAACTCCCGAGAGATTTTCATCCCATTGAGAAGTTGTGGTCAATCCTCTAGAGGCGGGTGGACAAACAAAAACCCACTAATTCTGACAAAGTCCAAGAAGTGAGTGAATTCTGACTCTTTGCATAAATGTCATGTTATTGTCGATAAAAGCCTTTGAAACGTATGAAGTGCTTGTAATTATATTTCAGCACATCACAGAAACAACGGGAACAACTGAGCAACAGAACAACGGTAAGTTAGAGGAGTTGCAACATTCTCGCCACAACCAACTTAAACATTTTTGAATGCAAACATCCCGTTGTTTGGGTGTGAGTGGAGCCCCCTGGTGGTCCGCCACGGTGTGATAATTCTGTGCCCATTTCTTTCTGTTGCTTTCCTCTTGTTTAAATGTTTGTCTACCTTACAGAAAACGTTCCATGCGATGTAAAAGAAAATGCAACTCTAGTTATGTGTGAAGTGTGTGCAAAAAAATTCTACCACTAAAATAGCAAATACATGACAAAAATTGTCTGTTAATTCAAAGCAGAAATCCCACTGTTTCATCATTGGGAATAGATCTTATTTGATAAATTTTTTTGATGAAACCAATGAAAATTCAATATTTAAATAAACTATTAATTAATAATTTCATTCATTCATTCATGATCAATAATAATTGATTATTTGTAAATACACTGTGTCACATTCACAAATCAACATACAACTTGGCCTAAAAAAATGTAACATTTTTTTTTTTAGATAAAATTGTAGTTCATTAATTTTGGTGATGTGTTCATTATAGGACCTTTGACTTGGATTCATTAACCTGTCATTTTTACATTTATCCATCCATCCATTTTCTATATCGCTTATCCTCAAGGGGTCACGGGGGGCTGGTGCCTGTGTCCAGCTGCCAACAGACGAGAGGCGAGGTACATCCTGGATAGGTTGCCAGTTCATCACAGGGCATAATTTTTACATATGCATAATACATTGGCAGACATTCATTTCCAAAAAGGCACTATATAAAGGATGGATAACCCAGAGATTGTGCTAGAAATTTTTCCTTGCCCGTCATTTTGACCAATGGGGTCAAAAACTTTCATTCATAATCTAATTTACCTTTGTAATTTTT
This sequence comes from Apricaphanius iberus, assembly GCA_028564705.1. Classification (NCBI taxonomy): domain Eukaryota; kingdom Metazoa; phylum Chordata; class Actinopteri; order Cyprinodontiformes; family Aphaniidae; genus Apricaphanius; species Apricaphanius iberus. The sequence goes on along the minus strand of JAPXFQ010001038.1, from coordinate 163,641 downwards.
TAAATGATAACATATTTCATAGTATGGATTTTATTTTTTTAAGATAATATTCAGTCCAGACAAGCTAAAAAGAACTGCATATAAAAAAGAAATTAAACAATTGCTTTTATAATACAAAAGGTTCATCTGCAAGTCTGAACTCACAAGTTCCTCCAGCTTGCATGGAACGGAAATGTGCCCCCACTTGTATGTAATCAAATGTGCAGAGGTTAGTATCATGAGGTTTTCGATTTTGCTTTGGACCAAAGACTTCTTGTGGGGGTTTACATGTTGTTCTGGAGGCTGAATCCATGCTCCACTTCCAGTGACACACTGCAGACTGGAATAAAGGACCACTTCAGCTGAAATGTTGAAATCAGGGAACATTCTTCAATAGAAGTAGGACTAGAACGATATATCAGCCAGCCAATGGGGGTCATGGATAATATCAGCTACTGTTTAAAGGGACTATACATAGGTTTAACCACAAAGAAAGGTATAAAAATGTAAAATGTATTCGCCATACATGCTCCAGAAATGCCCTGGTAAGTAAAATGACCCTAGGCAGTTATTCATTTTCACCACCGTTGTCTCTGTATGCCTGTAAAATCACTTAAATAGCAAGTGATTGGGTTGTAATGGGAACATTTTCAAGATTAGTTCTATCCAGTGATTAGTAATTATTAGTAAAGGCATCCAGGGAATATGGCGCAATGGGTGGGACTCAGTGAAGCGACTGGAGATGCAGGAGACTTATGGACATTTTACCTACTGTGGGTTAACTGAAGGACTTTTTTTCGATTAATTAAATTTATTTATATAATGCCAATTCACAGCAGATGTCATCTCCAGGCTCTTTACAAGAAAGGTAATTTTTAATACAACTATATAAACATAATAATCAGTTAAAAGTTTTCTAGTTAAGGAATCCCAGCAGATTGCGTTGAGTTGTTGATGTGAGGTTATGCCCTGAACATGCAGACTCCAATGATAGCACTCCCTCAGTAATCCCTCATACTGAGCAGTCTTATAGTGACAGTGGAGAGGGAAAAACTCCCCTTTAACAGGAAGAAACCTCCAGCAGAACGAGGCTCAGTAAAAGCTGACCATCTGGCGATTTGAGAAGGCAGAGAAGAGACACAAAAAGTACAAAGGAACTGATGTAAGAGATTTTATATATCAAAGAAAGTGAAAAGTTGACAAAAGGACATGAAGGAGGTTCGGTCACCGGTGGATCATTCTGAACCGATGCTATTCATCCAACAGGGCAAGGGTAAGGACTAGTCTTAGAATTTTTATTTCTGTTGTTATGTCTGTAGAGTAGCTGTTATGATATAAGTTCTGAAATATTCAGGGAGGCAGGGCAGAGAGACAATGTTAAGGGGAGAGAGAGTGGGCCCAAAAGGGCTTCCTGTACCATCATAATAAATATGTAAAAAGACCAATGAAGACTGAATAATCCTTATCCTTTTCTCCATCTCTATGGAATTCTGCCAAAACAGGGTCGAACAGCTGTTGTTTCTGTTTGTTCATTTGTGAGTGAGCTATCACCATGAGCAGTAGCTTACCATTCAGGCTGCAGTCACGCGTTTGGCCTGAGGGGGCACTAACAAGCACAAAACTTTCAAACTTCACATATAATAAGACGAGTTGTGAAGAGAAAGCAGCAGAGGTGAGTCAAATGAAGTCTTGAGCATATTTGTTGTCAATGGTAAGTCAAAGTGTGAAATAAGATATTAAAAACATGTGTCCCCCTCTTCCATCCTTCATCAGCTTAATGTTTGCCTCATGGCCATGTCTTGAAAAGTTAGCATGTAAAAAGTTTTGATAACCTGCATATTTCCTTGCTTAAATTTACATCTACACAAAAAAAACAGCATATACAGTGGGGCAAAAAAGTATTTAGTCAGCCACCGATTGTGCAAGTTCTCCCACTTAAAATAATGATAGAGGTCAGTAATTTTAATCATAGGTACACTTCAACTGTGAGACAGAATTTGAAAAAGAAAATCCTGGAATTCACATTGTAGGATTTTTAAAGAATTTATTTGTAACTTATGGTGGAAAATAAGTATTTGGTCACTTCAAACAAGGATGATCTCTGGCTCTCACAGACCTGTAACTTCTTCTTTAAGAAGCTCTTCTGTCCTCCACTTGTTACCTGTATTAATGGAACTTGTTTGAACTCGTTATCTGTATAAAAGACACCTGTCCACAGCCTCAAACAGTTAGACTCCAAACTCCACTATGGCCAAGACCAAAGAGCTTTCGAAGGACACCAGGAAAATAATTGTAGACCTGCACCTGACTGGGAAGAGTGAATCTACAATAGGCAAGCAGCTTGGTGTGAAACAAAATCAACTGTGGGAGCAATTATCAGAAAATGGAAGACATACAAGACCACTGATAATCTCCCTCGATCTGGGGCTCCACGCAAGATCTCATCCCGTGGGGTCAAAATGATCATGAGAACGGTGAGCAAAAATCCCATAACCACACGGGGGGACCTGGTGAATGACCTGCAGAGAGCTGGGACCAAACTAACAAAGGTTACCATCAGTAACACACTACAACGACAGGGAATCAAATCCTGCAGTGCCAGACGTGTCCCCCTGCTTAAGCCAGTGCATGTCCAGGCCCGTCTGAAGTTTGCCAGAGAGCACATGGATGATACAGCAGAGGATCGGGAGAATGTCATGTGGTCGGATGAAACCAAAGTAGAACTTTTTTTTATTAACTCAACTTGTCGTGTTTGGAGGAAGAAGAATACTGAGTTGCATCCCAAGAACACCATACCTACTGTGAAGCATGGGGGTGGAAACATCATGCTTTGGGGATGTTTTTCTGCTAAGGGGACAGGACAAATGATCTGTGTTAAAGAAAGAATGAATGGGGCCATGTATCGTGAGATTTTGAGCCAAAACCTCCTTCCATCAGTGAGAGCTTTGAAAATAAAACGTGGCTGGGTCTTCCAACATGACAATGAGCCCAAACACACCGCCTGGGCAACGAAGGAGTGGCTCCGTAAGAAGCATTTGAAAGTCCTGGAGTGGCCTAGCCAGTCTCCAGACCTCAACCCCATAGAAAATCTGTGGAGGGAGTTGAAAGTCCGTGTTGCTCGGTGACAGCCCCAAAACATCACTGCTCTCGAGAAGATCTGCATGGAGGAATGGGCCAAAATACCAGCTACTGTGTGTGCAGACCTGGTAAAGACCTATAGTAATCGTTTGACCTCTGTTATTGCCAACAAAGGTTATATTACAAAGTATTGAGTTGAATTTTTGTTATTGACCAAATACTTATTTTCCACCATAATTTACAAATAAATTTTTAAAAAATCCTACAATGTGAATTCCTGGATTTTTTTTCACATTCTGTCTCTCACAGTTGAAGTGTACCTATGACGAAAATTACTGACCTCTGTCATCATTTTAAGTGGGAGAACTTGCACAATCGGTGGCTGACTAAATACTTTTTTCCCCACTGTAAATTTCTGTTTAGTGAGGTTTCTCAAGCAATGTTCGATGCGTTGCTAAATAAATCTTATTTGTATTATTTGGAATCCACAGTGAATTATTGAGACTGTACTTTGGTGTGTAACAGACCAGAGAGAAATATGTGAGCATCAAAATGGGCAGAGAATGCAGGGGTTTCATGAACTCAGACCAAAGGACCAGATAGCAACACCAGGCAGAATTAATGGAAAAAGATTATTTTTATTAAAGACCGAACAGCAGGCAGCCCTCACACATCGTCTTCGGAGTCAGTTTTCTAAGAGAGAAAGACAACGTTATTGCAAAAGTTTCAAAGTCGATCTCGAAGTTCCTTTGAGCTGGATATTTACCCCAGAGCTTCTCCCTCTCACTAAACTTGGCTCACAGTCTGCAATACCTCCGGCGACCAGAGGGGAGCTATGGGAAACAAAGGTAAGGAAACAGGTTACCAGCGGGTTGTCCGGCGCGGGATCTGGAAGAGTCCCCTTGGAGAAGATGAATTAATGCGGTAAAAGTGGTGGTGGAGGGTTATCGTGAAAAACGGATAGCAGCTAATTAGTCCGGAAAGGATCAGGCAGAAATCGGTGTAAAAGGACAGAAACTTGGTTTCAGAATTTGATCAGGCTTGGCTTGATTTGGAATGCTGGAACGCTGTGATGAAGCATCAGATGATCTGGCACTGGATGGAGGTCAGAGGCTGGAATATATACACTAGCAGAACAGGTGACATGATTCCTGATTGATCTCAGCTGAAAAGCACAAGGAGTAAACAACAATGACAAGGGTTTAAGCTTAAGGTACTTTCTTTGTTTTTCTGGAGGGGAATTTATCAGTCGTTTTATCAGCTTTTGCTACTGTCTCATATTCTATCGGACCCCAAAAATCCATATCGGTCGGGTCCTAAATAGAAGTGATCTTTAGTTGGAAAGACTCTGAACAAGCTGGTCTCTGATCTGTAAGCCATCTCTTTGATGAGAGGAAATCCCACAGCACAGGTATTTGGCTCGATGATGGGCTCCAAAGGCTCAGTAACTCTTCAATGCACTGTAAGCTTCCACATAGCAGTATGCATTGGGTACGGTGTCCAGGTCTGAGATGATGCTTTAATGAGAAACCTTTTTTTTTATTGATTAAGTGACTTGTACTCTGTGTGTAAACTTAAAAATGTCTGCACATTTGCACCAAATGATAAGGGTTGTGAATATTAATCTGTCAAAAGGATGGCCTGGTTTAATTTTTCCATCAAAGTTTTTAAAAACCCGTCAAATACTGAAAATGTTCGATTACCCTGGGGTAACCGGAAGGGGCCGATTATCTTAATTGGATTATAGGACTATCACATATTTTACTGATCAATGAACGCACCATGTCTAAGTGCTATCAGGTCATAAGAGTCAATATTCTGGTAGGGAAGCTGCTAACAGGAAAACTGAGATATTTTCATGTCACTTACCAGCCAGCATCATGTCCAGCAACAAATCTTACAGGGTAAGGACTATTTTGTACTAATAAGTTTAAAATACTAAACAAAAAATGGTTAAAAGAAAATATGGGTCAAAGGCAACAATAAGCTTCTGTACCTGTCCTCTAGGCATCTTATTTCGGTAGCTGAGTGAAACCGTCCACTAATCTTGGTGATGTCCTCTATAAAAGTCATAATTTATACTTTAACATCAAACATCTGTCAGATTTCAAAGCGTGCGTATTTGACTGTGTAGTATGGTCGGAGACCTACAGTATGTCAATAAAGAAAGCTATCTAGAAAAGTCTTTCTAATAGCCACTTACAGCAGCGGTGAAAGCGAGCCTGCTATACTGGACAGAGCAGGAGGAAACCACTTCATTTTCTTCCGTTTACTCGGTGTGGAAGTCGATGGGTCATGATCAGCGTTCTTGTATCTACAATGTCATTTACATATATATTAGTATTGCAAAGCTGTTTTACCCACAGCTAACTTTAGCAGTTAACAAGCTTTCTTACCTTTCTCCATGAAAAACTTCGCCATTTCTGTATACATTTTGATCCCGTGAAAGTTTGTGTCCATCTGCTGTAGGCTTCACCTAAACTAACTCTGGTTTTAGATCTTGTAAGGTCGCTCCTCTTCTGAGAAAAATAAGGAAATCTCTGGGGCTCAGACACAGCAGCTAAATGAACTGAGCTCGCCTCGTTGCTCGTAAATATAAACACAGTGCGGTGGTTGGAAAAAGTTTTTTTTAATGATTTTAAGTAAAATATCACTTGTTAAGGAAAGGGTGCACTTTCATTCTGCACAACTCTAAGTTGCCCGTTAAAGTATTACATTTTTAAAGAGATAGCTTTTTAGAAAAATGTTACATATTCAACCTTTAAGTTAAGGATTTGTACATTATTAACAGAGTACTGTGCTGTAATTAAAAATAAAGTGGCATACCCAGATGGGTATGTCTGCCACAGGAAGTAAATAATTAGGCTACTTGCTTTGGGGAAGTTTCAGTGAACAAACAAAGGGTAAAACTGATCCCAAGTGGATCAGATACAGAAAGAATGGTATGAGAGCACAACAGCCCCATCTTATCGTTTAGAGCTTCCAGATGCTGTTCATCATGTCAAATGCTAGATTTACAAACGATGGCAGCAATTTGGAAATCTCTGCATAAATGTCAAGGTCTCTGTTTTAGGGAATACACACAGAGACTGATGTTTACACTTAGCAATGCTTATGGCATATGTTGATGATAGAGACGGTTTGAAGTTACAACTGTGTGAAACAAGTTTTGTTTTAAAATATTAAAACCCTGTTTGATTGCGTCTGCTCTCTAACATACACAGTATGATGTCACTTTTGTTCTTCATATCAATAACAATTACCTGTTCAGGACAGGTAGGATAGAAATAAATATTTGAATGTTGTACATTAGATTGTGAAAGAAAAATCTGTGCTGGCTAAAATCAGTGTCAATCAGGTCAAAAATATAAAGAAACAGTATAAATGGAAAAAAAAGCCTCTGATCTGTGCATTTCTGTTATCTACAAACATCTGTGTAAAACTTAATCCTTTCAAAATCACTTATTGTGTCCATATGCACCCCTTTCCACTGTAGACTTTAAAAAGGTGCACAAATTTAGAACGTTATTGATAGCTGACCTTTTTGTGTAGTGTCACCAGGACCATGTCTGTGGGCCTGTGTGGGTGCATACATGCCTGCATGGGTTTGGTCTTTCATCGCAGATTCTCGACTGCAGAGTACATGGTCTTTACTGAAACTTGTCAAGGGGATGCCTTTTATAGCTGGTATGTCAGTGGAAATGCTATCAGCGTTGCAGTTTGAGGGCCTGAGTATATGATGATGACACATTACGTCTGGTATGCAGAGATCTGTGGGTGATAGAGGTGTAGACATACAAAGAGCAGAGCAGAAGACCTTGCACATGTACATTATAGGAAAAGTTAGGTGAGCAAGGTCACCACTCAGGAATATCTTTCTATAGTCAAAAAAGAACGGGAGGGGTCACCATCATGCGTCATTCTTTTAGGGACGTCCAGTGTTGACATGAGTACTGCCCAGTAGCTGACCTTGGATACAAGATACACCAAGTTAAATCATGGATGTCACCAAAATATAATAGTTCACACAGAGTATCTGTATTTAAGCAAAGCCTTAATTCATTCGTATCACTTGTACTACTTCATGCCTGCAATTATCTAATGTTTAACCCTATCAAAGCACTCTCCACGAATAGCCCTCGAATTAAGGAGGACTGTAGCCTGGCACATAGAGCCTGTGAGAAAATAACTTATTTATCTTAGCAGTGGCACTCTCTCACATCTTTCCACTGTTGGCTTCCAAAGTGAACCGCATTTGGAACAGCTGATACCAAGGCCCACTCATCTGGTTAATGTTGAAGAAGCACTTCTGTGCTGAATGTGTAGCTGGCATCTGACTACAGGAGGACATTGTCAGGCAATGACATCATGGTGCTCGCACTTCCATTCCATCCATGCTTTGATGTCTAAGGGCCATCCAGGTGAAACGTCCTACCAAATCTGAGAGGAGACTGATTCTTCACCCTACACCACCTCTATGTTTAGCTCGCCCATAAAGGAAGTTCCTGTATTCATTTTCTTTAACCCTTTTTGTTGTTTTTTTATACAGGAACAGCTCATTAAATTAGGATATAATTAGTTTTCTTTTTGTAGACTGATTTAAAAAAAATGTTTCACTCAGTGATGTATTTCATGCATTAGTTACTGTTAATTTTCAACCCGAAATTCAGAATTTTAAAATCCCATTTTCAGTTTCTCTCAAAGTTAAAATGTTGTGAATACAGAACTGGTGATATAATGCATATCATGTGCAATTATTGTACAGTATTTGCACTCTAGGATGTTTTTGCTTGAATTCCTATTCATCTTCCACGTTTTTTTTCTTTCTCAAAACTTTCCATTAATATTACTGGATGCAGTTCAATGATCTTTTGTGGCTTATCTCCCATGTGGGACTTGCCAAAGACTGTCTTCAGGGCAACTGTCCAGGCAGTGTTATTGCCCATAATTACTGAATAAAGAATGAATGCATTTAATAGAAAAAAAATCACATTTTGAACTGAATTGCTCAAATTAACTTTTCAAAGATATCTTAATTCATTCAGATACATTATACATGATTTAACCCTCAATCACACATTCTATTCTTCAGCATCTATTATATTTGTTTTTTTACTTTATCTAGACTCAGCTTCCAACTTTTATTCACAGAACAGAAAAGTTTTGCCCAAGAGCTGTCACTCATTCCTAGAGCTGCAGTTTACCTTGAAACCCCACCAACCTGACCTTTGCTGTCGGCACACATTAGTCAAATGAGTCAACATTGTCCTGTAAAAACATGACTTATGAGTTTATGAAAAGCTGGCGCAGCACCGTTGTCACACATAGCTATGAAATGCTGACACCACACAAAAACAACCAAAAAATGGTGGCTAATATAATCTGAGTGAATTAGCAGAGAAGAAACCATTTGGTAAAATACGAGAAAAAACTTTAACTAAATACAGTGAAATAATGTTTTTTATCCAATTCTCAACATGATGACCTTGTTCTAATTTGCAACAAATAGACATTAAAGCCATACATAATTATAAATAAAAACTAACTGAAAGACATCCACCATCCATCCATCCATCCATCCTGGTTTGTGGGGTGGCTGGTTTCTCCAGCAGTCATTGAGCAACACAGGACACACAACTAATGTCTTTCATCATCACATTGAGATTCAAGGGACTAAAATTTATGTCCAATTCATAATAGTTGCTTTTAACATGTTTTTAAATTGCAAGTAATGTAATATTTCTGAGTGGTAGAAAGTAGCATCACCAAATGCCAATCTCCTGGCATCCCACTTGCTCCCAGAAGCCAGACAGTAGTACATTTAAACAACAACAACTTTGTATGAACAAAATAAAGAATAAATATAATATTTTACAAACAGACAACCTAAAAAACCATTGAAACTGAAAATATATAACACCTACTGTATATCACAGTAAGGCATTCTGTTGTTTTCAGGGCAGAAAAGCAATAATTAATGGTTATAATGTTGGAATTATCCCACCCAGTGTCAGACAAATACAACAACTATTCAATTTAGAAAACTGATTTCTGGATAGATTATTTTTTTGATTACACTTATTGCATTTGCAACAAATGAAACACAGCAAAAATGCCATCACACATTTAAGTATCAATCAGTGACACTGAATAATGACGTCATAGGTCTTTTTTTAAGATGGCGGCGCACACAGATGCTGCGGCTCGGTGCTCTTACAGTTGCGGCCATAGTCGGCTAATTAGTCTTGGGTTTATTTTTACCTGGAATGTTTGCTGTCAGGCGACAAACAACTACATTTATTTATTTTAAATTTAATTATTTATTTATTTATCTCAATGTATTATTGAAGCAAAACTATTTGGCACTTTTAAATCTCGTATTGATTACAATGACAATAAAGGTTATTATTATTATTATTATTACTATTATTATTATTATTATTATTATTATTATTATTATTATTATTATTATTATTATGACATAAAGGCAAAAACAAATGAGTCTCCCTTAAATGAGTCTCCATTTTTTATGTAAATGACTTAAACCAAGAAACATTTTAATTACACAATAATAAAATATACATATACAACGACAATAAATGTAATATATTTAGAGATATGACGACTTTACCTGCCAATCCTAAGGCTTAGTGCTAAAATGACTGCCTATCTTGAAATGGCTTATGGTGAGTTCACACAGCCCCAAACGCCTTCATCAGTTGCGGCAAGATTACATTTAAAGGAGACAAATCATGGAAAATCCACTTTTTTAGCCCTTAAATGCATGTAAATGTGTGTTTTGGGTGTTTAGGAGTGCAGACAACTTACATTTATTCTCTTCTGGTGCTGTGTTTATATCTTTACATTATTTTTTGGTCCTATTTTTCAGTCTGTTTAGTTTTCTCTATTCGCTATTACATTTTCTTGTCTATTACGTCACAGCATTTGTTGTTGAACTGCCAAATAAGGTAAAGGACTTCCAGGTAACCCATTTCGTGAAGCCGCCATTTTTTCTCCCCCACAGCGATTTTGTAGTCCAAGGTCAGTCATGTCGAAATTACAAGAAAGCAAGTCAAAATGTTCAGTTATTTGGTCTATTAACCCACACAAATCCCTACATCGACCCCCAGCATCAGAGTCTCTGAGAATTGCCTGGTTAAATTTTATTTTTAGTGGAAATATACCGACATCCGTGGGGAAAGTTCTCCTCGTTTGCGCGAAGCACTTCGAGGACGAGTGCTTCATCAACCTCGGTCTGTATCAGGAGGGATTTGCCAAAAAGACTTCGTCTGATAGAGGGGTCAGTTCCTTGTCTCCACGGAAACGACGGACAAAGCAAAGCGGTAAGCTTCAAATAACACTAAAATGACAGTAAACTTTATTTTAGACATGAATGTTGTGTGTTGATATGTCGTACGGGCGATTGTTTTGATAGTTGTAGCATTGTACATTCTGCTTCTGTTAGCGATGTGTGCTAGCTTTTAGATGAGGATATAACTGTACTGCATGCTTTGAATAAAATGATTGGGCTTTTTTTCCCGGTTTTTGTCGTGGGGTACACATGATGTACAGGAATTTAGCGACGATCGCTTCGCAATAAAAAGTTTAATGCCTGTAGTAATCGAATCGCTGCTATCAGACTACAAAAATGTCAGAACGGGGTGGAGCGGAAAGCTGTGTAACCTGGAGGGGGTGGGGCATGAAATGTTTCGCTTACATTTAAAGGGACTGCACGTAATTGAGTTGCTCTAAAGATGCTCTTAAGAACGGTATAAGGAGGGTCTGTGGGGCTACAATAACATCGAATTCAGACCAAACCACTGTGGTTCTACTTTACATAGACCAGAAGTGACTGATTTACATGTGAAAAGGAAGGATTTAAAAGCATGATATATCTCCTTTAAAGTCTATGATCGGGTACATCACAGTCTCTGCGGTGCGTTGTTTGCATTGGATCCGTCAACTTTTCAAGCGTCACTTGCGTTGCATGCGGCAACGTAGCAAATGCAAGCAATGCAGAAGTTCAGCTAGCTGAACTTTCGACGGACTTGACGCTCTTGACGCAGTGTGGCAACCAATCAGAGCGTCTCACTGTAGTGATGTTACTACACGTATCTTGAACGAAGCGCGGGACCAGTGAAAACATTTTCACCAAACGAAGTCTTCAAAAATCAGAAATAACACTTACCGAAGACAGCTGGACAGACGCTCCTAAGGAGGAACAGAGTATCTAGTTGGTGTCCTGGTAGGAGATTTGAGCTCCGATGCGGCCGAGGAGGTCATAAAATTGGGAGCGGGACAGACGGAAGTAGCGCTGAAAGTGAAGCCAAGCCACTCTCTTCGATGGGATCCACCATAGTTCAGAACTTCCGGCAAGCATTGGAAGCTTCTACGTACATGCATCAAACTACATGTGTTGGGTCCGTTGCTTGGCACAGACAAACTGTGTGGTGTGAACACAGCATTAACCTGACCTCTCAGACAAACCCTCTCCTTATAAAAACAGCTTAATTTGGACTTCTTGCAGTCTAGTAACCTCTTCAGTTTTTCCATATGTGTCTTTCAAACACATTCTCACTGGAATTCATTTCCAATATTACTTTGTGCTCCATACTGCCCTGTGTCCTTCGCTGTGGGGGCATCAGCCCCCTGCTATGTGAATACTCAGCAGACCGATAAGTGGTGTTGTGACTGAGGAAATGTTGCATGACTCGCTGATGCCATTGACTGAACAAGTTAAATAAAAGCTATAGAAGACTTAACAGCAACATTACTGATAGACGAGCAATGTGACCTTTGACATTTCATCATTTTGTCATGTTACAACCAAAAACTTTTATGTGATCGAGCAACATAGATCGGTTTCTCACTGCAACCAACTGCCTTTGCATGTAAATAATTACAGAAGTGAGCACAAATATCATGAAGAGCCAGGAGCATGCCAGGGATAGTTCTGCAGAGAAGTATAACTAAACATCTCTTAGAGCTCTGTTAAACCTATCATTTTCAAATGAAAAAAGCATGCCCTACCAAGACTGTCTATCCAAACTAACTACTCAGATCTCACTACATGAGAAGAGGCCACGAGGATCATATTAACTGGAAGAGCTGCACAGATCTCCAGCACAGATGAGAGAAAATGAGAAATATTGGTATGCGTGAAGGAAAACTAACACCACGTTCTAATTAATAAACTAACCCCATGGTGAAACATCATGGTGGCAGCATTATGCAGTGAGGGTGCTTGTCTACAGCAGGTACATACAAGCTGGTTGTAATTAACGCAAAAGTGGACAGAACGAAATGCCACGCAATCCTGGAGACGTCAGACCTAAGTGGAGGTTCACAGTCGAGCAGCCAGCGCTACAGAGCTATGGTCCTGATCAAAGCGTATGCACGATTCATCTTGGCCCAGTCAAAGTCCAGACCTTAATCCAACTGAGAATGTGTGGCAAGCACTGGGCATGTCAGTTCTCACGTGATCTCAATTCAACATGAATGCATTTCTCCCAAATTTACAAAGCAGAATGTTTCAAGATTTCAGTCTTTTAATGACCAAAGCTGATAGATACATACCCACCAAACATTGAAGCTTAGCTGCTGCTGTACAAAGTGCTTCTACAAATCATTTGCTACACGGTGCAAGTTAACTTCATGTAATCTGCTGAGTTTCCCTGTATAGAAAACTTTTTAGCCAATTTGAACAATAATCTGAACTTGTCTGCACTGTTTGATATCTAGAATCAATCTGGAATGTATGTTCTATATTCTGTCTGTATGACTGCACAGAATGTATCTTTTTAAAAATGATTTTAGATTATGTTTCAGAGATATATAATCTACTGAGCGAATTCCTATCTTTTCAACCTCTCAACCGGGAATTCTGGTCTTTAATCAACCCTTAATGGCTGTCATGCAAAATTAGATAACCCTGTTCAAGATTAAGTGGAGCTGCTTTTTATGGCAAACCAGGTTTCTTTAATAAAAAGATAATTACAGATAATAATAGTTTTGCATAAATAGCTGAAATAAAAGTGTTTCTCCTTCACTTTCCCTCAAAACCTAAACGTTTGTTACACCTAACCTAATGGCTCTGAGAGTTAAACATGCACAATACCAACATGGTAAACCATAACACTATAATTAGAATACAATGATTAAGATGTTCCATAACTTGAGATTGACATGATCAATAAAATCACTGGCTTTCACCAACTTGCTAACAAGCCTGAACATTGAAAGCATCTATGAAGATAAAAATATACCTCAGAATTCTGTTTATTATCTGATTTATTACAGTTATGGGCTGTAAATCTGCTCATAGATTTTTACTTCAGATTCTTCTCAGTCCTCTAATTAAGTAATGGCTCAATAAATCCCTGCATTTCCAGGAGAGAGAGAGCAGGGACATTCACCAGAAGCCTAGCTGGAAGAGATTAATACAGATTGAACACACAAAGTGGTGACATTGAATGTTTAGAAAAACTATGCACATATAAATAGAGTAAGTCACTGTGGGAGGATTTAAATAGCAATAAAAATAACAAAAAGTTTTTGTCAAATGACAAGACACTGAAAGGAAATGGAGCAGAGAAACTGTTTGGAAAATCTCACTCTCATCACACTGGGAATGTCCCTTTTTTCCCCTCAGTTCTTTGCCTGTCCTCCCTCTGTTCTCCTAGATGTAGACAAATCAGGAATGCAGCTCCTGAATTCCCCATTCCTTCTTTGGATAACAGCATAGCGCTGCTACATCAAAATAACTTCATTCTCTAAATCAGTTTGGACCACATGGCCCAGAGAAATATTGATGAAGTTTGGCTAAAGACGATGAACGTCTTATTTCCAAAGAGCAAACAAATATTATATTTCCATAGATAATTAGACAAAATATGTTTTTTTAAGGGGCATTCTAATAAGGATCTGTTAAAGGAACATCATACATAAAACATGTTTGTATTGGTGTTGCTGAATGTGGATTGGAGATGTTGCTCAATGTTAGGGGACAGTATATAACTGAGTCATATGAATAGTTACTTTATGGCTCTGTATTGAATCAGTATGTTTAAATTTGCATCTGAATCAAGCTTTTTGGAGTAATCAGACTACGGGCTTGCCCCCTGCTGAGAGCACAGTCCCAGTTTACATGTCACTCAGAAAAAAGAATTAAATTTAATGAAGTATGTTCGACTGTGTGACAATAGATGGCGACATGCACCCCTCTGTGTTTGCATTCTGCAGCTTATTCTGGAGCAGCACACAGGCAGTAAACAGAGGCTGGCAGCAGTAAATCAGAGTTAAAGTAGGATACGCACAATCATCATGCACCGTCTTATACTACTACTGTGTTGTTGTGGATTCACACTTCTGCCTCTCCTCACTTCTCAAAGAGGTGAACTAGTACAGGCGGGGGCGGGGACGGTGGGTTGGTCACAGAGAAATGCAGTTTCCAATCCCACTATTTGGCTAGGATAGTCCGATTTGGGAAACTCCAGTTTGGTTCGATTCAAGTCGGGCTAAGGTAAATGCATGCATTTAAAAAGTCTTATTTCAGTCTGACTAAGGTCATAATTCGACAAAGTAGGCATTTATTTTGTTGACTGTCACTGACAGCTTCGCAGAGGCAATGTTAAGACTCCTACAAACACAGCCTAATGTGTCAGAGCAATGCATAGCAACTGTATTCATTCAGCTGAAGAAAAATGTATGATTGGGCGCCAAAAAGCCTTTAACTTTTATGTTTTCACATCAAACGGTCTTTCTAGATCACAAACAAATCAAATTTACCAAGGTAAACCTTCCTTGGCTACTATTTCTGTCAACTACTACTTGGATAACGTCTACCTAGACTATCCCCAATATTTATAAAAGACGGTTAAATCCATGTAATAAAGCTAATTAAAAGATTCATAAATAAATGGTTGAGCTACTTTAGATTTTGAAAAAAGCATATTACCCTAAAAGATAGATTAGGACTATACTACAGTTCTCCTCAGTTAACTGCAGTAACTCATGTAACATGTTTTTAGGCTGCAGTGACGGAGTCACACCCTTAATGAGGTTGACACTGTATCTGGCACATTTTGAGCTGTACAATCTCACCTACTACATTTTCCATTCCTTGCTTTTCACTGAACTACACTGCAGAAAGCGAACAGCACCGTAGAGCCATGCTGCTGATTCCACTTGACTATTGATGTCCTGTCAGCCCCCAGGGACCACTTATAGTGAGAAGAGATCGGAGTCAGCACTTGCTGAGCCTCCAGGCGGTGAGGAAGAACACACAGCATCTACAAATAAAACTGAGATTCAGGGAAAAAATGATTGTTGTTGCTCAGCTGTCGTAGCTCACAATTATTTTAAATAATATTTTCAAATAATGAGAAGTTATTGTGTGCAACCAGAACTC
This sequence comes from Apricaphanius iberus, assembly GCA_028564705.1. NCBI lineage: Eukaryota > Metazoa > Chordata > Actinopteri > Cyprinodontiformes > Aphaniidae > Apricaphanius > Apricaphanius iberus. The sequence goes on along the minus strand of JAPXFQ010001038.1, from coordinate 148,175 downwards.
TTGGGGAGCTAGAACACATTGCAGTCATCTGAAGTCAGCAAGTCATTTTCCTACATATGAGAACATTTCATCTCCAGCTATCTACAGTCCAAGTACAGTTAAAATGTTGATATATTTCACGTATCAGCCTCATCCTCCCCTTCAATTTTGCTCTGAAGTGTAACAGGCACTCTATTCCCAAACATGTTGGAAGGCAGCAGCTCACACTAGTGGCAGAGCTGGGATTCTGACCTCCAAACATCATTGGTCAGCATAGTGGGGAGGGGGGGATATACTGCAGTGGGGTTTTTTCTGCTGAGGATTGAGAGAACATGCTTACATGTCTCTGCTATCCATCTCCGTGTGCAAGTAGGGCCATTTTCTTCCATATTTCCTTTTCAAATCATCTCAGATCATCTCCCTTTACTTTGCTTCACCAACCAGGATGACCTAATATCCTGATTGTCTGAAAGATCAAGTTAATAAAGGTTTTACCTGCTCTTTAACACGTTTTCTGATATCATATTAAACCCTTACTCAAAGAAAGCTGTTATAAATCCAGAAATCAAAATGACTTCCTCCATTAGAGCCAATTTTTGGGTAAAAACAAACAAACAAAAATAAAAGCACCCAGCAGAACTCTCACTGTGCTTGTTTTAAAAGAAAAAGGTTCATAAATGCTCTATATATAGCTAAGAAGGTAAACTCACTGTGTAGAGGTATCCCAACACTCCGGATCCAGGCTGCAAATGAGGGGGAGATTTGCCCAATCCAGTCAGATGAAGAATGTGGCACACGCACTCCTGTTGATGAAGCAGCTGCCTCCTTCCATTTATCCATTTTGCATGAGTGCATTCAGTCACAGGCAGACAGGACGTACAGCGTGTGGGTCAGAGCCACCTGCTTGATCCTCCATCCAATGCAAAGTTATTCTTGTCAGAGTCTCTGTTCCTCCTGATTGCTATCATCGTCCATGTTTTAGTTCTCCCCCTTGTAGCAGCGCACCAAATGATTTCGCTGGATTTCTTGCTCTCCAGCTCTCTCTGCTTCATTTCCTGCTTGTGATATATGTCTCTGTTCATTTAATTACTATTGTGTATCCTATAGAATTTGCATTTATAACGAGAACCACAATCCTGACACAGCAGAAGTTATCCCTTTTTTTAACAGGTATTTTGCAGATCAGCCTTTGGCACAAAGCCCTGTAATGTAAGCTGCTGCAGCTTAGCGGCAGCATAAATCAATCAGGTGGCCTGAGGTCTATCCCAATAACAACGTGATGTTTTTCAGAGAGACGGATAAAGGGAAAAACAGGGAGTAGGAAGATGCTGAAAATGTATAGAAGGCTTTTCCTTATTGTTGTAAATCTACATGTGGGGTAATATTACAGTGAAAACAAACATTATCATTAAATCAAAATCAAATCAAACTTTATTTATAAAGCGCTTTTCAAACAAAGAAAGTTACTCAAAGTGCTTTACAGATTTAAAATAACCCCACAACACCCCCCCTTCAACAAATAAAATCATCAGTGCAAATACAACCCCCTCCCAACCCATCAGCCATACTCACTCACACACACACTTAGAAGCTACAAAAAGCGGGCTGAGTACAGATGAGCCAGGAAATGCCATCATGGAGCCATCTGCATCAGCAGCAGCAGATCAACAGCAGCAGCCAAGGCTCCCACCCAGGGCGCCCAGAGGAGGGAGGGCTGGTACCCCCACCTCCACCCAAGCGCTACCTGGGGGGCACCCAGGCAGCCACAGCCGACCACCGCCCCCGATGCAGGGGGCTCCCCAGAGAGGAAACACTGGCAAGAAAGATTAAAATACATTAAAATATAAAGTTAATAAAATATAAAGTATATAAAGTATAAAACAATAAGTGTAAAACAAATAATAAAAATGCAAAGCAGATTAATAAATAAACAGTTAAAAGCTGAACTAAAAATTAAATCAGGTAAAACATGCTGAGCGATTAAAAATATATTAATAAATAATAATTAGTTAAAGGCTAAGCTAAAAAGGTGAGTCTTGAGTCTGCTCTTAAAAACATTAATGTTCTCTGCGGCCCTGAGATCCTCTGGCAGCCTGTTCCAGAGGTGAGGGCCATAATAATGGAAAGACGCCTCCCCATGAGTCTGTGTCCTGACTTTGGGGATGACAAGGAGACGGGTGCCAGAGGAGCGCAGAGACCGTGAGGGTTCATACGGTAAAAGCATTTCTGAAAGATACGAAGGCCCAAGACCATTAAGACACTTAAAGACCATTAAAATAACCTTAAAATCGATCCTAAAACATACGGAATATTAGTGAATATTAATTTGCATACATGCTATGTTAGATGGTGCCAAGGGTCAGTCTCCTCTATTCATCAGGAGAGTAGGAGTGACCACTGAATGGAAAATTAGGGGAAAACTCAATAACATGTGCCTCAGGGGAATAAAAGGAATTTAGGACAAAAACGCACACACAAACAAAATGTTTTAAACCTGTTTTTGTAAAATACCCACTAACACTACTGGATAACAGTGCTTTGAAACCGTTTTTCTTCATTTTTTGTCACTTTCAGAAGTTTCAGAACAGTTTTCAATTAAATTAAATTAAATTAAGTTTATCTTTATAGTGACAATTCACAACATATCTCATCTTAAGGCACTTTACAAGAAAAGTTACTTGTACAACCTTAAATGTGCTGCCTTGTTATTAGCAACAAGCATAAAGCATCTGTGTTATCTTGGGTCTATAAAGTTGCTGTAGAGGAAATCAGCCACATTGGACGGTTTCTGGTCATTGTACAGCATCTCATTAGGATTTAAGTCTGCACTTATAGAAGGCCAACCCAAAATGTTGTTTTTTGAGGTACATGCAGGGGTGGACTTGCTGGGGTTTCTTTGATTATTGACTCTCCTGCCATAGTGTCCTTCATCTTGAGGTCACAAACTGCTGACCAGACAATTTTTCTTCAAGACATTTTGTTAGAGACAAGAATTCATGGTTTCATCATTTATGGCATATCCTGCAGGTCCTGAACCAGTAAACCAGCCCAGATCATAACACTACCACCCCCATGTTTGACAAGACAGTGTGATGGGGCATTTTCTTTCTAAAATCAAATCAAACTTCATTTATATAGTGCTTTTCATACAAAATAGCATTTTGTATAAAAAAAAATTCTCAATTTTGTTTCAATGCCCACCAAAAACATGAAAGGTAATGGGGAAAAAAGACAGATAATGCACAGTTTATTAAAGGAATATTTACAAATCTTATACAAATACTGAAGCAAAATTACACATTTAGGAATCTTCTTACAAGCACATTAGGTTACTCTTAGGTAATGTCCTTGTGTAAGGACATTGTAGGAAAACCATGGATAATCTAGAGACCCATCTGCTTGCCATGAACAAGTTTTACACTGGGATTTTAGACTACTCATAAAATGCTTACTAAAATCTGTAAAACTGTTTAGCTACTGATGGATTCTACATAGATCAGTTGATGATTGGTCACCAGTCCATCGCATGGTAAAAATACATACTCTGGACTCAGTGTTTAGTTTAAGCAGCAGTTTTGAATTTTGGTGGATCTGGTTTGTTTGATGACGCTCTCTAGAAAAGTGGAATATCCACTCTGTAACATTGTACCCCATACTCTTAGTAGCCTTGCTGTGAATTAAATGGGCTTCCAAAATTTAGCAGTAGTGACATCATATCAGTTAAACATGTCATCAATCCCGGAGAATAATGGTGATAGAACAGAACACGAGCGTTCCAGATGATCTATAGTGGCTAAACATTACTGGGATGCCTTCAGCACCAACAGCAGATCATTTCTGCCTTCCCATTAGTGCTGACCTTACAAAATGGACTCCCTGATACCATTATGTTCAGATTTATTACTATTTTAAATGTCACACTAATGCACTTACTTTCAGCCTAAAACTGCAAGGACAACAACATGCAGAGCAGAATAAATTTACTTCATCACATTTACTCACAACCTTTATTAGGCTTGCTACTTGGAGACTCATATATCTTATAATCGTAAAAGGTTTCTGCAAAATTTTAACGTTGGTCAATGAATGCATCTACACAAGGGAGACTAAACTTAAAGTTAGCATTGCTGTCAGAAATTCCCACCACTGGGTGCTGAATAAACATAGGTGTATATTTTATTGCATTTTTATTATAAATTAATATGAACATAAGTAGAAAAGACTAACCCAACATGACATAAACATACCGAAGCAACAGAGACATGATCTTTTAAATTGATATAAAAGTGAATAAAGGTGGTGATGAACTGTAGCCAGAGTAAATGTCCTCATTAGTGAGAGACAGACAGACAGACAGACAGACAGACAGACAGACAGACAGATCGTCCTTCTGTAGTCCTCTTTTATCAGCCACTGTACAACCAGCATACCACCACACAGGGGTAGAATACACCTCTACACCCTCAATTGTGGCCTAATACAATGAGATGATGCCATCCAGGGCTGGACAGGGTCATGGCGTCCACTCATAAACAGAGCAAGGTTACAAGACAATATTCAGAGTGTTTACTATCATAGAGCAGTGTGTTATCATTCAAAAATGACAATGGTATGGCACAGCTGTAAACCTACCAAGACATGGCAGTCCACTAAACTCTGGAGAAGCTGCAGAGATCCACAACTCAAGTGGGAGAATATGTTGACAGAAGGAAAAATATCAGTCATCAGCAGTACAAAGAAAGTTATTGTTAAAAAAAAGCCATATGAAGTCCAATTTAAAGCTTTTTCAAACCACACCAGACATGTGGAAACGGGTGCACTTGCCATCTGAGACCAGATGAAACTTCTGTCTTCATTTTAGCCTAAATTACAAACTAATACCACCATTTAGGATGAACACATTATTCCTCAAAGTGGAACATGAAGAGACGAGGAATATGTTGTTTTTCATCAGTGACAACAGGGAGGCCGTTTAGCTGCCAGCATAAGATATTCCAGATATTCACATGTAGGAATAACCTAGTCAAAGTGCAGAACTAAACCCAACAGAGAATTTGTGGCAATTCTTGATTTTTGAACTTCTTAAACATTCTCAATCTTATTAAACTTGAGCTATTCCAAAAGAAAAAAACAATGGGTAAATGTTTCAGTCGCTAAATATGTAAAGTTGATAAAAGCCCTGGAAGACAGGCAGCTGTAGTTGCAGCAACAGGTTCCACAAAGTATTGTCCAAGGGAGAAATACGGACACTGCAATTTGGTCATTCTTTTTGCTTTTAAAAAGTTTTTGGGAGGTCACATAGAAGCCAGATTGCAGTGTTCGCTTGTGAAGGCTGATTTGGAGTAAATAAAAATGTTTGCAAAGTAAGAAAATGGTGCAACATCGTCTTTAGTGATTATTTATCTCAACATCACAAAAAAAAAAAAATAAGAGAAAGAGGTTATAGTAACACAACAAAACTGATTTCATGGATTTCATTCAAATAAACTGAAGCCTATTATGGTTTTAAAAAAATAGTCTGCCGCCCTCTAGTGGCTAGTTTGCGCAAACTCGATCATTGTTGTCTTTATTGTAATCCACCTATCTGCAACCATGCAGAATCCATCCATCCATCCATCCATCCATCCATCCATCCATCCATCCATCCATCCATCCATTTTCTTAACCGCTTATTCCTCAAGGGGTCGCGGGGGGGCTGGTGCCTATCTCCAGCTGTCAACGGGCGAGAGGCAGGGTACCAAGCAGAGTAAACATAAAAAAAGATTAAATTGTTTATCAGCTATTTGTTCCTTATTTTCATTTATATTATAATTCAATTCAATTCAATTCAGTTTATTTATATAGCGCCATTTCACAACAGATGTCATCTCAAGGCACTTTACAATAAGAGTTATTACAATACAATGTTTATATTATAAAAAGAAAGAAAGAAAGAAAGAAAGAAAGAAAGAAAGAAAGAAAGAAAGAAAGAAAGAAAGAAAGAAAGAAAGAAAGAAAGAAAGAAAGCAAGCAAGCAAGAAAGATTGTAGGTGTGGCAGATCTCAGTGGCTGCGCCCTGACCGGTTCTAGTGGAAGAATGTGTTACACTTTTATGCCCTAATAGGGCTGAGAGGTTTGTGGGCAGCAGCTGCACTTCAAAGTAAATATAAAACAGGTTATTTTGTGTTCATTGTTCAGTGGTTGCTTTTAACCTCTTGTGCAAAAGAGTGTCAATAACAACAAGATCTTCAGAGGCTCTGAATAAATGTATGATTCATATGTATGCAGTACTTTTAAACTATACAGATGTTAGATGAGTACACAAAAATTAATAGTTTTACTGAAATAAAAGTAGCTAGTATTTGGCTACTTAAGTACTGAGTAACAGCTTCATCATAACACCTGGTTTAATATTGAAAGGAGCAGTCAAAGCCACATATCAATACGAAAGAGAAATTGTGGCTGGAACTGGAATGAGGTGAACTTGACTGAACTGGAACAGTTTAGCAAGTACCTGTAAAATGGAGGAAAACTGCAGTGTTCAGATGCTCAACCTGTTAACTCAGACTCCTGGCTGTGATTGTAACCAAAAGGCGCCTCTACTAAATTCTGAGTTGAAAGGGATGAATATTTATGCAATCACTTATTTTAAGTTACATATTTTTATTTACTTGTCATTATTTTTGTAGAAATCTGTTTTCACTTTGACATTAAAGGTGTGTGTTTTTGGTAAAAAAAAAAAGAAAGACGCGACATTTCTATTGATTCTGATGGATTTCTAAAACCAATTAAAAGGGTAAAACATCCAGGAAGGTGAATACTTTTAATGGGCATTGTACACTCAACAAAAATATAAACGCAACACCTTTGTTTCTGCTCCCATTTTTCATGAGATGGACTTAAAGATCTAAACTTAATTCCAGTTACACAATATTACCATTTCTCTCAAATATTGTTCACAAATCAGTTTAAATGTGTGATAGTGAGCACTTCTGCTTTACTGAGATAATCCATCCCACCTCACAGGTGTGCCACAACAAGATGCTTATCTGACATCATGATTAGTGCACAGGTGTACCTTATACTGCCCACAATAAAAGGCACTTGCCGTTAGCCACTCCTTTAGCTGAAACCAGGTCACAGAAAAACGTTGGTTTTGCCGCTTTTCCTTTTGTTGGATTTGAATATCCACTGGTCTATCTGCCCCCAACCTTTTAACTTCCATTTTCTCTTCCAGAGACATTGATGAAAACGGGTGAGATATTAAATAATCCACCTCATTAATGCTCATTTTGATTGCTGCCGCCGCCATTGTGTCCGCTCTTTCTATGCCAAACCACACCCACAAATGACACATTGTGTATTGTAATTGGCTAAAGCCCGAGACCTTGGTCCAACTCTGGGCTGAACAGAAGTAGCCCCAATGAGCAGCAAATGGAGGGGGCTTGGTCTGTCTATCACTTCATATCACCAAATGCATTGAATATAATGGGGGCTGTTTGGGCTGGGAAAATTTAGTCCTTTGGATAAATTTTGCAGTTTCTGGAGATGGTTGGGCACCAGTTGTGTAATTTTACAAAATGTGATGCATTTATTTTCAGCTGTGTGTAATGGATAGCTATTTTAACATATTATATTATTATTGTCTAAACACAGGGGACGGCTTAGCCCTACTAGCCCATTTATACCAGCTATCACTGGGACCAACTGAATTCATACAAGGATAAATTCTAATTTTAGATAGCTGTAATTAAATTGTTACTAGTACAAATTCTAGTGATGAACATTTTCTGACTTTTCAGGCAGCTGTAGTACTTCCGGTGCATGGTAACGTTAGCATTAGCTATGGTGATTTAACCCGATCGCTGCAGGACCTGCAGAGGAAAACAGTGAGCAACAATATCGGATTATCCTGGTCACATAAACACCAGCATCACTAAAATGTTTTAGAAATGTGCAGCTACAACTGAGAAGGTAAGTTACGCCTCTTGTGAGCTGCTGAATGATGACCCTGCTGGAAAAGACCAGCATATGCTGGTCAAATCAAATCAAACTTTATTTTTTAAAGCGCTTTTCAAACACTTTCTCAAAGTGCTTTACAGTTTTAAAATGACCCCACAACCCAGTGGTCTGTCTGTTCTCTTCACCTTTCTCACCTTCAGTTTCATCCTACAGACCACCATCCTATGCTGTCTAGCTACACACTCACAAACCACTACTTTCAGTAGTCTCTCTCAGACCACAACGTCAACATAATATATAGTATTATTTAATAATATTCAATAATAAAGAGTTGCTTAAATGAAAAATTAAGTCTTTTAAATGGTAAATGGCCTTCATTTGTATAGCGCTTTACTCAGTCCCTACAGACCCCAAAAGGCTTTACACTACATTCTGTCATCCACCCATTCACACACACATTCACACATTGATGATGGCGAGCTACATTGTAGCCACAGCTGCCCTGGGGCCCACTGACAGAGGCGAGGCTGCTGGACACTGGCGCCACCGGGCCCTCTGACCACCACCAGTAGGCAACGGGTGAAGTGTTTTACTCAGGAATTCATTTACCATGGCTTTTATATTATAGTCAGACATCCATTGGGACCTGGAGGAGCTGCTGACTTCCAGTAAAAAAAAAAAACTAGTGGTCAGATTTTCACAAAAGAATACTCAATAAAAAACCTTCTAAGTTACTCATTAGTTGACTCCCCATTAATTAATCTGTTTAACCGTTGTAAGCCAATAACAAATTTACAAAAAAATACATATTTATCCACCTGTGAAGATGAGTTGTTTAGCTTCCTATGGGGAGCCTAAGTCTTCTCCCCTTCCAGTCGGCCCATGCGTCCCATGGCCGAAAAAAAAAAAATGAATGGATGTCAATGGAGCGATAAGTTATTTTCTGGTCCTCTTCGTCTTACGTCCTAAATCACACATATGTTGTACCTCAGTTTAAATGATAACTAATTATGTACATTTCAAGTAAGTCTTTGTACTGTGTATTTTCACGGGATTTGGAATTTATTTGATTAAAAAAAATCCGAATTAAAATACCAACAAATCAGAAGTCAGAAGTCGCATATATGACGTAATTTGGTTAACGGGAGCTAGCACTAGCTATAGCACATAAAACCCTCACCAAGAGTGTGTAGAGCTTCTCCCGCATGCTGGCTCTCACTCCACCAACATACTTTACCCCGACTTAGCTGCTACTGTCCACATGGTCAGATTTATAGAGGTTTTGTCTGTGTTTAATGCTCCTTTCTTCATCCTGGAGGCTACGGCCATCGCTCTCCTTCTTCTTCTGTGGTTGTAGTCCGCTAAGCGCTTTTACACAAAACCTAAAGTAACTTTTACCTCCGGTCGAACATCTGCGTTTTCTCTGCATCAAAATCAGTTTTTAAAAATCACTGACCTCATATGTTCGATCCATGGCACATTTCAAACTGGATCAAAAAATAACTTTTATCTCTCCATTAACTCTAATTCTTTTTTTCTTTTTTTGGCAGTAGGTGACCCATGGACCGGAAGTAGAAGGGCGGGACTTAGGCTCCCCATGGGCAGCCTCCTCATTTGCATAATGAGGCAGAAATGCATTAGCTAAAGTAAATAGGAAATAAGGGAATGTAAAAACAAGGAATGGACGTTTAAGAAAAAAGGAAAAACAAAATATATATTTATCTTGGCGAAATTGAATTTACTAGGAAAAGAAAAAACGTTTTTTCCCCAAAAAATGCATGTATAAGTAAAAGGATAAACAAAATATATACATTTTTGGTTATATTTTTAGTTATGTCAGTTTTGAAAATTGAGAGATGGATAAATTATTAATTATAATGATTTTGAAATGATAACATTAGTGTAATAGCTCAACAAAAATGATATAACAGTATTAGCATAGCAATTATACCTTGTATTTCAGGCCAACTACTTACAATACATTTATATTCCTAAAAGCATTAGATTGCTGGCCACATTCTTTTGAAATTATTTAGTGAATCAGTTTTTTGTGGGCGTTTGGCAGTAAACAGTAGAGGTAGTACCAGCATATTATGCTGGTTCCATCATTGTTTCACTGCCCACCAATTTAGTATGTTGGTTCCAGCATAGTCCTGCTGGTCTGTCAGCATGTGTATATATGTACTTTTTTTTTTTACTACTACTAATTTACATCTCCGAGTTGCATTCCAAGAATGTAACTCTTCTAAGAGTAAAATTAACTCTGCCTTTGCTAACACCAAAATATTTAACACTTTCAAATTTGCTGTGTAATTGGTGTAGGGCAAATTTGCAAATCTGAATGAAAGATGGTTGCAACTCCTCCTGCTTGCCCAGTACTTCTAGGAATGTGAAAATTTGGATAATTGAAAGGAGTTGACTCATTTATAATTACAAAATTCTCCTGCTGCAACCAGGTTTCTGATAGGCAAAATAGATCAATTTTATTATCACATATCAAGTAATTTACTAAATGCTTTTATATATATATATATATATATATATATATATATATATATATATATATATATATATATATATATGTGTGTCTGTGTATTAGGGCCGGGACTCGATAAAATTTTTTTAATCTAATTAATTATAGGCTTTGTAATTAATTAATCGATATTAATCGCACATACATATTTAACCTGAGGAAAGTGAGAATTTGATTTTTAGTATGAATAATCAACAAATACATAAGTTTAAATTATCAGAAAAAAAATTCTGTCAGAACACCGATAAGAGAATCATGGAGAAAGCGGAAATGTCTCTCAGACAGAAATAGATAAATTAACACGGTGATGACGAGGAAGCTGTAGCGCACCACCATCACCCCTCCTTGCAAAGCTGTGGAGGATTAAATCCCTCTCGTGGAAAGAGTTCTGAGATTCTCTGGAGGATCTAGCCCAGAGGAAATATATGTTTCATCTGTAATGCACAGACAGACGCTAAAAGCAGCGCAGTGCAGCCGTGTGCGGGACAGAGTAGATGAGACCGTTCTGTCACCAAAACCTTCATGACAGGAAGAAATAGCTGCAGCATAAGTTTTGGCTGTGGTGAAAACTACATTTCTGTCCATCAGCTGCTGGAGGAATGACAGCACGCGGTTTAGCGGACATGAAACGGGATCTGCGCCTTTCTCTGCGATTAAAATGCGTTAATTAATTAATCTTAACTAACGCGTTAATGTCCCGGCCTATATATATATATTCAGTTTTTGGGGTGTGCCAGCTTTGTGGGTGGCACTGGTACACCCTGGCACACCAGTGTCTGTGCCAATGGTTTGGACAGTTTAATAATTGGTTCATATACAATAAACTGTGTTCCAAGAGTATGCAGCACCTCTAACATTATCCACTGCAGGTTTAATATTTTTCAGTAGGCCTATTTTAAATTTCTAACCAGAGCCGAACAAATTTTAATACGGCTTTAAAAACATCGGAATGCCCCTTTATTCAGAAGCCCAATCAGACGCGTAGAAACCGAAACTTCTGTTTAAGTCGGCGTTCGGTCACTACATCCCGCACACAGTTACACCTGTTCCAAACCTACAGGCGTACAGAAGCTGTAAGGCATTCTTCAGTCATATCTCAGGTTTTATGAAACAAAATAAAACCATACTAGACACGCATGGAAGTGAAAATGGAATCGCACCTTTTCAATTTCCTTATTTTCGAGCTCCGTTTCCTACTAAATGCATGAGCAGATAAATTAAGCGTCTGTTCGCGGAGGTGCTGTGAGGAAGGAAGCAGCTTATAGGCCTGCTGACACTCTGAAGTCTGAAGTGTCATAAACTGGGACAAAAGCAAACTGGTGAGTATTTGCAGGCAGCCATTCTTTAAAGATATGAATACGTGTTATTATTTAATCATTCTGACAACTGGAATAATTTATGGTTTAAATTTAGTGAGAATATTGACTGTAGAAGTCTTAACAGTTTTGGTAAACATTGAAAAATAAGTTGTTACTGCAGGACTGCAGAACTTTTAGTTGTTTTATATAGCACGCCTAACTTTACTAGTTGAATTACGTAGTATGTAACTAGATCTGCCTGTGACTACATGTGACTGTGTTGCTATAAACAGAGCTGATCTGAAAGGAAACAGCTTTTGTGTAGCTGTGTATGAGTCAGATCTGTTTTCAAAGTGCTTTGAGATGACATTTGTCTAATGCTGATTCGTACAGACAACCAAAACTGAATGAAGCTTATTTTATTTTTTTTAGATGTGACTTCATGTTCTTCACCTTCTCGACCTTTTTCACATTCTGTTGATCCCTTTTCTGTCTTTTCAGATACTTTTCTTGAAATGTTTCAAGTAGCTGGATCCTGCATTCCAACATGGGTCATCATTGCAAGTATCTGTATTTTGGCCCCATATTATTGCACAGCCTCCTTAAAGAAGGCTACCTGCAGCGTGAAAGACAGCAGAGCAGACTGCAGTCATCTCAGCCTGAATTTAGTCCCTCAGGATCTCCCCAGCAACATCACTAGCCTGGATATGTCTCACAACAGAATGACGGCAGCTGACCCCGACTTATTCAAAAAATACTCTGGACTTTTGCACCTCAACATCAGTTACAACAGCATCAAAAACCTGGATGAGGGCTTGTGCAGGAACCTGCCTCACCTGCAGACCCTAAACATGATGCATAATGAAGTGCATTTACTGAAACAAAAAGATTTGAGCCAGTGCACCAATTTAAAATACCTAAATATGGCCAGCAACAGGTTAAAGCTGCAGGAAGAACCCTTCTCCTCGCTTCAGGTACGTAAAAAAATGGTTAATGGTGAATTAAAATTTAAAGTTACTAGTGTCGATACTGAAGCTTAGAAACAAATTACATAGATGGTATAAGTCTAGTGCTTAATTTCAAGGTGCAATATGTAAGAAGTTTCATGTCCAAATCATGTTGGAAGTAGAGATGGGTATTGTTTAGGTTTTATCCGATATCGGTGCCAAACTGGTACCTTTGAAACGTTGTCGGTGCTTCAGTGGGGCTCGAAATGGTGCTTAAAGTGATAGTCTGGATCTCTAAATGATCGTTTTTTTTTTCAAATCATGTCCCTCTCTCTCTTTTTTCTTACAAAGTCCAAACTATCACTTTAAAGAATGGAAAACAAGCTGAATTTGTTCAAAACCCTCTTATTTTTTTTATAAATTAGAATTATAAACATGGTGGTATTCTTTGCATATGTTAATTGCGTAAAAAAGTTCAAGTTATTTGTAGGAATTAATCGACCCCCGTTGGTGCATTAATTTTGACAGCCCTAACTTTTAACTGTTTTTTGCAAAGAGATTGCCATTCTTACCTTTTCTGGTGATATAGAGAATCCCTCTTGGCTTATGGTATGCCCAGAATCCATAGTGTTTTACATCTCTGGGAAAAAAAGAACCGAAATGAGGCAATGAAATGTGCGCGGCTTTTCAGTCTGGTTACTACCGTGTGAGATATCGGTACCCATCCTTAGTTGGAAGGAAGGGTACATTGAAACAGATTTCCATCTCAGCCAGTTGGGTGGTTTTAAGTTTTTGTTATTTCAAAATGCTGCTCATTGTTTACAATATCTGTCCGCATCCATACTTCCTGGTTCCAGGGCACATCACATGTGAGCCCGCAAGGCTGCCAGGTCTTCACCACTAACCAGCTCACACTCACCCACACACATACAAAATAACTACAAGATGTTAAGCTCAAATATTGATAAGTTTAGTCTATTTGATCTTCTTCAAATATTCTCCTTTTTTTCTCTTTCCACCCAACTTGTCTGTTTTGTCCTGTTAGTAATAAGTTCTTTCTGTTTTATTTATTTTTTATGTAATTTATTCTACATTTAGCATATTTTAAGTGAGCCCCCCTGTGTACAACATTGAAAATTATCCCTCTCTCTGCTTTTTTCACAAATCACGCACTGCTAATGCTCTCATAAAGCCTGGATGGAGGTTTTCGCCCTCCCTCCCCTGATGTGACCAAGCCCAACCCGAACCCAAGCATCCTTTCTAAATATCTGTCCATCGGGTACCGTCAGGCTCGGGTCGAGTATCCATCCTCTACAACACAGTCCATTGATTGGGGGACAGAAAACCGTCACTGCTTGCAACAAGCAAGAGACACACTAGTGTTTCATGTTTTTTATTGCACTAGTGTGACGCCTCGTCAGGCATGTTTGGTTTAATCTAGCCTGCCATAGAGAGACCATAAAAAGCCATATTGAATCATACTGACCTTTCCTGCACCACTCAGTAGAAATGAGGTATTGCCACAAGCTTATAATAAATTGCTTGACTGTCCCTCCAGTGTTAGTCATTTTAAAATGGTATTACCTTATTCAGAGTAATGGGATACACGCAAAGATACATTTTGGTCCCCTTGTAATCAAGGAGGAAGTCTACAAAACTTCTTCCTGCCAGTTGACCAGACATATACAGCAATATCATACCATGGCACATTTAAAAACAGCATGACAGCTGAATATAAAATAATGTATAAAACATAGAAAACAACAACAGTAAGATAAAATGCGGCAAAACTCAAAATAGGGAAGTCAAAGGTCAAGTGCTTGAAGAAAATAATGGGATTTAAGAACTAATTGAATCTATGTTAAAGATGAAACCTGCCTTCTGTGAAGCAGGAGTTCATTCTTGAATTTTTGGGCAACAAGTGCATGAAAGCCCGCTACTCTTTGCGATTTATAGCATATTTTTAGAGTTGCATGGAAGCTGGTGGTTAGCAGACCTCGATGACCTTGAAGGCATGGGGATGAGCACCTCAGATAGATAAGAAGGGGCTTATATTCAACACTGATTATTAACTCCTGTATAGAGATTGCAAATACATCACACAACTGGGTCAGGCCACATATCGTATTGCATGTTGGAATGCTCTTTGTTATTAAAGAGTAACTGAACCCCATGAAAAAGTATTATCCCACCCCCAGGCAACATTTGAACAATTCTGCCACCGTGGGCAAGTGTGGAGGATGAGCGGAGGGGGGGGGACGCGGGGTGCGGTCTGGATGGAACACTGTCACAGTAGAACCAACTCAAGCTAATATGCAGTGGGGCCGCCGAGCTCCATAGAGCCTCTCTTTACCTCTGTTAAAGAGAGAAATCATGTCTCTTCTCCACCTGAGGTAAAGGGAGGCTTTATGGAGCGCAGTGGCCAAACGCCTTATCAGTTTGAGCCATTGGCTAAGGGCGCTGATTTACTCCGTACTCGGATTTGGGCGGGGCATAACCCGGAAGTGGGTGGGGTTTAACCCGTAAGTGGGGGTGGTTGTGGGCGGGGCTATGCCTGTATGTGTTTTTAAGCACGCAGTTGATATGGGTTGATCAGAAATTTTTAGATTTATTGCTGATTTGAAAACTATTTACATAACATCAGCATCGATCTTCAGTTATTTTGATAACAAACAAACTATATACAGAACAACTTTTGCATCATAGAGAATAATACTTAAATTTTGAAAATAAGAAGTGAAATGTAATGAACAAAGAGTTTTCATTTCAACATAACTTTCTTCTTTAACTTAATTTTTTTTTTATGATCACTGTGATTTTTTGTTCTGGTTCTTTTTTATTTATTTTTTATTTCCACACCAGGTATGTGTGTGTACGTGCGTGTGCATGGGTGAGTGAGTGATTAAGAGAGAGAGAAAGAGAAGGGGGGGGGGGGGGGGGGTTCGGGGGAGGACTGTGTTCTATAGTCCGACGCTGTGTTTCAGATCAGCATTGACTTTAGTGAAGACCAGTAGTTCCACACGGTTAGGGCGTAGGTTTGCACGCTGTTGACTGACCACATTTCCAGCTGTGCTAAAAACACGCTCAGACTGGACACTTGTAGGTGGGCAAATGAGATGCTGCAGTGCAAAGCGTGCAATGCTGCATTCAGACCAAGGACTTTGTCAGCATCAGCAACGTTAAGATTACATGTTAAGTCTATGGTGGAGGCCGTTGGAGGAGTGTCACAGTCTCTGCGGCACTTTGTGGCTTGGGCTCTGTCAACATTTCAAGCTTTTCCTGCGTTTTAAGCTTCAAAGCTCATAATGCTAGCAATGCAGAAGTTCAGCTAGATGAACTTTTGACGGTCCTAACGCTCTTGACGCACCACGGCAACCAATCAGAGCGACTCACTGTAGTGACGTTGCCCGACGTCGACGCTGCCTAGCCAAACACAATCCGCGAGTATTTAAAACATCCAGCAGAGAAAGACCTGCCCACGAGCTTCAGCTTAAAAATGTATCTTCTGTGTATATGCGTCGAAAAAGTTGCTTTATGAGCGTTTCCTGACGCTGAAAAAGCCTGCGGTCTGAATCCAGCATAAGATTGGGCCAGTACTGAAGCTTGAGAGTGGCAAACAGAAATGTGGAGTTTGCAAAATTGGTTCGAAACACCATTTTAGTTCTTTGCTCAGATTGGCTGCCAGTTTCCTTGCTGCTGTGCCTAACCTTTCCCTGGACTCAGCTGCAACATCTTGACCCAGCCCCACTGCGGCATCCTGATCGTCGTCACCAGCCATGGACTGATCAGATTCATCCTCAGATTCCTCACCAGCATGCAGTGACCTGAAGATGGAGCACAGGCCATGCAGGAGGGGGGTGACCTCAGAGATGGAGGCGCTGTGTTTTGGGAGTGCCCGTGTGACCTCTTCAAAAGGACTTAGAACAGTGAGCATGTCTGATGCTAACCCCCACTCATTTGGATAGATGATCGTTGGATCTTAACCCATGTTAGACTCCTATGTCATAATCCGCACAGCCCTGCGCTGCTCCACTAGCTGCTGGGACATGTAGAACGTATAGTTCCACTTTGTTTTTACATCTGTTATGAGCGTGTGGTGGGGAAGGTTTAACTCTGTTTATAGCTCATGTAGTCTGTTGCTAGCTTTGCTTGACCAATGAACATGGCCAGATATGCTCCTGGCTTTGGACAGAAGGGATGTCATAATCCTGTCCTCCAGTGCTTTGATCACCACCAAGTGAAGCGTATGGGAAATGCAACGGATGTGACCAAATTCCGTCAAAGCTTTCACCATATTTGCTGCATTATCTGAAACAACAAAGTGTATTGTGACACACTGACCAACAGACTCTTCCCACTCTCTCATCTCTTCCTTAAGGCAGCACATAATGTTATTTAAATGTGTGCTCAATGTCCAGCAAACCAACATTTAGTAGCTCTGCTTTCCTCTGTACTGAAGCTTCCCCCACACGTTCACCACAGAGAAAGGCTCAAGAGCAGATGCAGTATTGATGTCAGTGGAGGAAAGGTGGGCACTACTGCCACTGTTTTCATTGTCACTGATTTGACCTTCACTGTCCTGCAAGGTTAAGCAACCTCTGACCGGTGGAGCAGTGTCAGCTGAAGTACTCTCTGTATCACTCATGTTGTATCACTGATCAAGAAAGACAGAGAGGGGGAGAGTGTGTGTGTGTAGCTTAATTTGTAATTTTATTTATACAACTACCGTTATTTTTAAAATAAAATACAACAAGAAACTGTCACTCAGTGCGTCAAGTCAAAAACCTCGTTGGAGACAACAGATGGTTTAAAAAATAAAATAAAAACTCAGATGACAGGCAGTGAGAGGGAGAGTGTGTGTAGCTTATTAATTTGTAATATCGTTTTTTTATACCACTACTTTGAACCAGTAGATGATTAGGAAAAAAAACTACGACAGACCGGGAGGAGTGTGTGTGTGTGTATGTGTGTGGGGGGGTCTAATTAATTTGTAATATAGAAATATACCACTACACCTTTTCTTAAGAAATACAACAACAGAGTGTCATACACAGTGCGTGAAGAAAGAACGCAGACAAAGTCAGCCATCCAATGAGAAATCTTATTCAATCCGAGCACAGATATTGACTCGTATTACTCATATGATACTCGTACTCGGCTAAAGTGCTGTATCCAGATACTTGTTTCAGCTGAGTATCACGCTCATCTCTAGTAAAGACCCATTTAAAAATGTTATGAGCAAAAAACAACAACATTGTTATGGGGTTTAGTTACTCTTTAAATTAATGCAGATTTCCCAAGAAGCTCCAGGTGTCAACCAAACAAATGATTTTACAGCGCTTGGAGGGTTTTGTGTATTATTTTCAAAGGGTACTTTGACAAGACATAGGTACATAAAATGAAATGTCTTGAGTCTAAGTTTTTCAGATTAGGATAATGTTAGAATACACTACAATTATAAAAAAAGGCTTTGGAGGTTTTATGTTCTTCTGTTTCTCTTCTCTTTTCCTGACTAACAGAGCCTGAATTATCTTGACGTCTCCATGAACAATCTTAAGTCAGCCAAAATTGGCTCACAGCCTCAGCTGCACAACTTGGTAACTCTAGAACTCGGGCACAATGACTTCACCACTCTGAAAAGTGAAGACTTTTCCTTCCTGAAGAAGTCATCTTTTCTGCAATTGATCAACCTGATGTCGTCTGTGTCCCTAGTAAAAGTATGTTGTTTACACCAAAAACTAGGAACTGAAATACTGTTTTCAAGTTTGAAACTGATTGTTGCCGCAGCACCTTAATTTCAGTTATCTGTTTTGTGTCCCATTTCTGTCATATCATAACATTGATCATTTTTTTCATTTCTTTTCAGTTGGAGCCGGGTTGCTTTAAGCCCGTTTCAGGTCTCCGCATGTTATTTCTTGATGGAAGCAAGAATGGCTTCAAATTCATTTCTGATCTCTGTTCAGAGCTGTCTGGAACAGCCATTGGGAGCCTGTCTCTGAGGAGCATTGGACTGAAGAATCTTACAAACAAAACCTTTTCAGGATTGAAGGAAACAAATCTAACATCTCTAGATCTTTCCAGTAATAGGATAGACAGAATTGAAGATGGCTCCTTTCAATGGCTGTCTGGACTTCAGACTCTTAACTTGACTGGGAACAACATTAAAAAGCTGACACGAGGAACCTTTCAAGGCTTAAAAATGTTGAAAAAGCTACAGCTGACTAAAGCGTTGGTGAAAGTTCAGGGATCCCCACTACCTGTTATTGAGGATTACTCTTTTCAACCATTAAGAAACCTTGAGAGCCTTATGCTACAGAACACTGCATTTGTCAACATCACAGAGAAAACTTTCATTGGCTTGATACGTCTCACAGAACTCGACTTGAGCTGGATTAATTACCTACACGTACAAAGAAAACTCACCAAAAAGATCTTTATCTCTCTTGCTGATTCACCCCTCAGAAAGTTAAACCTGGAAGGAAATGCCTTGACAATAATTGAACCAGGGAGCTTCTCCTATCTGACAAATCTCTCTATTCTTCTTCTTGATCACAACTATATTTCTCAAACGTTCACTGGCGAAGAATTTGAAGGTCTTGCTCAGTTACAAAGGCTTCACATAAGCAGTAATGACCAGGGCATTACACTGACCCCGGAAACCTTTATCAGTGTGACCAATCTCAGAGTATTGACGCTGGGGAAGAGTCTGAAAGCCGAAACCTTGAACCAGGATTCCTCTCCATTCCGTCCATTGTCCAACCTCACTGTACTGGATCTCAGCAACAACAACATTGCAAACATTAGAGAGAATATGTTAGAGGGGCTTGAAAACCTCAAGATACTGAAGCTCCAACACAACAACTTAGTCAGGTTGTGGAAGATGGCTAACCCTGGTGGACCTGTCCTGTTTCTAAAACACACACAGAGGCTTGAAACCTTTACAATGGATTCCAATGGAATAGACGAGATTCCAATAGAGGCTTTTAGAAATTTGATCCACCTAAGGGAGCTTAACATTAGCAATAATCTTTTAAACAAATTTCGTGACTCAGTTTTTGATGATCTTACGTCCCTTCAAATCTTACATCTGGAAAAGAATTTTATCACTTCTGTCAGGCCAGAAGTGTTCAGAACTCCCATGAGCAACATCGGTGTCCTTTTCATGGGCAAAAATGCATTTGACTGCACCTGTGAGAGCATCCTTTGGTTTGTCACATGGTTGAACAACACTAATGCTAGTGTGCCAGGTCTAAGAGACCAGTATATATGTAATACCCCGCTAATTTACTTTAACCGCTCCATCATGGACTTTGATCCACTGTCTTGCAAAGACATTACCCCATTTCAGGCCCTTTACATAATAACCAGCACAGCTGTTTTATTGCTGATTTTCAGTGCCCTTATTTATCGATTCCATGGCTGGAGGATTCAGTTTTATTGGAACATAATGATCAATCGCTCATTGGGATTTACTGATGCCACAATGGAGAAGGGCAGAGAGTTTGAGTATGACGCTTATGTCATATATGCTGAGGAAGACTACCGTTGGGTGGAGAGACGAATCGTCTCTTTAGAGAATGAAACCTGTCGATTTTGTGTGGAGGACAGAGATGACGTCATTGGCATGTCCCAGCTGGAGTCCATTGTGAATAATATGAGAAAATCTAGAAAAATCGTGTTTGTGGTGACTGAGCGTCTTCTCAACGATCCCTGGTGTAGACGGTAAATCAAACACACACTGCTCATGTTTTAAATGTTGCATTGGGACAAATTTAAACATCGTAAAAATAGCTAGATTATAAAGCTTTACTGTTTTGGGTGACGAAGTTGTTTAAAGACATTTATAAAAAAAGTCAGTCAAAATAAGAGTGCCACCATGTGAAGTAATGTTTAGAGACACCGTTGAGCAAAGTATTAGTCTAAATCTTTGTCTTTTACGTCAGGAAAGCTGATTCCACAATGTTTAGACCAACACTTGTCGGTTGAATGCCAAATCCTGCAGGACTTCTATAATGCTCACTAAAACAAGGCATTTGTCATTGGCCGGATGTTTAAGCACACTCAGAAGTTTTAGACTAAACTAAAAACAACTTTGTCATCCATCTCATTTTACTGTTTGATTATATTTGAACCAATTTATATTTTTTTCAGGAATTTTTAAGTCACAGTAAAAACATTTTTGTACTAAAAGGGCTTTCTTTTTGCTTGTCTTAATTCAGATTCAAAGTCCACCATGCACTTCACCAGGTCATTACAGCCAGCAGAGACTCGGTTGTCCTGGTTTTCCTGCAAGATGTGAATGACTACAAGTTATCCCACTCACTTTTCCTTCGCAGAGGCATGTTGCGGAAAAGCTGTATCCTGAATTGGCCTCCACAGAAGGAGAGAATTCCAGCTTTTTACCAGAAGCTTTACATTGCTCTCGGAATGACTAATTGACTGCAGCAGTGATTGTTTAACAGGTTTAACAGGTTTAACTGTGATTACCATTAGACTCTGTATCATTGACTACACCTATACTAGATGCCAAAGAGCAAGTATAATCCAAATTATGTTTGGTTATGTTTGCAAATATTTGATACATCTCTACAGTGAACCACTGATGACTGTCAACAGCTTTTATCACATCAACCAGTTTACAATTGGTAGGAAAGAAAAAGTAGTAGCATGCTAAAAGGAAGACATGACTGGTATTACATACAGTTCAAGAGCAATCTCTGGAATCTAAACCATTTAGTGTAGGCCAAGTACTGGCTTAGTTTTGTCCCAAAAAACAATACTCTACTGATCCTCTGATTTTAGAGATCAACCTGATATGAAGTAATCAGACTAGAATATAGATAGAGAATATAGAAAAGTATTGAATCAAATAAGTCTATCCTTTTTTATTCTGGACAACTGTAATCATTATCTGGCTGCTTACTAATGCAACTTTGAGATAATGTCATGTAAACGTACAATTTAGCTTAAAGCTTACAACATCTGAAATGCATAAGTGCTCCTCAAAAAGCATGTTGGTCACATCTCTTAAGTAGCGTTTGCTGGTAATTTCTGTATTCTCTTCTATAAGCCCTAGCCACCTTTCTTGTCTTTGGCATTATCAAATACCCTAAACCCCCATGTTCTTAGCCTTTGCCTGTCTTCATAGCCCCTTTTTCCATATTTAATGTACTTCCATGTAACAACAAATAAGTATGTTTTTATAAAAAAGATTCTTTCACATGTATAATATAAATACCTGGCAACATGGAAATGAGGTGTGCAAAATATGTCTCAATCTGCTTTGTACACTTTTTTCTATCTTTTGAACCATTTGTTTCAACAGAGCATTATACAGTATTATGTTTTATGCTTAATTGCTGTTTTACATTTTTTAAATTTTATGTTGTCTTTTTGTTTTATTCCTAATTACTGTTTTTACTCTTTATGCTTTTTATTCAATGCCTTCATCATATTTTTGCTTTCTTTACCACCGAAGCATGTAAAGCATCTTGGATGGCCTTATGTTGAAAGTGTGCTATAAAAATAAAATTGCCTTGCCTTAAAGGAAACAGACAAAAACTAAACAAACTAAAGAAATATCCTACAAAACAATCTGTTAGGACCATATAAATACATACATGCATGCATAGACACGGACATATCCATATGTGCGTGAGCATTTATTTGAGAATTATACTATATACAGAGCTAGACAGCCATCTTGATCTTGATACTTCACTAGCAAACTAGATGGCTACAGTTAAGTCCCAAATTATTTTTTTTACCCCTGAGAGATTTTGTTGTAAAGAGGATCTTTGAAGGGAGCTAAATTAGGGAGACCTGCCAACCTCAAAGTCTTTGAGCTCTTTAGCAAGATAAATTGTGAAAATGCCAGTGGAAACCAGCAAAAAGGCAGGAAAGCAATTATAAAAAAATGGGTTGATTGTCTTAATATCAATAGATTCCTCTAGACATCCTTTTTTTAACAAAATTAATTAAAAAATAATTCAAAATGTATATGCATTGTGCAGAAGCCATAAAAGTCAAGTCTTATTTCCTATCAGAAACAATAAAATATATTAAACTCTGAACTCCCCAGCAGAATTTTTTTGGCTAAAGTGGAAGTGCTCCAAAATCTGGTAGACAATGTCACTTCGGACTTGACAAGATACAGAGAACCAGCACCAATAGATGGCATAGCTCAGGAAATTATTGTCTTTGGAAAACTTTATAGTGGACCTTGGAAACTTGTTTGGCCCTCCAGTCCTTTTTCCTCTTTAGCGCTAGTAAGACTTTATGAATTCTCCCCAAACTCTTGAAAGGGCTTTGCATCATGGTCCTCTCCAGTCTGTGGTCTGCTCTTTTGGCAGCACAACATCCCAATTTCCGATGTCCGTGAGTATTTGCTTTCAAGAAAACAGTTTACATCGACTGCGTAAACTGTCAAATAGCATTTATGTATTAAAAATATTATTTTGTCTATTTTATGTTATGTAATTTTCTCAGAAAATGAGTTTTGAGTTATCAAGCAATAGTTATCGAAATAAATAGAATTAAACCCTGGTAATATATCACTATTTGTAATAAATCTATATTATAGGAGTTTCTCTTTTTTAACCAAATTACTATAAGAAATAACTTCCTGGTAATTTATCTATATGAGATGCACCTTGCAGCCCATTAGCTGTGATATTCTGACATCTTGTGGATACAGCAGAATATTACAGCATTTGAAGGTTTTAGTCCCCAAATCAAATAATTTTGATGTGACTGTTTATTACTTTTTGAAAATGTTTGATTATGAAATATTAGATTTACCAGCTATCATATATACAGACAGTTTGGTTTAAAATGATATGTTTATGGATAGTTTGTTCAATAACATCAACTAACAGCATAGGGGTTCTAATAAATTATCAACATATTTATCAGAATCTTTTATTGCACGATAATTAGAAACATAGCCAACCATTTTTATGAAAATGTTTTCTTGAACCTAGTGTGCTGAAAAAATAAATAAAACTAATACACAAATTTAAAAGTAAATAACACTTAAAACTGTTGCCTTTCAATGCTTTAAAGAAACCCAGTCCCTCCTAAAAAAGAACTCCATTGGTGCTTTTAGTAATACTTCATAAATGCTAAAAGTCAAATAAATCTTTAAGATATAAGATAAATGTTGTCTGACAGCTGTCATAACTGATAACACTCAGTTATTCCAAGAGATAGTAAGATGTGTTTGTTAAACACATTTCCTGGTTACATCAGTAATGCACATGGAAACACAGATATAAAAGTCTTCATTTTTGAATTTGAAAAGAGATTTTTCGTCTTGCTTCCAAATTAAAGCAAAATATTGTAGAAAGAAATGAAAGGCACACAAAGAACTGTTATACAAATGCATTTTATTTTACTAAAGTATTAGGCATCAACTATAGAAAAAAAGTCATAAAATGTGAAAGACACGGAGATAAGGCAGTTAAATATTAACCAGAAAGCTTTGACATGGCACAAAATGTTAATGCCCCTCTTATCAAGTGAGATAATGAGTCGGACAAAGTTCTTGAGCAGCGCCAGTCATCAGCAGTGCAACGTGAATGATTAACACATTTATTACATAATAAAATGCATTATATTTATTCATATTTTTGCATTTATGTAAATACACTGTTGTGAATGATTGGTTTATTCTAAAGTAAAACTAAATATCAGTTTGCATGATGGAAAGTGAATGTGAAGTAAAACACAATATGCCAAGAGTGGATTGGCCAGAGAGGGAAGGAACAATGAGGGCAGTACCTTGGTCTTGTCCCATTAATAGTCAGAACACAAAATGAAAGGTGCTGATTTCTGAGCATTCAAACAGGTTGGACGCATACCCTGCAGGAGAAAAACATGGGACTTTTATTTGGCAGTTACAGTTTACAGTTTCTTGGAGCTAGCATCTTAATTGCAGCTCTGACCTACCTTACCTACAAGCTGCTGAGCAGTTACCTCCACAAATGGTTCGAAATGAAATCTATCCCTGGGACGGGTCTCACATACCCCATCATTGGAGATGCACTGTTGTTCAAAACCAACGCAGGAGGTAAGAACATGCAAGAACACGCTCAACATGCAAGAGGAACTTGTCATGAAATGAAATCTTAACAGAATGTTTCTGTCTGCACCTTGTTTCAGATTTCTTTGGTCAGATTGTGGATTTTACAAACGAGTTCAGAGATGCACCGTTGTTTAAAATCTGGGTTGGACCAATTCCTTTTGTTCTCCTTTTTCATGCTGAAAATGTTGAGGTACGTTGCTGGTAACAGTCTGGATGATCATTTTCTTCTTTGGTTACATGGCATCCATTTTTCCCAAAAACTACCTGAAATACTGATTAATCTGACGACAGTACACATTTCCACTGTCTTACGTTCAATCCCAGATGCCTCAGAGCCCAGAGAAGTCAGCGCCGCTTTTGGACACATTAACATAGCGATTCCTTTTGGCACACAAAATTTTTAACTAGTATTTGTGGATGTAACTACATATTGTGGTACTTGACAAAAGTTTGTCAAAGCAGTCCTGAGCCCATGTGGTGATATCGCTTATAGATGAATGATGATTCTTGATGACGTGCTGCCTGAGGGATCGGGAATCGTGATGTTCAGCATAGGCTTGCACCCTTGTCCTTTGTGCAATGAAATTACTCCAGATCTTGTGAATCTTTTAGTTATGCACCGTTGAGGGTAAGGTATCCAAAACTCTTCCTATCTTTATTTGAGGGATATTGTTTTTAAATATTTGAATAACTTTCCCACATATTTGTTGGCAAACTGGTGATCCCTGGACAGACCGTTCTTGAATGCTGTTTTTTTTCTTTTGCAAATCATAATTACAATCCCCTTTTCAAATCATCTGCGATCTACGAAGCAAATTTTTGAGTTTTAATCAGTTGACAGCCGTGAACAAAAATATACTGCACGACTATGTGTTATGAATTACATGAGCTTTATTGTTTTGAACAAAATAACTCATGAAAGTGTTCTCATCAGTAATATTTTAGTTTTTGTGAGATGCACAACTACAAAGTAGTTGCAAGTCTCACCAACTGAATATGAGGGAAAATTTAAAACATTATTTAGCAACTTTAACATAGCTTCTTTACAATTATTTACACAAAATCCAACTATGCTCTTAATTTATTTACTGCAAATCATATTTGTAACGAAATGGAAGCCACAAGCATTTAAGCTGTACTGACTTTATTAGTCCTTATAAGATTTATCCCTGTATTTAGAAATGCAGTTTGGTATTTTACCCAGTTTTGCACTGCTGCTTATGTATGTGGGATCTTAATGACAAAACCCTGTTATACATCGAACTGAATAACATAGTCTCAGTAACTGTCTCGCAAACCGTCTGTCAAATTCAAACCTGCCTCTGCTGTCTGAATTCAGATTTCTGGGATCCTCTTTTTAAAGTAAATTGTGTTTGATATGTACTATATTTGTGATTTTTCTTTTGTAGAAAATTCTGAGTAATCCCATTCACCTCAACAAGTCGTTTGCATACAAATTTCTCCATCCTTGGCTTGGAACTGGCCTTTTAACCAGGTACAAATATTGCTTTAACTTATTATACAGAATGTCTCCACATAAACCAGTGTTTCTCAATTATTTTCTGCCATACCCCCTGGAGAACAGAATTTTTTTCAAGCCAATTTGAACAGAATTTTTTTCATGCCAATTTGCATTCATTTATATGCAGTGAGCTGGTGGAACCAGCTCACTGCATATACTATTTACTGATTACAGAAAAAAGATTAATTAAATAAGATGCGACTACTTCAAATGGTTGCAGCTCATTTTATTTTTGAAGTCTTAACACTATTTTTAAGTTCAGTTTATTAACTCAGTTGGTAACATTTAATCCAGACTGCTTGGTCTGTGTGATGCTCAGAACAGAAACAGTTCAAATGATTCACTGGGATGTGCATTTTTAAGATAATCTGGAATATTAAAGCTTTTTTAAACTGTGTTCTTTGATAACCTGTCAGCTTCATCATTATCACTGTTCAGGGAGGCTACATAACTTCTTCTGTCACGTTTACAGTTTTTCTTTTCAGCTCTCAACCCTATGGAATCCATTTAATTATGTTAGAAATGTTTTATTTCACAAGTTCCACTTGTTTCATTTAGATTTTTCTGAATTCTGCTTTTTCCATTCTAGTCATATTTACTAAACCAAAAAGTATGTAATTGTGGTGACTGAAAACGATTGACCAAATTAATAATCAAATACCACATTTACTGTTATTCACAACTATTTTAATAAATCTAACATTGCTGTGGTTCAAGTATTTTGCTGTCATTTTTAAATAACTAAAAAATCCTATGTGCAAAATGAATAATCTCATATTTTTCATAGGCCCTATTACAAAAAATCTCTCCCCACCTAATCAGGTCTCATAGAGACCTGGAAACAGTAAATGTCTGCATGGAGAGGCGGGCCGACCTCCTTGCAACAGCAAAAAGTCAGCCTTACAGGAGCAGGAGCGGCCAGATCACTACAGGAATGGCGTTTAATTGTGTACGCCATTTTTTGTTCTTAAATTCCGCGATTCCATCTCCCTTTTCCACAGCTTGGATTAGAGAACTGCTTCGTCTCTCAGCTCTGTCTGTGTAGACTTCTTCTGCTGGGCTGAACAGGCAGCCTGTTGATAAGTGTCAGCACTGCACCCAGTGACTGGAGGCTTAATCACAGTTAAAGTAAGAATAAAAGCTTCAGCTACCGGGAGATACGAGGGGGTGGGAGTAGGGGGTGATCTGGCGCCCCCTTGGCCACCCTGGGCGGGTCCCACCATTTCAGAAGCACTGACATAAACTGAGAAGATATATTATTTAGATTGATAGGGATAATACCATGGTACCGATTGTACAAGTTGTTCCACTTAAAAAGATGAGCAGTCTGGAATTTTTTGATCATAGTTACGCTTCAACTGTGAGGGACAGAATGTAAAAAAAACACACAAAAAACCCCCTCATGAAATCAAATTGTATGGTTTTAAAGAATTTATGTGCATAATGGTGCAGAAAAAAAGTATTTAGCACCTATAAACAAGCAATAATTCTGGTCCTCGTAGACCTGTTACTTGCTCTTTACGAAGCTCTTCTATCTTCCACTTGTTACCTGTATTAATGGCACCTATTGGAACTCGTCTGTATAAAAGACACTTGTGCACACCTTCAAACACTCAAGACACCCACCTCCACCATGGATAAGACCAGAGATCTGTTCAAGGAAACCAGGGACAAGATTGTACACCTGCACAAGACTAAGATGAACCAATCTACAATTGACAAGCAGCGTGGTGAAAAGAGATTAACTGCTAGAGCAATTATTAGAAATTGGAGTAAATACAAGCTCACTGACCACCTACCTTGTCCTGGGTCTCCATGCACTATCTCACTTCATGGGGTACACATCATCTTGAAAGTGGGGAAGAAACAGCCCAGAAATACAAGGGGAACTGGTCAAAGACCTGAAGAGAGCTGTGACCAAAGTAGCAAAGATTAATTGTATTACCTCAATACATCCTCCTGTATTAAAATCCTGAACTGTCAGACCGATCCCCCCTGCTTAAACCAGTACATGTCCAGGCCTGTCTAAAGTTTACCAGAGAACATCTGGATGATCCAGAGGAGGATTGGGAGAATGTCATGTGGTTAGATGAGACCAAAATAGCACTCTTTTGAATGAATGTCACTCGCCGTGTTTGGAGGGGGAAGAATGCTCACTTTGATCAAAAGAAGACCATACCCACTGTGAAGCGTGGGGTGAAAACATCATGCTTTGTGGCTGATTTTCTGCAAAGATGACTGGACGACTGATACAAAGTATGGAAAGAATCAATTGGGCCATGTATCATGAGATTTTGGACAACAACCTCCTTCTAGTTGAAATCTGTGTTTCCCAGCGACAGCCCAAAAACATCCAAGCTTAGAGAAGATCTGCTTGGAAGAATGGGCCAAAATAGAAGCTATAGTGTGTGCAAACTTGGGGAAACTTTTGAACGCTGTCATCGCTAACCAAGGATACATTTTAAAGGGTTGAGGTAAACTTTTGTTGTTGAGCAAATTCTTATTTTCTGCACCTTTATACAAATAAGTTCCTTAAATTTAATACAATGGGATTTCCTGAATTTGTTTTACATTCTGTCTCTCACAGTTGAAGTGTACCTATCAGGAAAAGATACATCTTATGTTTTCAAATCGGACAACTTGTACAATCTGTGGATTCCAAATTCTTAATTGCCCCACTGTTTATTATAATTAACAAAATAAAAAAAACACTGTGCAAGTCTGATTTGAGATTCATATGGATGTTGCAATAATACAGGATAGATTTTAAAAAGTAGATGTATAAAGCAGCTGATTTTTATTAATTTTTTTTCTTCTTAATTTATTCAGTAAGCTTTTTCTTGGAGTAATGAAATGGGGAAAATTTTTGTTTTTTTCCAGCACTGGGCGAAAATGGCGACAGAGAAGAAAGATTTTGACACCAACCTTCCACTTCTCCATCCTCACAGACTTTTTACAAGTGATGAATGAACAGGCAGAAATTCTGGTGGAGAAGCTGGAGAAAAAGGCAGGGACAGGTCCTTTCAACTGCTTTAGTGACGTCACCCTCTGTGCACTCGACATAATCTGTGGTGAGCAAATGTTAATTTTAAGGTTTTGTGGCCACAGTGGCCTTTATTAACAGTGGACAGTTCAGAAAGGAGGAGATAAGTGTGGGAGAGACATTTTGTAAATGTTCACGGCTGGGAGTCGAACTGGGAAAGCCGCTTTGAGGACTGACTTCTAACCCTAACCCCCATGTTCAAACATGGGACACCCATCTTAACCACTACACCAAACAAGACCCCACAAATATTACATTTTTAAAATGAAAAGACTATCAGAGGGAGAGAAAAGAGGGCGACTGTGGCTCAGTGGTAGAGTAGTTGGCGTGCAATCAGAGGGTCATAGGTTCAATTCCAGCTTCCTCCATTCACATGTCAATGTGCCCCTGGGCAAGGCACTTAACCCCCAAATTCTACATTGTCCTTTGAGTGGTCAGTAAGACTAGAAAAGCACTATATAAGTTCAGTCCATTTACTATCTTTCCATAGAGTCTCTAACAAATTATAAGATTTAAATGAAATAATGTTGATGCCAGAAGAAAAGCAAAGGTATGAGGACAAAGTTCAAAGAAATAAAAAGAACTTTGCTAAGTGAAAAGGCTTGGTTTCAATTACAATCTTAATTTAATGTATGATTGCAGAGACTTTGCGAGCTAAAACAACTGGATCAGAATAGACCTTGCGCTTATGTATTTTGATAGTGCTGCCAGGCAAACAGCATTTTAGATACATTAACTTTGAATCATTTTAGTTTTACTCTGAAGACTGAAGAGTTTTTCCCCCCACATTTAATAACATATCATGTAATGACAGTCAGGAAAGCAATTTCATTTTTTTCCAGAAATTTTTTATACATACAGACGTGGACAAAATTGTTGGTACCCTTCATTAAATCAAAGAAAAACTCATAATGGTCACAGAAATAACTTGAATCTGACAAAAGTAATATTAAATAAAAATTATATAAATGTTGACCAATGAAAGTCAGACATTGCTTTTCATCCATGCTTCAACGGAATTATTTAAAAAAATAAATGCATGAAACAGGCCTGGACAAAAATGATGGTACCCACAACTTAATATTTGGTTGCACAACCTTTAGAGGCAATCGCTGCAATCAAATGATTCCTTTAACTGTCAATGAGACTTCTGCACCTCTCAGCAGGTATTTTGGCCCACTCCTCATGAGCAAACTGTTCTAGTTGTTTCCGGTTTGAAGGGCGCCTTTTCCAGACAGCACGTTTCAGCTCCTTCCAAAGATGCTCAATAGGATTGAGATCAGGGCTCATAGAAGGCCAGTGTTTTCCTCTTAGCCCTTCTTGGGTGTTTTTAGCTGTGTGTTTTGGGTCATTTTCCTGTTGTAAGACCCGTGACCTGCGACTGAGACCATGCTTTCTGACACTGGCCAGCACATTTCTCTCTAGAATCCCCTGATAGTCTTGAGATTTCATTGTACCCTGCACAGATTCAAGACACCCTGTGTCAGATGCAGCAAATCAGCCCCAGAACATAACCGAGCCTCCCCCATGTTTCACATTAGGGACCGTGTTCTTTTCTAGATATGCTTCATTTTTCCGTCTGTGAACATAGAGCTGATGTGCCTTGGCAAAAAGTTAAATTTTTGTCTCATCTGTCCACAGGACATTCTCCCAGAAGCTTTGTGGCTCGTCAGCATGTAGTTTGGCATACTCCAGTCTGTTTTTTTTTAATGATTTGTCCTCTGGCTCAAACAGCGAAGGATGTTCCGATCTGACACTGATGTTCATTGAGCATAAAGTTCAGCTTGGATCTATTTTGAAGTCTTTCTAGGCTCTTTTGTTACCATTTGGATTATCCGTCTCTTTGATCTGTAATCAATTTTCCACCTGCAGCCACGTCCAGGGAGGTTGGCTACAGTCCCATGGATCGTACATTACTGAATGACATGTGCAGCTGTAGTCACAGAAACATCTAGCTGCTTGGAGATGGTCTTATAGCCTTTACAGTTAACATGCTTGTCTATGATTTTCTTTCTCATCTCCTGAGACAACTCTTTCCTTTGCTTCCTCTGGTTTATATTGAGTGTGGTACACACCACGTCACCAAACAACACAGTGACTACCTGGAGTCCTATATATAGGCCCACTGAGTGATTAGAGGATTGTAGACACCTAGGATGCTGATTAGTGGACATACCTTGGATTAACATGTCCCTTGGTCACATTATTTTCATTCTTTTCTGGGGGTACCATCATTTTTGTCCAGGCCTGTTTCATGCATTTATTTTTTAAATAATTCCGTTGAAGCATGTTACTTTTGTCAGATTAAAGTTATTTCTGTGACCATTATAAGTTTTTCTTTGATTTAATGAAGGGTACCAACAATTTTGTCCACGTCTGTATATATCAATACACCATAATGTTGTTGAATCTAGACCTCACTTATACCTTGGGGGGAAATCGCAATAATAATAAAAAATCCCAGTTAACCCGTTATCTCAGGAAGATTTCTTGTTCCACATGGTATCCCTTTTTAGAGAGGTTTCTGCTTATTTCAGGAAAATAACACCAAAGCACATTCTGCACACACAAGCAACAGAGTGGTCTTTCAGATGGAATCTGAGTAACTGTTCCAACCCTGTACACCTTTAAAAAAGCTTTAACCATGGAGGAAAAAACAAGAGGAATGTCTCACTGAACTTGACTTAAACAGTAGAAAGATGAGAGCAAAGAAGAAAAGGCTCTCAGAATATTTTTTGTGAAAGAGGTGTAACTGAAATCATTTTAAAATGATTATGTATCATTTAAACTGACAGTGTCCTCTGTACTGTTTTAATGTACATTTGTGTGATGTGATGTAAAAACACTTTTAAATGTATAAATAAAACTTATTTTCTTTTTGCTCAGAAACTGCAATGGGAAAGAAAATTTATGCACAGAGTGATTCGGAATCAGAGTATGTTAAGTGTGTATACAGGTATGCTTTTTATTTTCGTTTCAGATGAAATAGAAAATATTAATAGATAATAATATCCAACCAGAGCCTCAGCAGTGTCTTTCATCTGCAGAATGAGTGATATTGTCAGCCACAGACAGAGGACACCGTGGTTTTGGCCTGACTTTATCTACTACTACTTTGGTGAGGGTAAGGAGCATGACAAGACTCTGAAGATCCTCCATTCCTTTACCAATAAAGTGAGTTACTGAGCCATGGGTGAACTGAGAGTTTAACATTAAAAGCCTTTTTTAAATTTTGTTGTGAAAATGGAAACTTGAACAGTATTCTCAACATTCTTTATGTGTAGGTGATAAAGGAAAAGTCTGAAAACTTTTCCTATATTGAATCAGACAGTGATTCTGACAGCGGCAAGAAGAAGCGACAGGCCTTTCTAGATATGCTCCTGAAGACCGCAGATGATGACGGCAACAAGCTGAGCCATCAGGACATTCAAGAAGAAGTGGACACCTTCATGTTTGAGGTTGGTGGTGAGAAAAATAAGTTTAAAAGTAAAATTGTTCTGATGTGATAAAAGTTCAGCTGTACAGTAAATGCATTTAAATGTTTCTTTTCTCCAGGGTCATGACACCACGGCGGCTGCCATGAACTGGACCCTCCACCTGCTGGGAACCCACCCTGAGGTGCAACGAAGAGTTCATCAAGAGCTGGAGGAAGTGTTTGGTAATATTAATACAGCACATCCTTCCTTCATTTAATAACTTGGTTAATATTCCATCCCCAAAGGATTTTGACTCATCTTTATTCAGAGTCATTTGTTCCCTCATAAATTTAACAACCATGACCACCTATTGTTGAAATACATATAATTCCTCTGATTAAAAACAATTGTCTGTGCTGTGTGGAAACATACCGTGCTTCCACGCAGTTTTCTACAGTTTAAGCAAGAAGACCTTTGAGCTACAGTAAATGCTAATTTTGTACCAGCTAAAGGAACTAAAGTGCCCTGAAGTACAGGAGCATTAATTAATACATAAGTAAATCCGGTACTGAAAAACTCAATTTCCTCTTTATACCTAAAGCAAATTTCCTTACTAAACATACAGCGACGTGCAAAACTTCGTTTTTCACTTTTTCACATTTTGTCACATTACAGCCGCAAACTAAAACGCATTTTAATGGGATTTTTGGAGAAACACCAAGTAACACATAATTAGAAAGTGACAGGAAAATTACCCATCCATCCATCTTCTTCAGCCACACTAATCCTTGCAGGGTCCAGGTGTGTGTGTTGGGGGAGGGGGTCCTTTTGCTTATCTCCAACCGTCATTGATTAGTCACCAGTCCATCAAAGAGAAACAGGAAGAGAACAAACCCACTGTGGGAATGTGACAGGAAAGCGGAAAATCTAGAAAGAGCCCACTCAAAGACAGGGAGAACAAGTAAGCTCCACTGTTGCCATGGTTAAAAGAAAGCCATCCCGCTTTACATAGCCAACCTGGTGCAGGGTGCTCCTGTCCATAGGAGTCATTTTAACCGGGGACGCCAAGGACATGTCCCCAGCAATATTTATGATTGACAGGTTTGTCCCCACCAAACCTGATGCGGAAATTTGTACTGACCTAACAGCCACTTCTGCTCCAAATAAAGTTTTAGCATCAATATCTAAACAGAATACAATTTAATTCACTCCACTTTCTTATGCGGTCATGTTTTTTTTTTCTGCTCATATACTACAGCAAAAATGAAGATCTTTGCCCGAACCCGACCAGGCTTCATTTCTATCATCGTCCATGGTCTCGGGTCCGGCTTTAATGGTCAGCTGATAATCTCATTAGCACAATAATTTATCATAAAGCGGTGCACTGGGCCACTAACATTATTCCGAATCTACCTGTAAAGATGTTGCCAGCACACCGCATGCGTGATGATGTGAAAGACCCACTCCTCCTCTCAGCTCAAAACAGAAAACATGCTCCGACTGCTGCGCTGCAAGAATCCTTTCACTTATGCAGTCAATGAGCTCATTTTGAATGGTCTTTCCGAGGTAAGATGTGTGATTGGCTCCACCTTCCACCTTAGCAAAATGCTGCTTCAGCACTGGCTCAAACTAAGCCATTAACTCCACTCCTTTTAAAAAATTCCCATAATTTGCTTCATGAAGTCTGTCTGTAGACCCTCTCAAAGCGATGTTTCGCTCTGCCAGTTACTGAATGATGGCTACTAATCTGGTAAGAACCTCTCGCCACCTTGTCCTTTCAGTTCTTTCCATGAACCCCATAGTCTTTGTGTGTTCAGGACTATTCTGATGCATCTTCAGTGTGTCAGTGCAGTTTTTCCTGTCATTAAGGCCCTCACTGCTTTGTAACTTGAACACTTTTTGGGAGAAGAGCTTGCAGAAGAAACAGCACAAACTGTCTTTTTGGGGGAATACATGAGCCATGTTCTTTTGATCATCTCCCCATTTGCTAATTTCCTAAAGAAATAATGATGATGGCAACTCCTTCCATCTTGTTTTGGGAATATGTAATCTGACTGGATCACATAAAGGCCTTGCTGGACCAACTCCACCCTGTCCGAATCAGTAAGGTGTGGTGGCTAATCAGCAGGATCAATAGGAGCGGCTGTGACAGACTCACATAAATCAGTTGAGCTTGATAAATTTTCTTCAGGTTGGTGAACAGTAACAATAAGTCTGCTGGTACTTGGTTGTTCTTCTCTAAGAGAATAAAACACAAAAAAACACAAATAGTTATGAAGACATCTAGATACATAAAGTCTTTAGAAAAATAAACAACAGTTTAAAGTTTTTGACAGTTCTTAAAGCCTTAAAATGTTACCTTAAAATATTTTATTCTCTATGATTACATATACTACTAATGAATAAACAGGGCATTATTGTAATAGCTTCATACTAACTAAAGTAGGCTTGTGAATATTCTCATTCATCCAGGTCATGGTTATCTCAAGGAAATTTCAATCAAACGCAACTGGACTTGGTAATTACCAAGTCCAGTTGCGTTTGATTGAAATTTCCTTGAGACTAACTAAAGTACTTGCATTGGATTATATTGTTACTACTGTACTCACCTGGATCTACATTTTGATTCTGCCTTTCACTTCCAAGAGTGCTGCTTCTTGCTGCATGGACGGCTGCTGCTGTTAAAAAAGTCAGTTAAATTTTAAATACCATGCCAAGTTTATTATAAAGCACATTTAAAAGACAGCTTGGGAATCAACCAAGATGCTGTACAGACAGCATTAAAAAAGCATTTAAATAACAAGAAAACATAAAGGATTATAATAAGCACAATGGGATCCCATGCAAATATATAAAACGCATAATGATAAAATTAATTAGAGGGAAATGCTAAAGAATGGAAGTAAGTTGTAGTAGACTTTTTAACAAATTCACCTACATGTATAATTTTTATGTATACTTTTTTTTTATCTGTTTCAAGTATTCAACAACTCAGGATGACCATATTTTGATTTCTAAAAAACAGCCACTTGGCCTGTTCTTAAAACACAAAATGGTATTTTGTTTAGTTAAGGAATACTTTTAATTTTAAAATACTTAGCCTGTTCCTTCTCTATTTGGTTCAAATAAATTCTCACTGAATGTGTATAAAGAATGTGAAAAGCGGAAATGTCCCCAGAAAAGAGAACGGTTTGTCACCCTTTTTAATATCCAAATCAGTATCCTTCTCCCTCCTAAGTGTTTTGTAATGGCTTTTGTGTAAGCAGAATATTGTCCCATTACATTGTTCACAAAATATGCATTGTGCAATTCTTGCATCAAAATGCATCATACAGGGTAATAGAAATGCATTGATTAAGAAAGCCCTAATACTTTATTGATTTAACTAACATTCTTCAGGTGCTGAATCCCCTCCTCATCCGAAGCTAGTGACTGCTGTGGCTGCAAAAGTGTTCTTAATGTCTTAATCTGGACAAATCAAAAAGAGTATTTATTTGATTACATTCTAATTGTACAGAGAGTTAGGTGATCCATAATACTACAATACAATGCAAATGCTAAGTAGTAAGCAATGCACTAAAGTTGAACTGATTACATAGTGGGGGGCACAATACTAACAGCATGTTTGCCCTTTAGTCTTAGCTAACAAATGCTAAATGATGGGTTTTCACAATTTAATGTAAATTAATTAAATACCTCTACTTTGGGCCCATTTTTCCTTCTCATCCTTTCTTCGTTTCCTGAAGGCTGCTCCAGAGGGCTTGCTTTGCCTTTTCATTCTACCAGCGAATTTTTAACAAAGTGCTACCAGTGACGACGTTGCAGGCTCATCATGCATTATCAATAACAACTACAGGACAGAGGGACGCGTGCCCCTCCCCCACCTTACTTGAACACAACCAGCAGCAGCAGGTAGCCTATGGGCAGCCACATTCATGCAACAAAAGTTGTGTTTTTTTATTAATTAATTATATTATTTATTAATTATTTTGCTCTTTACATGAGATGAATGGTGTGTCCAACAGTTTGTCCAAAAACAAAAAGGTTTAAAAAAAGGAAGAATTTGGTGCCCCCTCCAGCAGAGGGCGCCCTAGGGTATGGCTTAGTCCTTCTATGCCCACAACCGGCCCTGATAATAATCTTCTCATCCAGAAGGAGAAACAACACAAAAAACTGTCCATAATTATTTCCTCACTAGGAAACGACACCTGCTGAGAGACCTTCACTGGAGAAAGACGGACAGAGCGGCGAAACAGCGGAGATACCATATTGCGTATTAATACTTTTATGTTTAAATATACGAAGGTTTGAGTATTAAAACTAGTGATAAATGTGAGTAAATGTTCATGTGTGTCTGGGAAAAGTGTGAAAAAGTTTGTGGAGAGGGATTTCCAGCCTAAATACATAGTGATTGTAAAAATAAAGATGACTACTTTGCAGATTTCACCTGTCCTGGGTTATTTTTAGAACCCCCACAATAAATGAGGGACCTTTGTAAATTAAATTTAGTAGGTCTGGTTTCTTTACTGCAGGTGGGTAGCAAGGAACAAAATATTCATGTAATATTTTTGCTTGTTTAAGACTCCCAAAGATGATATGTTACATACTGGATTTGTGTAGAAAGCATGCCAGAATACTCGGCTACTATACGCTGAAGGCAAAAAATTCTCGCTATCTCGGCATCCAGCTGCCGCACACCCTTCTGCGACGCATGAACGGAGAACAGGAAGTGGACATTTCCATCAAAGTTGAAAAAAAAAATCTAAAAGAAAAATAACTTGATCCATTAGTGAAAGTAAATAATAGTGCAGTGAATGATTAGTCTTTCATTATTTGGATACTGAAGCTGAAATGTATACAGTGCAGAAATTACTGTGCAGAATGAACATTTTCCTCTTTGGGACTCTTACACAAAACATAACAACAACAACAATGTCTCACTCCCAGTCCGCTTGAATTAAATAAACTGCCTCCCAGAGCTGTGAAATGTAACTTTTTTTCCCACCTGAAACAACTTCATGCGGATGACCCACAGGTAGTTGCCCTATTGCAGGACTGTCAGCTGTATGTTAAATTTGAAGTTTCTCTACACAGAACGGTGTTGGGGTTGCAAAAGGAGCATGTTTTATTGTTGCGCATTCTTCTGGTGCGAGTACATATTAGATCCAACATTGTTCTTTGTGCTACGGTATTAATTTTAATGATTTAATGATAATGATTTACCAACCAACAGCCTATTGGTGATGTTTAAAAAGTAAAACAGTTGAACCTATGGCTTTTAACTTGTATTGATTTAATAAAGATATGATTTTCACCAGGTTTATACTCTGCAGTGCATATTGTAATGAAACATGAAACGGATGAATACTTAGAGTATTGGGAAGCTAGTCAGAGTTTCAGAGTTGATTATGGAATTAACTACAAGGCGATCCTAGATTAGTTGAACCAGGGGAATCATGGTACTACTCTGAGCTATTTTACACTCAATCTTATTTAATGTAAAAGTGTTTTGAAAAGAAGGAATCACAACTTTGTCTTATTTATTGTCCAAAGGTACATCAGGTCGACCCGTTAACACAGAGGACCTGAAGAAGCTCAAATACCTGGAATGTGTCATCAAGGAGGCTCTGCGGCTGTTTCCCTCAGTGCCTTTCTTCGCTCGAAGCCTCTGTGACGACTGCAATCTGAGTGAGTTACACATGACAAGTAACCTTTTGGTTAGAATATTTATGTGTTCAAAAAATTACACATCGGTGCAGAAATTTACAATGTCAAAGGAAGATGATTATGATTCATAACAAGTGGGGGTTTTGGGGTTTTTGTGGGTTTTTGTTTGTTCGTTTTGCAGCTGTCTTTATGGCCTCCAGACAGTTCAACCTTCATCAATCCACAACAACTCTTGGATTAAGAGATGCAAATAATCAGAAAAAGTTCAAATCTCAAATGTAATTTGATCTACTGTATTATTCTGGTTCTTTTTCCAGAGTGGGCCAGTTGACTTATGTAAATATGAAGAGATATACACTACCGTTCAAAAGTTTGGGGTCACCCAAACAATTTTGTGTTTTCCATGAAAAGTCACACTTATTCACCACCATACGTTGTGAAATGAATAAAAAATAGAGTCAAGACATTGACAAGGTTAGAAATAATGATTTTTATTTGAAATAAGATTGTTTTTACATCAAACTTTGCTTTCATCAAAGAATCCTCCATTTGCAGCAATTACAGCATTACAGACCTTTGGCATTCTAGCTGTTAATTTGTTGAGGTAATCTGGAGAAATTGAACCCCACGCTTCTAGAAACAGCTCCCACAATTTGGATTGGTTGGATGGGCACTTCTTGCATACCATACGGTCAAGCTGCTCCCACAACAGCTCAACGGGGTTCAAATCTGGTGACTGCGCTGGACACTCCATTACCGATAGAATACCAGCTGCCTGCTTCTTCTCTAAATAGCTCTTGCACAATTTCGAGGTGTGTTTTGGGTCATTGTCCTGTTGTAGGATGAAATTGGCTCCAATCAAGCGCTGTCCACTGGGTATGGCATGGCGTTGCAAAATGGAGTGATAGCCTTCCTTATTCAGAATCCCTTTTACCCTGTACAAATCTCCCACCTTACCAGCA
This sequence comes from Apricaphanius iberus, assembly GCA_028564705.1. Classification (NCBI taxonomy): domain Eukaryota; kingdom Metazoa; phylum Chordata; class Actinopteri; order Cyprinodontiformes; family Aphaniidae; genus Apricaphanius; species Apricaphanius iberus. The sequence continues at coordinate 108,782 of JAPXFQ010001038.1, read as the reverse complement.
CCAAAGCAACCCCAGACCATCACATTACCTCCACCATGCTTAACAGATGGCGTCAGGCATTCTTCCAGCATCTTTTCAGTTGTTCTGCGTCTCACAAACGTTCTTCTTTGTGATCCAAACACCTCAAACTTGGATTCATCCGTCCACAGCACTTTTTTCCAGTCTTCCTCTGTCCAATGTCTGTGTTCTTTTGCCCATCTTAATCTTTTTCTTTTATTGGCCAGTCTCAGATATGGCTTTTTCTTTGCCACTCTGCCCTGAAGCCCAGAATCCCGCAGCCGCCTCTTCACTGTAGATGTTGACACTGGTGTTTTGCGGGTACTATTTAATGAAGATGCCAGTTGGGGACCTGTGAGGCGTCTGTTTCTCAAACTAGAGACTCTAATGTACTTATCTTCTTGCTCAGTTGTGCAACGCGGCCTCCCACTTCTTTTTCTACTCTGGTTAGAGCCTGTTTGTGCTGTCCTCTGAAGGGAGTAGTACACACCGTTGTAGGAAATCTTCAATTTCTTTCTTTATTGAGAAGATTTTACATTTTTTTCCAACATCAGGTGATAAATGTAGTTGGCCATAAACAGTAAACATTACAAAATGAACACCTGAATCCAGTCCCCTCTCCATACAACCCTTGAACTAACCCATTACAGGCCCCTAAACGAAGATCAACACACAGACCCATGCATACCAACAAACTTTCATCAGTACGGACTCACAAAAAAAAAAAAATAAATAAAAAAGGGAGAAAAGGGGGGGGGGGATTCAAACCCCCAGATCAGGGGACAGGTTGAGAGAGTTAATCAGCCCCAGAAAAGGGTTCCATGTTTTAAGAAATACTGTGGTGTTGCCTTTCAAGGAGAATCTGAGTTTCTCCAACCTCAGATTATCAAGCACTTCTTTAATCCAGCGATCATGTGTGGGGGGGCGCGTAAGCTTCCAGTTGAGCAGAATCAACCTTCGGGCTAGCAATGATGTAAATGCCAAGACTCGCTCCAGCGCAGCAGGGAGGTCAGTGTCTGGAGAAATGCCAAAGATGGCTGATAAAGAGTTGGGAGGGATAGTGTGTTCGTAGGCTCTACTCAATGTGTCAAAGAAGTTAACCCAAAAAGTCGTCAGTTTAGGGCAGGACCAAAACATATGTGAATGATTGGCAGGGGATTGGTTACACCTGTTACAGGCGTCCCGGACATTAGGATATATTTTAGACAGTTTTGCATTTGTGTAATGAACTCTGTGGAGGATCTTACACTGGGTTAGAGCATGACGGGCACATATAGAAGAAGAATGAACCATAGTCTGAGCATGGCCCCACTGTTCGTCCGTGATAGTCATGTTCAGGTCGCTCTCCCACGCGGCTTTGGAGAAGGCACCAGGGTTTGCAGGGGCCGAACCCAGTGATTCGTACAATACAGAAATGCATTTTTTTCTATTGGGGTCTGTCGCCAGGAGGGAGTCAATCGGGGTTTCGGGGGGGCGATTTGGGAAATGGGGAAATGTTTTCTTCACGAAGTCTCTGATCTGGAAGAAGCGGAAGAGGTGTGACTTTGGCAAGTTGTAAAGAGATGAGAGTTCTGTGAAGGATGTAAATATGCCGTCCTTATATAGTTCCTTAACACTAATAATACCGTTGCTATGCCAGGCTCTGAATGCCAAATCCGACCTTGAGGGGGTAAAGACATGATTTTGGAAGAGTGGTGTCAGGATAGAAGGACCCTGCAAGCCCAAGCACCGCCTAATCTGACTCCAGATCTTGAGTGAGAGGGACACAATCGGGCACGTGCCTGCAGGGCCAGAAGGTAAAGGGAGTTGGGAGCATAAGACCGACCGCAACGGGAAGTGTGCACTTGATCGCTCTAAATGCACCCAAGCAGGAGGTGAGGTGTCCTCACTCATCCAGTACAAAAGTTTTTGTATGTTAGCTGCCCAATAATATCGTCTGAAATTGGGGAGGGCCAGGCCCCCCTCAGATTTAGGAGACTGTAAGATCGTTTTACGGATCCTGGCTGGTTTGCCGCCCCAAAGGAATTTAGATATCATTGTATCCAGTTTGTCAAAAAAAGATTTGGACACGAGTACAGGGATGTGCTGGAACAAATAAAGGAATTTGGGGAGGATAACCATCTTAATCAAATTTGCCCGGCCTACGAGAGAGAGTGGAAGGGCTGACCATCGGTCGAAGTCGCTTACAGTTTTGGCGACCAGAGGTACAAAGTTTTTGCTGAACAAGTCGGACACAGTTGTTGTGATATAAACCCCCAAATAGTTAAATCCGTCGTTACTCCATTTAAATGCCGATAGCGAACGTGGGAGCTGCTTAGCCAGAGAGTTTATCGCCAAAAGCTCAGATTTCTGGTAGTTGAGCTTATATCCAGAGAATGTACTGAACCGTTCCAAAACATCCAAAATAACAGGGAGTGAGGTGACAGGGTTAGAGATATACAGGAGTAGGTCGTCCGCGTATAGTGAAACTTTATGAGTTACATCAAATCGTGTGATGCCCTTGAAGCCTTCCTCCGCACGGAGCCAAGTGGCCAGAGGTTCTATAGCTATGGCGAATAAAAGTGGAGACAGGGGACAGCCCTGTCTGGTGCCTCTCAGAAGTGGGAAAGGAGGTGAAAGTACATCATTAGTTTGGACCGATGCCGTCGGGGATGAGTATAATAATCTGACCCATCGAATAAACCTCCCGCCCAGACCGAACCTCTCCATTGCCTTGTATAGATATCCCCACTCAACCCTATCGAATGCCTTTTCGGCATCGAGGGACACCACCATCTCCGGGGTACTATTATTTGATGAATGAATGATGTCGAGTAGACGTCTAGTGTTATGGAAGGACTGTCGGCCCGGCATAAATCCTGTCTGATCTAGCGAGATGATAGAGGGCATTAACCGTTGGAGACGGAGTGCAAGAACCTTTGCGAGAATTTTGAGGTCTACATTGAGAAGTGAGATTGGCCTGTAGTTGCCGCAAAGCAGGGGATCTTTCCCTTTCTTAGGGATTAAGGAGATGGTGGCTTTAGATAGGGTATCCGGAAGGCAACGCTGATGAAAAGCCTCATTATACATGTTTTTCAGGGCTGGTGCAAGAGAAGCGGAAAAAGTTTTGTAGTATTCTGCAGTGAAGCCATCCTGCCCTGGGGATTTACCGTTCTGTAGGGAATTAATGGCTTCCTGAACCTCAGCAGTGGTCATAAGGGCACCTAAGTTGTTCGCTGATTCTGCGTCTATTTGAGGAAAAATCAAGTTGTTAGGTATCTCGTCTGCAATGGGGGGGCAGCTAGAGGTATATAGGTCAGTGTAAAATTCAGTAAAAATTTTATTAATGGTAACAGGGTCAGTGTGCAATTCGCCTGAGCTGGCTCTAATGGCAGGGATGAGCCGCGAGGTCGCCTCAGCTCTGGCCTGGTGAGCCAGAAGCCTCTCCGCTCTATCCCCTGACTCAAAGAAACGCTGTCTGGATTTGAGCAAGCGGAGCCTGGCTTTGTTGTCAGATAGAAGATCAAACTCTGTCTGGAGTCTGAGCCGCTCTCTGTAAAGGATAGGGTCTGGGTTAACCGCATACTCGTCATCAATGTTCTTAATTTTCTGTAACAGATCTAACGTTTGTGACGCTTCAACTCGTTTGGAGTTGGACACAAAGGAGATAAGCTGTCCTCTAATATAAGCCTTTGAAGCTTCCCAAAGTACACCTCTGTTTGTGTTTGGCAAGTCATTCAGCTCAAAAAAAAGAATGATCTGGGAGTGTATAAATTGCTTGTAGCGATCCTCCGATAGTAAAGAAGAATTAAATCTCCATTGTCTGAAAGGGTTAAAGTGAGTACGTAAGAGTAAGTCAAGGGAGGTAGGTGCATGGTCCGATACCGCAATACTGTGGTAGTCACTGGATTTAATCATGCAAAGCAGTCTATCGTCGAGAAGGAAAAAATCTATGCGTGTGTAGGTGTGGTGTACATGGGAGAAAAAAGAGAACGCCTTGGTCGTGGGAAAAGTATGTCTCCATGGGTCAGAAAGGCCTAGCCGTTTGACAAAATCATGTAAAATTTTGGTTGATTTGCTCACAGAATGCGGTTTGTTTGATGATCTGTCTAGTATGGGGTCTTGGACCAGATTAAAATCCCCGCCTATAATTATACGATGATTATCAATGTTTGGAAATGACGTAAATAGTTTGGATATGAATGAGCAGTCATCCCAGTTGGGACCGTAAACGCTGGCCAAGATGACGGGTGTATTTCGCAATCTACCAGCGAAAATGACAAAGCGACCGTTGAGGTCAGATACCACCTTACCTGGTTCAAATACGACGTTTTTGCGAATCATAATGGCAGTGCCTCTGGTCCTTTCATTAAATCTGGAATGAAAGACATGGTCAATCCAATTCCTTTTGAGTCGTGTCGCCTCTCTGTTACGCAGACGAGTCTCCTGAATAAAAAACACATCACCTTTGAGTTGTTGTAAGTGGGTCATTATTTTGTCGCTCTTAGTGGGGCCACCCACCCCCCGCACATTCCATGAAATAAATCTAGTTGTATTGTTCATGCTTGACATACCTTATTGATATTCCTTGAGAAGGCGAAGCCGTGATTGGGGGTGAGGAGGGAAAGATTGAGAGAGAGAGAAAAGAAAGAAAAAAAAAAAAAAAAAAAAAAGGGGGGGGGGTATATTTATCGGGTAACAACCACACACACACGTACACACACACATACAAGACTCTGGCCTGGAAAACCCCAATAACAAACAACAAACCGTATTTTCAGTGTCCATTGCACAGCGGTGTTTCTCCAACACTTCCGTATGAATTCTTGACATCCACGGCTCCCATGGGCAGCACGATAGTCCAGCGTTAAGTGTCAAAACATTACTAAAACAAACCGAAACGGCTCATCACTCGGACAGCGTCTTTCTCCAGTGTCCGCCGACACCGTTTAACAAGAATATTAACATCAACCATAAAGTCGAACTCGATATTGACAATGAAAGAAAATAACAGAATAACTAGGTAAATAAGAATAAGTAAAGTAGGCTGCAAAAGGCTGTGGCGCATCCATGTTCTCACAACACCACACACATACACTTACGCAGTCGTGCATGCGCATACATAAAATTATAAGTCACCGCAACCTAACAAAGCAAAACAGAAATGAGGTCATCCACAAATTTAAACACAACATTGACCATGAAGGAAAATAAATAAATAGGTAAAATAATAAGCTCAGTAAACGTTAAAGCAGGGTGTTTGTCGCGTCCTAGCTGTCCAGTGGTTAAACGTTGACCACATCCGAGGGATCTCAACTTACAGTAACCCTTGGAAGGGGAGTAAAGTTTACCCGTCCTCCGTGGATCCCGAGTTGCTTTGACGATGAGAGGCGATGAAGTCCTGGGCAGCTTTCGGGGAGGCGAGGTGGCGTCGCGGTCCGGTCTCGGGCCTGATGAACAGTTTAGCAGGGAAGAGGAGAGTTGGCTTAAGGCCCAGGTCATATAGCTGCTTCATCACGGACCGGTATTCAGAGCGTTGTTCTGCCACTTCGGGTGAGTAATCTTCGAATATGTGGATCTGAGAGCTCCTGTAGTTTAGTTTGCCCCGTAAACGTCGAGCTTCACGAACAACCAACTCCCGCTCTTGAAACTTAAGGAAGCGGATGATGACGGGTCGGGCCTTGCCGCCGGGCCCCGGCTTTGGAGCAAGGGTGCGGTGGGCTCGGTCGAGATCAGGGGCAGAGTTTAATATTTGGTCGCCGAAAACCTCCATCAGAACTTGAGAGAAAAAAGCCGTAGGGTGGCCACCTTCAATGTTCTCTGGAAGACCCACTATCCTTATGTTGTTTCTTCTGGAGCGGCCTTCTAGGTCGACAAGTTTGGTCTGTAGCTTGGCTTTTGCTTCGGTTAGTGTGGCTAGTTCTACCTCCATGGCCTTCATATCCTGGCTCGTGGAATTAGCGAATGATTCCAATGACGTGAGACGTTGTTGGTGGTCGAGTAAGGTATTCTGAAATTTATCGACCCGCTCTTCGAGCTTGGAGAACGCAGTATTGAATTCCGCTTGAAACTTGGTCATAAGAGAGGCTTCGTGTTTGGCTAGCATTTCTGCTAGTGCCGGCAGCGCGATGTTTGGAGGGTCGTTCTCTCCTTTTTGGTCCCCTTTTTTCGATCTACTGGTCATTCTTTCAAGCAGCGATGTCCTATCCAGCGTACTTAAGTGATGGAGATCGTTTTTAACACTTAAGTTGGACTATAAGAAAAGTTATAAACGTAAAGGTTGGGAGCGGGGCAGAAACGTGACTTACTCCGCCATTTCCCCCGGAAGTCTCTCGAATAGCCTTCATTTCTAAGAACAAGAATGGACTGTCGAGTTTCAGATGAAAGTTCTCTTTTTCTTGCCATTTTGAGCGTTTAATTGACCCCACAAATGTGATGCTCCAGAAACTCAATCTGCTCAAAGGAAGGTCAGTTTTGTAGCTTCTGTACAGAGCTAAACTGTTTTCAGATGTGTGAACATGATTGCACAAGGGTTTTCTAATCATCAATTAGCCTTCTGAGCCAATGAGCAAACACATTGTACCATTAGAACACTGGAGTGATAGTTGCTGGAAATGGGCCTCTATACACCTATGTAGATATTGCACCAAAAACCAGACATTTGCAGCTAGAATAGTCATTTACCACATTAGCAATGTATAGCGTGTGTTTCTTTAAAGTTAAGACTAGTTTAAAGTTATCTTCATTGAAAAGTACAGTGCTTTTCCTTCAAAAATAAGGACATTTCAATGTGACCCCAAACTTTTGAACGGTAGTGTATATATTTCATATAACTACATATCCCTAAAAAGACTCAGTAGATCATAGAAAACACTTTTTCAATCACCGATTGTCAAAGTGGGGTTCTGGAGCAACTGGCTTGTCTTTGGACCTGAATAAGTCAAGTACCAAATAACAACCACCAAAACATAAAGGATCTGATTTATCAAAGATTTGCGCTTGTTAAAATGGGTTTACACCATACAGCAACACAAAAACATGCTGCCACTGAATTACTAACCAGAAGCAGAGAGTATTGCACCTGTTAAACCTGCAGGAAGGTATGCACAATCCATTAAACCCCTTTGCCCATATGAATATGCAGTGTGGATGTTTCTGTCAGAAGGCACAACATATTGGGAGCACAACATGCAAATAAGCAGCCATTCCACTGTGCGATTTATGAAACATTTTGCACCAGCTGTTTTAGCACCTATTTTTACTAGGGATGTCCAGATCTGATCATATTATCAGAAATAAGGCCAGATCACTCAATCGGAATCGGACATTATTGGACAATGAAGCCAGATGAATAAACAGGGTGTTTGCAACCAAACCAGTGACAGTGTACGCTAAGTGGCAGGGCAATAGCAGCAGAGTAGACCCACCAAGGCTCAAAACTGAACTGGAATAACATATAAGAAAAGGAGGCAGCACATAAAAGCAGTGCACAATGGCTGGCCTCTCTAAGAGAGGAGCACAGCATCATCCCTGAGTAGAATCTAGTTACTATTATACTGGCAGACATCCAAGAAAGAGTCTCACGTATGAAAAACTGAACAGCACCAGGCCCTGACATGAGCCATGCCTACTGGCTAAAGAAACTCACAGCACTCCATGAGTGCTTAGCAGCACAAATGAACCAGCTGCTACGAGATGGGACTCACCCAGAATGGCTAACCGAAGGGTGAACAATCCTGATCCTGAAGAATCCCACCGACGGTGCAATCAAATCCAACTACCGTCCAATAACCTGTCTCTCCACAACATGGAAGCACATTTCAAGCATCATCGCGGCTAAGATAAGCAGGCACATGGATCAATACATAAGCAAAGAACAGAAAGGTATTGGTAGAGATACCATAAGTACATCAAGGACAAGGCTTCAACAGATGACTTACTTAGTGAATGCTTGAGACAATGGCAAGATGAGGAGGTGCTGGAGGGGAAACCATCATGGGAGGACAAGCCCCAACATGGGATGTGCCAATGAAACATAACTGAAGTGGCTGATCTCAAGAAATCCTACCAATGGCTAGAGAGGGCTGGCCGACAGGACACCACAGATGCAATCATTCTGGCAGCACAGGAGCATGCTCTGTGCACCAGAGTGATGGAGGCCCAGATCTACTACACCAGAAAAGACCAAAGGTGTAGGCTGTGCAGAGACTTATTTGAGACAATCCAACACATAACAGCAGGGTGTCAAATGCTGGCAGGGAAAGTGTACATGGAATGTCATAACCAAGTGGCTGGTATAGTATACAGAAACTTCTGTGTGGAGTATGGGCTGGAAATACCAAGGTCAAAGTGGGACACACCTCCAAAGGCAGTGGAGAATGACTGAGCAAAGGTCCTGTGGGACATCCAGATCCAGACAGACAGGATGGTAATGGTGAACTGACTGGGGATTGTGGTGATTGATAAAGAGTAGAGGAAAACCGTTCTGGTGGCTGTGGAAATACAAAGTGATGGTAACATCAAGAAGAAGGAACATGAGAAATTTGAGAAATACCAAGGGCTCAGAGAGGAGCTAGAGAAGGGTTGGAAGGTAAAGGTGACAGTAGTACATGTGGTAATCGGAGCACTTGGGGCAGTGACCCCCAAACTGGAGGAATGGCTCCAGCAGATCCCTGGAAGAACCTCAGACATATCAGTCCAGAAAAGTGCAGTGCTTTGAACAGCAAAAATACTGTGCAGGACCCTCAAGCTCCCAGGCCTCTGGTAGGGGCCCAAGCCTGGAATGGATGGGAAAAACCACCCACGGTGGGCGGAACAGGACTCAGTAACAGTAGATACTCAAAATCAAATGACTCAAATGATCAGTTTTTCAAGGTCCTGTTGTGTCACCAGTCCTTTAATCCTGTAAATTTTCTTCAGGTGATAGAAAGCTGACCTTGTCATTGCCTTTATGTGACCCTAGAGGTTCAGGTCTAAGCCCATTATTACACCTAGATTACTGGCCTGATCAGTGGTTTTTAGTTGTATCAATTAAAGCTGTGTGCTGACTTTTGATCACTCTTCCGTAGGTCCAAAAATAATTACTTCGGTTTTGTTTTCTGTTTAGCTGGAGAAAGTTATGGGAAATTCAGCAGTTGATTTGTTCAATGCATTAATTTAGGGTCTGGACAGAATCAAAGTCACTTGGTGACATTTTAATGTACAGCTGGGTGGCATCTGCATTGTTATGATAACTAATGTTGTTGGCTGCTATAGAAAGACTTACAGATCTGATCAGCTTTGTTGTTCTCCTGAACAAAACCAGCCATCAGTCATCGAATCTGGACCTCAGTAAAGAGTTATAAACCTGAGATAAGTTTTACCTTCAGGTTCATATTTCATTAGTATTAAACCAACACATAGGATAAGTCGAAAGAGTTATGGAGCCTATAAATGCAATTAGCATTTGTGAAGGCCTTTTCCCTGAATAAAACAAATGATAGATTTTTAAATCATCTTAAATTTACTGCTTCACATTCCATGTTGATTATTCTGTGGATACAATTGAATCAAAGTGACAAGAGAACGTAATCAGCATTGTTATTAAAAAGCAGTAAGGAGCAATTAAAGGGGATATATGAAAGAAATCTACTTTTCCTGGGATTTGGGGTGTTATTGTGCGTCTCTGGTGCATATAAATGCATATAAAGTTGGAAAAAAAATATCCATGCTGTTTTGAGTCAGATAGTGGTTTCTGAATTCATCTTGTGTTCAGTCTCTGAGTGAGCTGTTCAAAATTTGTTCGGCTTTCTACTTCACAAGCTCGAATATTGGAATATCGACACCCCCTCAGGGCATTGCCTCCACCCACCAGGTACAACAATATACAGCAATTACTGAATGGAAAGCACTGGTTCCGATTAGGAAACTCCATGTTGAAGCTCCACACAGAATGGTCAGTTTTTTGGCTGGTAAAAAGAGCTCAAAACACTTAATCGGGTCCCAGTCAAAGAGGACAGAAGAGCGGCATGGGTTGAATTTATTTTTAATGGTAAGATGCTGGCAGTATGGGCGGGAAGACTGAGGACGTATCGCCACATAGGGCTACTCAATCTCCGGGTGGAAGACGGCAGACAAGCTGACGAACGGAGCTACTCCAACCCCGAAGAAGGCTGAGAACCTGCCGCCATAAAAGGCTACTGAATCTCGAGCGGGAAGAAAGGAGAGGAGCCGCCAAACGGAGCTACTCCCACACGGGGAAGACTGAGGATGTGTCGCGGCATGGAGCTCAAAGAGTGGGGACTCCGCGGTGCTAGAGCTGGAGTCCGCTAGCTCGAGCTGGAAGGCTTTAGAGTCTCAGAAAGAGATCAAACTTTATTTGGAGGAAGATAAGTTGCTAAATATGTTATTTTAACTTAAAGTCATTTTTCAATAACCATTCAGAAGTATCTTGCTGAATTCTCTGAGTCTCGGGTTCTTCAGGAAACTCCCCTCCAACGGGAGCAGATTCTGTTTCAAACATGTATGGTTTACCTACTCTTATTTTTGTATGGTTGAACTACTGCATCCATGTCCATAACTTTCAAACGTAGTGGTAACAGTCAATGAGTGGGGTGTGAGCAAAGACTCTAGAAGCTTTGGGCGTGGCCAGGTTAACAGCTCATGTAATTTGTAATGAGCAGCATAAACAGCACAATCTGAAAGGGGCTCAAGCAGAAGGTAATAGAGGTTGGTAACAATTGTTTCCTACAAGCTATTTTTAGCAAATAAATTTCAGAAACATGTTTTCTGGAGCTCATAGGGGTATTTTAAATACAGTATTGGAAAAATTGTCTCAATATGTCTCCTTTAAGAAATATACAGAACACTAGAAAAATAACTTTTTTTTACCACAGCTAAAGTTGCATTGTCTTCACAAGCACTAAGAAAAACATTTGGGTGACATGAAGTGGAGCATAAAGGTGTTTTTCTATAATAATTGTTATTGTAGACCATAGTCTGAGTTTCTCTGCTCCCCTGCTGCAGATCCTGTAATTGTGGCTTGACTTACAGTAGATAATTAGCAAACTGTGTGAACGAATGTTGCGGTCTTACAGACTGACAGTCTTTGAGGGTGTCAGGGTTAGTTTATTACATTCCTGCAGAGTTTTCAACCATCTGGTAATGCATATTTCTCATAAAAAACACCACCAGAGTGGTTTTTGAATTAATTCAAGCATATCTGAGTAATCCTCCTGAATCCTGCTCTTTGAGCAGCTGCACCTCCCTCTTCTAGAAATCAACTGAGTGTTCAACTAGTGACATCACTAGTTGAAAACAAAGGAGTGTTGAGGTGTCTTCACCGCCCCCGCAGACAGAGCAGCTTACCTGTGATAGAGTTCAAACACAACCTCCTCCTTATCAAAGTTCATGGCTGCTTTGGTTTTTGGCAACTTTAATAACTTTTTTGTTGGATTTTTTTTTCTCTCTGTGAAAAAAGCCTGTTTGGCTGCATGGATTACTGGATTTTATTGTATATTCCTGAAGATCAGCAGCTGGATCAAACAACAAAGATGCCTGATTGACAGAGAAATAAGTGGCTACATGCTAATGCTAATGTGTGTTAGCCATTTATCAAGCTTGTTATGTGATCTTATAACAGCATTGTGTGGTAAATTAATTGATCTGTAATTGGGTACAAACGACACCCACGGCTTTTTTATATACTGGGCTGTAAAGATTTGCTTAGTGGACTTAGCTATATTGGTTTGGGCTCTGTATAATGCCTGGAGTTTTATCAACTAAAATAAGCTTTACTGACTGCATTTTTTTTTTACAAAAAATAAAATAAAATAATCCAAACGTCTGAGCACTTAATATAACAGAGTTTCATTGGGGTACTTCGTTATTTTCAAATTCTTTGTCAAAACAGTTTTTGAGATTAAGCTCAGCACGGTTTATATCAGTGTGATCTGCTCCCGGCTGTGCAGCGGACCGTAGCGTTGGGGTGCAGGAGGTGGGTTTATAGAGAAACAAGCCATTTCGCTTTGTGGTCCAACATTAAATACATGATACAAGTTACATTTCAGGACAAATTAATACTGTATAACTCCAACGTTAGGATTTTATCATATATATGTCTATCGCAGAAGTTGAAAGCTGTAAAATAGCATGATATAGGAGTTATTGTACTCTAAGGAGTTATTGTACTTTATAAACTGTGATAAGCTTTCAGTCGCAGTTTGAGTGTCTTTTGAGAGTAGACTTAATGTCCAAGCTCTTCAGAGATAAACATGATCTAAAGGCCCCCTTACATCAATGCTTGTAAGTTGTTTATGGGTGAATCTTACCCACACACTCTCAACTAAGTTAAGATCTGGACTTTTGTTTTAGATATGAACTTTGACAGAGCATTACAACACCTTTATCTAAACCATGCCTTGGTATATTGGGCTCTATATTAAGGTTTGCTACCTTTAGTTTGTTGCAGCCTCTGATAGGTTTCATCCAGCATTGCCCTCCATCCATCTTCAGATCAACCAGGAGGGCAGGACCAGCTTTTCTATTCCTGCTGAATTTCTGATGGGATTCCTCACATAGAAAACTTTTAAAGTAGAACTGGTATGAAATTTCACACAACGTTTGGGCCCTTTTTAGTCACACGCTAGGTACCTTAATACTATATCAAAGGATCGCTTGCCATAATTCAGCCTTGTTGTAGAATTGCAGGTTTGACGAGGTAGCCCTTCTGTGAGCATTAGCACAGAACAACCGGGTTTCAGAGTGCGGGGCCTAGGCTATGTGCTTCTGTGGTCAATGCTGCAATCACACCGCACATTTAGTCTGCGTCAGGCAACGCATTCAACGGATGAAGTTTGACGTATGTACTTTTTGGCTTCCATAGTCTGCCTCTGAGGAAAAAACAATGCTTCATTCAAGATAATTGTATAGTGACATAACTACTGTGAGATGCTCTGATTGGTTGCCGCACTGCGTTAACTCCATTGGATCCGTCAAAAGTTCAGCTTGCTGAACTTCTGTGACGCATGCGTTGGTACTTTGCCGTATGAAACGCAAGCGTCGTTGACGGAGCCAACGTACTCAACGCAGAGCCCTTGACGGACCTCTGACGTACTCCAGCATAGACTTTACATGTAATCTTGCCGCAACTGACGCTGACGCATGGGCTTGGTCTGAATGCAGCATTACAATATTTCGAATTTTCAAATATAATATATAATTGTTTTTTCCCCAAAATAAAAGCTTACAAGCACCAATGCTACATAAACAAACTGGGGTATTAGCTGTGAAGCCAATTCTGAATGTGAGTTTTGAAGCTAATTGTAAAGCGAACAACTAGAAACAATCCCAAAATGTGTACTAACAGCTGAAGGACATTATTGAGGAAATATGATTACTTGTACAGGGATATTTGCTGGTTCGCGGAGAGTTGGTATTAATCCTGGTAGAAGTTTAAGACGATCTGCGAATCCAGTGCTGTATTGTCCCAAGTTGGAAAAACAGTCGTCCTAGAAATGTATGCCACAAACTACCACATGCTTCGGCAGTCGGTCAGGCACATTCCCTGCATACATAAAATCTATCCACAAGCTTTTCAGTGGCTCAGAAGTGGGGAGGACAAACATATTTATGTTCTCTTTTGTACACCCAGGTACAGTGCAGTTTGGATGCGCTCTGGACTCCATGCTGTTGGTTTGTTGTTTGCCTGTTACCGTAACTCTCCACGCCGCGGAGGGAGGGACTTGCAGGGTGTAGTTCGGGAAAGGGGGTAAGGCTGGAACTCAACAAATAATATGCCGAAACGTGTCGTCACATGCCAAACTGCCAAACAGCCCGTTTCTCAGTGCTAATTTCACTATGTAGGCAGACATACCACGGAACAAAGGAAAAACTAATCATTAATTTTAACCCCTTAGAGCCGTAGGCAGGCTGGGGGAACTAAAAGATATGATCAAAAACCTCACAAAATTCATTCATTTCATGTCAGGTCCACTTTAACTGATTGGAATGTTTGTACAGTTGAATTGAAATGACTTTTCTTTTAAAGAGCATTGAGATGACATCTGTTGTAAATAAACTAGACTAAATTAAATTGGTTTTTACTTTCACTTTTAGATGGTTTCAAGGTCCCCAAAGGAGCAAATGCGATCATCATCACTTACACTCTTCATCGTGATCCAAGATACTTCCCAGAGCCAGAAGAGTTCCGGCCAGAGCGCTTCTTCCCTGAGAATTCAGCTGGAAGGCCTCCATATGCATATGTCCCTTTCTCTGCTGGACTTCGCAACTGCATTGGTGAGAGAAGGAAATTTGTGGTTTTTGGTTGCTCCACATACATGTGTTATTGGTGTGTCATTGTCCTATATTGATAATTGAGTGGTATTCTGATGTTCAGGTCAGCGTTTTGCACTGATGGAAGAAAAGGTGGTTTTGTCATCCATACTGCGTAACTTCAACGTTGAGGCTTGTCAGAAACGTGAAGACATTCGTCCAGTAGGGGAGCTCATCCTGCGACCAGAGCAAGGCATTTGGATCAAACTGGAGAAAAGAGAACCTTTACCTACATAAAATAAGCATTGGCTCAATAACTCAGATTCGTTCATTCATTAATTTTGTGAATTTGAAGAGTTAAAATACCTGAAAATGTATTAAAATACGAATCCAAAAAAAAGATCATTTACAAAGTATTTCAGAGCCTCTTTAGCCTCTTTATAAGATGGAAAACCAAAAAAATTTGCCTTGAATGCTTCAGATAAATTTGGGTTTTTATTAGAATTTGGGGTTTTAACCGTTAATAAAATTTGTCATATTTCTTCTTATTAGATTTGGAACTAGACTTTCTAGTAATACTTTTTACAAAGTCATTATATCAAACAGATATAGAGGAGCAGAAGTATTACTAAGTCTTGATGTTAACCTCATGCTAGGAGTTCTAGACTCTAAATGAATCTACATTACTACTCTTATATAATGATTTTTTTCTGTAGTTCTGATAAATAATATCTTTGCAGTTGTCTCGTTTGTTTCTACACTTTTAAACCTGTGTCATCAAGCGTTGTAAACTCTGTATATATCTTATTAATAGAAACAGAAAAATCAAATACAATTGTTAAAGGCTGAGTTCATTATATTTCACAATATTGTGTTAAGTTCATGTGACAACTTCTCTGTCCTTGAAAGGACTGCTTTTTTCCATCAGTAAGGCAAACAGACAAATGAATATTTCTGTCAGTGTGAATATGTGTATGAAAGTGTTTGGCAGAGCTCCCAAGTTTAATGAAAGGTTTAGAGTGAGAGCTCTGAGGTAGAAGGAACAACAGATTAAATATGTTTTTGCCACAGTGTTCCATCAACTCCCAACCGTTTTTGGTATAAAGAGAAATGTCTAATCTTACATACTCCTTGCTAAAAATAGCCTATAGAAATGATGACTGGTTAAACTAATAAAGAACACATTTTGCCAGATACCAAAAATATCTTTATTTCAAATAATTAAAGAGTACACTTTTGTTGGTTTGTTTAAAGAGCTGCATAGGTGTAAATTACTCTCCTGAATATGTTATAGTTTTCAAGTTGATGGTATCAGTCTGTGTGTAAAATATGTGGGTTACTCTGTTCTTCATGGATTAAATGTTTCCCCAAAGAGCTTCCAGGTCAAAAGTCGTGGGTCCTGAAGCAAGGTGATCTCCATGAGTTGGTCCTCCAGGAACTCCTCACTCAGAGGGTCTTTTTCCCTGGGTCTATGCAATCAAAGAAGTTCAGAAAATCTAAAACAAAGAGTGTAAAATAAACTTTGAAACATTAGCCAGGTAGAAAAAATGTCAATCCTTTATGAATTATTCAATTATTATTTTAAGATTAGTTCTATTTAGTGATTAGTAATTATTAGTAAAGGCAGACATGAAATATAGTATAATACATGGGACAAAATGAAGAGACTGAAGTTGGAAAAGACTTATAGACATTTCATCTACTCGGTTTAACTGAATGAATCATCTTATAGTTGTTATGTCTGTAAAGTAGGGCAAATACTGCTGATAGAAAAGCTCTGGAAGCTCACACAAGCTAGCAGAAGCACCGTGTTAAAGGAGAGAGAGAGAGACACGAAGAGGGTTTCCTGTACCATGGTAATAAATGTGTTAAAACACCAATGTAGAAAAAATCATACTTATTCTTATCTTCATCTGTATGGAATTCTTCCTTGACAGTATCAACAGACTCGGCATGTCTCAGTACGGTCTCTGTAACAACACAAAATGTACACTAATAATAATTTGGCACATTTTTTGAAAGACTGGATACATGTTAATGAACCTCATATCATGCTGCATTGCACTCTGGGATAGTGGTAGCTTAAATGGTGTTACAATTGATGGAGTCATCACTCAAATTTACAAAGTACAAAATTTAGACGTATGAATTTGAATAGAATAGAATAATCCTTTAAATTTGGTCGTAACAGGAGAAAAATAACACATATAAAAACAGAACAGGACACAGAACAGAGACACACATAATTTTTACAGAAGAAAAATAAAAATATCATGTACAATTGAATTGAATTGAATATGCCTTTATTGTCCCACGAGGGGAAATTTGTTCTAGTACAGCTCAATCAAGAATAAACACATATAACATAAACATCAGACTGATACAAACTTACTATGGTTTCCACAGCCAGTTTCAAGCAGCGCACCACACAGCAGATAAGAAAAAAAGATTTACACGGGTTGGGGTGGATAGTGTGGAGAAAAAAAGCACTCATATGTTTCTTGATTCCATATTCAGGGGAGCAAAACCCAGACAATAAAAAACACACCTCAGACATTTGAGCGCATACTTAGACATTCACAATAAGACACCAGGGAAGGGGGCGGTAGGGATCCTTAGTACAGCAGATTAGAAGTGCATCACAGAGTTTGCAGAAGCCAATTTGCTTCCAGAGGGAGAGGAAGGCCAAAAGGAAACAGTAAGGACGGTGATAGCAGGTGGTGTGTGTGTCTGTATTATTTGTGTGTGCGTGAGTGTGTGTCACTGGAGTGTGGGACGAGGGTAGGGAGTAGGTGAAGAAGAATCTGTTTATATTTCTGACACAGGGACTTTTTACTGTGAACCAGTTGAAGGTCACCATAGAGTCCAAATAAAAAAAAATGTATGGTTAGCAGAAGACCGAATTTCCCTTCTTTCTCTTCTTTGAGTCTCTCAGCGGTCCCATATAACTCCTATCTGTATGATGCCAAATTGACCAAATTGAGGATTACACTTTGGTCTAATTTCTAACTTCACCCACTCAGGCTTAGAGTCTCTCCACATTAGATGACACTTTGCGTAAGAGTCCAGACACACCGGCCAGATCACCTTTTACAGCTTCTGGCCTGTTCTTTTCAGCTCACCCATCGAGTAGTTCAGAGTCCCAACGGCACGAGCCAGGCTGTCACACAGCTCCTTCTGCTTCCCAATCGCTTCCAGAGTTATTCCAATCAGCAGAAACCCGATCACCATAAGACCGAAAATCCAGATGTCCTCCCCATCTTCCTGAGACAACATTTTGAGACAAAGCGATCTACACTGTTTCCAAGCATTGAACACATAGCCACTCGCATCTGGACTCCACAAAGTCCAGAGTCCTCTGTCTGTCCTCTGAGTCATCCTCACCTGCGATGAGCTTGATTATGGCAGAGAACTTCTGTAGGTGGCAGCGTGCGGAGTAGATGGAGACGTCTGCAGTGTAGTACTTATGTACTCATTTTCTTTTATGAACTGTTGAAGACTTTCTGCCATTTTCCCTCATCATTTATTTTTGGACAATTGGGACTTTGCTTTATTTCCAGAATTATATTCAGTATGGACAGTAGAGCCTTTCATATATTCACATAACACACTTAGAGTGCATTTTTTAGTATAACCTCATTGCCATTTAAATTTATAGCTAAGTTAGATACACCATGGTTTGCATTTAATGACATTTTAAGTGGACTTCACAATCATTTGCATTTAATCAATTTGTTTTTGAAAATTACTCCTTGTATCAGTCAAAGTGCTTCACTGTGCCTGAGGGTAGTTGTCCTGGCCGGGGGGCTGTGCAACAGTTTTTTCCTGCTTAAATGAAACGCAGCCAGCAGGTTTTTCGGTTTCACACAGCGAACCACTGCTAATGCACGCTTAATTGATTGTTTTGTATGTTACTCAAGATGCATGTACTCCCATACTAGTGTTCCTATATCTTAACTTTTGTATACTTTCATTTATCACTCTGGGTTATATGTTTGTTACTTAGTCATCAGTTAGTGTGGCAATCCTTAGAAATCGCCAGAGGGGGGAAATGTAGAAGGCAGATTCATATTATATCATACTGTTAGGATGTTTATAACTAGTTTCCACATTGCAAGATCTCCCCCAGTAGCAAAGAATCTTTGATACGGTCAAAGGATTGTTTGTACAAAAGAACTTGGCAGAACATCCCGACCCAGGATGTCAAGATAGGACCGGTATGACGTAGCTTTGCCTGGAAAGCACACATGGAATCCATCACCTAGGCTCAGCACTTGTGTGTATGCAAGATGCACACTTCGCTGCGCCGATAAGTATTTAAGAATCTGTACACCCCATTTTAGTTAGAGTCCCCGGTACGATCGTTTGATGCTGTGTTAAGGTATGATCTTTTGTCATAATTTTGTGACATTTGATTAAAACCTGGCCCAAGGCTGCATATCCATTCTCTATGGCTGCGTCTGTGTTTTTTAATACTTGATGATACTCTGAGAACCAACAAAATCAAAGAATGTGATCCTCACAGTGCTTTCAGGCTTCTCCGGGTGAGTCAGAGCTCGGTGTAGGATATAGATGATGGTGTCCTCCACCCCGATGCCAGGCTAGTAAGCAAACTGCAGCGGGTCCAATAGATAGATGTGTCTCTGCTCCAACACAGCTGATTCAAATTGTCCAGCTTCCTCCTCAGCATGGCAAAGTTCTGCAGAGGCCTGCTAATGAGTCATCATTTGATTCTGGTGGGCTGAACCAGGGAAAGAACTAAAACCTGCAGGATACTGGCCCTCGAGGCTTGGAGTTGGGGAACACTGCTCTAGAGGGTCTTCATCAGATGCAATGTCAGGGCTACTGGCCTCTAGTTTCTGACGTCCTTGGGATAGGAGGTGTTTGGTACCAGCGCCTCACAGGAGGTATTCCACAGCTTTGGTACTTTTCCCAGCAACAGGCTCAGGTTCAACAGATATCCTAAAATGCCACACAGTTTATCTGCGCAGTACCTCATGAACCAAGAGCTGATGCCATCTAAACCTACAGCCTTCCACACTTCAGCACGTTCCTGGCTTGAAATGCTGTGATTGAGAAAATAGATTTTTTTTTGGGGGGTGGGGGGGGGGGGTGTTGGAGTCTTTAGAAACAGGCAGTGGATGTAATGGCTTGGAGCCGAGAGGTGTGTCCTGAGATGAAAGGCAGGCATGTAGTCCATAATGCAGTCTCTGATGCTGCTGAGGTCATCCTCTAAAGGGCTGCAGATTTTGTCTCATGCAGTAGAACAGAAACAGTCCCTCAGAACCTCATCAGTCTCTGCCGACCATTTCCTCACTGTGCGTTTCACAACGGGTTCTCTGTGTACGTGAGGTTTATACACAGGCTGGAGATGAACCAGGTTGTGATCTGAGCCCCCCAGGGGCGGGAGAGGTGATGAGCTGTATGCTTCCTTGGTGTTGGCATACAATAAGTCCAATGTTTTATTGTCACTGGTATGGCAGGCAGGGCTGGACTGGGACAAAGAAAGGGCCCTGGCATTTTTGCTCAGACTGGCCCACCACATTTGGCCTGACACAACTATCCAGTACATCATCCTTGCGGGCCCTTTAGATATGCATATCTACTGTTCCATTACCAAAAGCCCATACAAAACTGAGAACTAAGTGCCATGGATCAGTGTACTTACTCTGTCTTGACCGACTCCCTGGTGATCAAAGGCGGCAGTGGAGTAGGACCTACACAAAGTGAGGGCATCCTGAGAGATCCATGTGCTACGTTCACCTGTTTTTGGAAAATGTCGTCAGGTCCTGTAGGCTTGGAAACTGAAGCTAAAGCACTAAACATGTCGTTTATTTTTGCACATGTTTAGGCATTAGCCTCTAGAATTTTTTTTTTTTTGCCCCGCAACTTCTCTGCACCTCCCTTGCATTTGCGCTTTTGTTTCTCCATCCTAAATTCACAGATTTCTGGCTCTGAGCCACTGACTGCATCTGACACAAGAAACAGAGGGGGGTGGGGGGTGGAGCCTGTTTATATATATATATTAGGGCCGGGACTCGATTAAAATTTTAAATCTAATTAATTACAGACTTTGTTATTAATTAATCGCATTTTAATTACACATAAATATTTGACCTGAGAAAAGTGAGAATTTTCTCCACATGGATTTTTAGTATGAATAATGACTGAATACGTAAGTTTAAATTATCAGAAAAAAAGAAAAAACATAATTCTGTCAGAACACCAATAAGAGAAAGAATCATGGACAAAGCAGAAATGTCTCTCAGATAGAAATAGATCAATTAACACGGTGATGACCAAGAAGCTGCAGCACACCAACATCATCCCTCCTTTTAGAGCTGTGGAGGATGAAATCCCTCTTGTGGAATGAGTTCTGAGATTCTCTGGAGGATCCTAATGCAAGAAGCACCACAGTGCAGCCGTGTGCACCACGTAACACGAGAGCGCACGCATGGGACAGAGTAGATGAGACCGTTCTGTCACCAAAATCTTGATGACAGAAAGAAATAGCTGCAGCATAAGTTTTAACTGTAGTGAAAGCTAAATATCTGTTCATCAGCTCCTGGAGGAACGACAGCACGCGGCTTAGCGGACATGAAATGGGATCTGCGCCTTTCTCTGCGCACCAGCGCTGGAAGGCTGCGGTGCACAAATAGGTGCGATTAAAATGCGTAAAAAAAAATGTAACGCGTTATTTTTGTGTAATTAATTAATCTTAATTAACACGTTAAAGTCCCGGCCCTAATATATATATGTATCGTATATATCAAGTGCATTGGCCCACCGGTGTGCCAGATTACCAGTCCAGCACTGATGGCAGGTGACATACTGGATGAAGGTGGGGAGAGTGGACGACAGGGAGATGTGATTAAAGTCCCCAGAGATCAGAAAAAGGCTCTGTGGGTGCTGTGTTTTGAGTCTGCTGATTACAACGTGCAGGACATCGTAAGCTGCAGCAGCGTTAGCAGAGGGTGGGACATAGACAACTATCACAATAATGTGTGTAAACCCCCGGGGTACTACTCTTTGATAGATAAATGGCCAGAGTTACACCATGTATGGTTTCCAAAACCAGGGGCAGATTTAGGACTGAAAGAGATCGGGGCTTAGCCCAAATGGCTGATTTGCCAAAAATTACACACACGGATGGATGGATGGATGGATGGATGGATAGATGCTGCCCAATGACCTGTCTCTCCACAACATGGAAGCCCAAGTCAGGCATCATCGTGGCTAAAATAAGCAGGCACATGGATTAATACATGAGCAAAGCACAGAAGGGCATTGAGCTCCTGGTTGACAGTACAGTTGCCCAAGACTACAAATCCCGAAAGGCCAACCTGTGCACTGCCTGGAGAGATTAAAAGAAAGCCTACGACTCGTTGCCACACATGGATCAATGAATGCTTGAATGCTGTAAAACATCAACAGGCCTCTTAGAGCATTCATTGTGAACTCAATGAGGTTGTGGAGAACCACCCCTGAGGGCATTGGCAAGCCCCTTGTGTAACCCTGGTTAACACGGCACTCAATAAATAAAAGCCTTTTAATAAAAACAGGCATAAGAAATACAATACAAATGATAAATATTAAATAAATACTTCATAACAGTTAAATAATCATTAAAACCCTCAAAAACATTATGATTAATGACACAATATTTTGGTTTGTGTAAAAAAATATTAAAAGGTTAAAAACTAGCAAATTCATTTTGTTTTTGTTTATTCATGTAAAATTGCTTTAAAAAAATGTGTTCAGACTTTTATTTTGAAAGAGCATTTTGCAGCGTGGCCCATGTGACTGGCAACAGCTAACCGCATCGCTAGTTTTTCACTCATTACTAAGCAAGGGAGATAGGCAAGTAGCACGGTATGGTAAAAGGTCATTCTTCGGGAAATTTTAAGCTGAAAACGAATGGAAAGGATAAAAGTCTAGGGAATTTTCTGATGATCAGAAGAAAAGGACTAACGTTGGACGAAATGCCAAGAAGAAAAGAAGGACAAACAACAGCGGGTAGGCACGGCTGTGTGGTGAATGAGAAGCAGTGGGGAGAAATAGAGGATTATGAGAGTGAGGATAGTAATATGGAGATGAGTTTTGGGCTGGATTTGATGAAAGGAAAGAGAGGTAACAATTGAGATGAAGATACAACAAGGAAACAGAGAAGGGTTGCATTAAGTGAAATTGCTGGTGAAGAGGAAAGCGAGTTCAAAATCATTTTGAGATTCAGTGAGGGAAATGGAGTAAATACAGTGAATCCGGTAAAGCTAACTTCTATATTAAAAAATCAGGTTGGTGACATAAAGTTAACCAAAGTTCTAAGAGATGGAAATCTATTAATAGTGTGTAAGACTGAAGAGCAGAGAGATAAGGCTTGTTAATTAAGAGATGTGGGAAAACATAAAGTAATCAGTGTGAGTAAAGTGGGAATGAGTGGACAGGGGCCGAAAGGAGTGGTTTGGGGAATACCTGTAGAAGTAACAATTGCGGAAATAAAAACTAATCTAAAAGGAGCAAAAGTGAAAGAAGCAAAAAGATTTACAGAATTCCGAAATGGAACAAAAAATAAACTGATTCAGTGTTGATAGAATTTCAAGGAAACATTCTACCATACAGAATATTTTTGGGATGCATGTCATACATTGTAAGGGAGTACATTCCAAGACCAGTTCGATGCTTTAAATGTCAGAGATTTGGACATACGGCAAATTTTTGTAAAGGGAAGAAGAGATGCCCAAGATGTGGAGAGGAACATAGTTTTGAAGAATGCAAAAATAGGACAAAACCAAAGTGTTGTAATTTTGGGAGGGGGGATCACAGTACAGCTTATGCAGGCTGTCAAGTGATGAGGAGAAAAATGCAAATACAACATACTAAAGTTCAAAACAAAGTTTCATATGCTGATGCAGCTAAAATGTTGGGGAAGATTCCAGAGAAAAGAACTGAAACTAGAGAACAAGAGTCTCCTCAAGGGATGGGGAGAGAAGGAAAAGTATGGATAGATGTGAAAAAACTACTTACTTTCATAGCAGGAGTAATAAATGCGAGAATGGAATCAAAGTCAAAAACGGAAAGGATTCAAATCATAGTAAAAGCAGCTGTAAATCATTTGGGATTAATGAGTTGTCATGGGAGGAGATCAGGAATAATCTCAGTGCATATACAAGCCAAGAGGGTGGGTGGGTGGGTTAGTGAATGGTGCTGATTCTACAATGGTGTGCTACTTTTATTATTAATAGTATGAATGATAGAATAATTTAAAAAAAAGGAAAAGAAGAAGAATATATAGGAATAGAAGTTTATATAAATAAGAAGAAGTTATATATTGTTAATTATTATAATCCATGCAAGAAATTAGATATTAATAATCTTAAATTAATTATAGAAGGTAATTATAAGCATGTGGTATTATGTGGAGATTTCAATTCCCATAACACATTGTGGGGAGGAAATAAAGTAGATAAGAATGGTGAGATCATTGAGGAATTAATAGATACTATGAATTTAGTATGTTTAAATGATGGTAGAGGGACATGGATAAATATAAATACAGATAAAAGCACTGCTTTAGATCTCACTCTAGTATCAAATGAAATATCAGGAAAATGTAATTGGGACATTCAGGAAATTAATGTAGGGAGTGATCATTATATAATTTTCACAAAAATTTATGAGGATAAAGAAATACATGTGGAAAAAAGAGAAGGAAGATGGGTATTTAAAAAAGCAAATTGGTATAAATTTAGAAATATATGTGAAAAAGAACATGGTAGGATAAATATGGAGGAAGATATAGAAACAGTGGAACAAACATTTAGGAAAGTAATAATTGAAGCAGCAGAAATAACTTTTCCTAAAAGTAAAGGAACCATGAAAAAGAAGAATGTTTCTTGGTGGAATGAGCAATGTGAAAAAGCAATTAAAGAGAGAAATAAAAGCATGAAACTGTTAAAAAAGACACATAATTTTGACAGTTTATTAAAATATAAAAGGTTACAAGCTGAAGCAAGGAGAGTAATTAAAAGAGCAAAAAGAGAAAATTGGAGGGGGGTTTGTGATAAAATAGTAAGAACAACATCAATAAGTGAGGTATGGGGAATGATAAGAAAAATGAAAGGAGTGTATAGAGAATTTAACTATCAAGTAATTAAAATAGGAGAAGATGTAGCTATTAAAAATGAAGAGAAAGCAGAAATGTTAGCTAAAACATTTATTAGAATTAACAGTAATACTAATTTGTCAGAAGAAAGATGGAGAAGAAGAGAAGAGTCTAGAAAGAAAAATAATGTGGAATTTGATGGAGGAAAAAGACTAACAACAATAGAATTGCCATTTACATTATTTGAATTAGAGCGTGCAATGGGGAGAATTAAAATAACGTCACCCGGCAAAGATAATATTAATTATGAGATGCTTAAGCATTTAGGGGATAAAATGAAGGCAACATTATTAGGAATATATAATAACATCTGGGAAAGAGGGCATTTACCAAAAAATTGGAAGGAGGCAATAATAATTCCAATAATTAATCCCAGGTAAGATCCAAGTAAGCCAGAGAACTATAGGCCAATAGCACTGACATCTCATATATGGAAATTAATGGAAAGAATGATAACAGATAGATTAAATTATTATTTAGAAAGTAGGAAATTGATAACAAAATACCAAAATGGATTTAGGAAAGGCAGAGGAACAATGGATGCAGTAGTAAATTTGGAAAATGAAATTAGGAAAGCACAGAACAATAAAGAAAGTTTAGCTATAGTTTATTTTGATATAGAGAAAGCATATGACACGGTGTGGAAGGAGGGTTTATTGATTAAGTTAAAAAGATTAGGGTTTGAAGGAAAAATATATAATTGGATAAAGGATTTTTTGTTTAATAGATTTATTCAAGTAAAAATAGGAAATAAAATATCAAAGAGTTATAAAGTAGATAACGGGACACCACAAGGAAGTGTGATCACTCCAGTTCTTTTTTCTATCATGATCAATGATGTATTTAAAGATATAGGATATGATATTGGGAAAGCATTGTTTGCAGATGATGGAATAATATGGAAAAGGGGAAGAAACACGTTAAATGTAAGACAATATGAACTTAGTTGCCTATTTGCTCACGAGAGTTTAAATGAAGGCAACTGGACCTTTTTTATTCTTGTTTTGAAAATGTTTCATCTCTCATCCAAGAGGCTTTGTCCAATCCAGTCTTTCGGAACCGAAGAAGCCTCTTGGATAACGTGAAAAAAATTCAAGAAGCAATAATAAAAGTAGAAAATTGGTCAAATGAATGGGGGTTTCAATTTTCAATAGTAAAAACAAAAAGTTTGGTGTTTACTAGGAAAAGGAATGTAAAAATTGAACTTAAATTATATAGGGAGAAATTGGAGCAAGTGAATAGTTTTAGATATCTGGGGATTATATTTGATGAAAAATTAATTTGGAAGGAAAATATTAACAAAATAGAAGAAAGATGTAAAAAGGTAATAAATATAATGAGATGTTTAAGGGAGAATGTACTAAAGCATTAAAACAAATTTCTATAGCAATGATCAGGTCTGTAGTTGATTACGTTAGTATAGTATATAGTTCAGCATGTAAAACATTATTAAAAAAGATAGAAGTAATACAAAGTCAGGCTTTAGGGAATATGTTGTGGAGCAATGAAATCCACTCCAATTGTTTCATTGCAAGTAGAAATGGGATAGATGCCTTTGAATCTAAGATTCAAATTAAATACCCTGAATTATTGGGCTAATGTACAGGGAAGTGAAGAGGATGAACATTTGGTTAAGGAAGAGATGAAAATAGGAGGGGAATATATTAATAGGAAATATGAGAGTATGATCTGAAAATCATGTAAACTAACAGAAGAACTTTAATTAAATTATATAGTATTTGTAAAAAAAAAAATTATATTCACCTACCCCAATTTGGTTTTTGCCAAAAATATTTATATATTTTTATATTCAAAATTAAATGGAGAGGAGGAAAGGTAATGGAAATTGGGATAATATTGTTGGAAAAAGGTTAAGTGAAACCCATAAAACATTTATCTCTATTTATACTGATGGATCAAAAGAATCGGGTAAAGAAACAACAGGATTTGCTTTTTGGATTCCAAAATTAGGTAAATATAATAAAAGTAGAACATCTAATAATCTATCAATATACCATACCTGTCAACCATCAACCATGACTGCCCTTACTAACAATTTAAATTTCCCTTACTCAATGACCAAAAACTGTATTCGCGCCGTAAATGCCGTGTTTACCAAAGAACAACATGGAAAACTGCACCATCAATTTGCATTATTCAATTCTTTATTCAATACATCACTATCATATAATGATGTGTTCACATATCACACAATGCCCTTAAAAGCCTAAATGACATCATTTGTGATTGTTGTTGTACTTGGAAGTTGCGGCCTTTGCTGATTGCAACATCTCACTTGTTGGTTTTAGCTGATACGATTTACTGTCAGTATTCCGTTTTACTTGTAGTAAAGCTGTCAGAGTGTCCACCCCCATCGATTTCCTATACTCTGTATTGAGTTTCCTGACATGGCTGAATACTCTTTCACTGTCTGCGTTGCTGTGAGGAAGGCATAGCAAGGCCAAGAAAACGCTCTTCATTGCTGGGAACCTTGGCCCACGAAATGCTGTTCTCAACTCAAAAATCTTAGACCAAAATGTTTCTGGATGCATTGGTCCCTCTGGGTGAATGGTGGCATCTGTTCGTCTGGGATCAATTGGAAGTCATCCCATTCTTCTTTGATGGCCTCTTGATCTAGATGACTGGGCCCAAACCGCTCCGCCAATCTGAGAATATGGATGTAGTCCAGTTCCTCTCTCCTTCGTGGATCCAGGACGACAAGATCACCCAGCACGTCATTTTCAAAGGGAAATTTGGCGATCATCTTTGCCACAACAGCCTCATAAAACAATCTCACTGAGGCAAAGAACTTTGATTGTATCTCTGGAGGGATTACCTTTATCCTCATCCAAAAGCAGTGCTGTTGTTGTCAAACCAACAGCAAGCCTGTGGTCTTCGTGCTGCAGTGCTCTGTCTTTGAAGTCCAGCGTCAGGAGGTTTGCAGCATCCTTGATCTGCTTCATCTGGACAAACTTGAAAAGAAATACTCTCAACAGTCTATCCATCTCGGGTAATAGATCGCCAATCATGCACTGTTCGGCCTGGAAAAGAGTATTGAATTTGTTTATCACTGGCAAGATGAATTGCAGGAAATGCAGGATCAATTCAGTCAGTGGGTCCTGAAGTCTGCTGTGAATTGATTTGACTTTGCCTGCCTTTTCTACATCTTGATGGCTTGCAAAGTAGCTCTTCAAAGCATTCCACTGAGAAAGCGTGCGCACAACCACCTTTTCAAGCGAAAGCCAGCGAGTAGGACAATGTTTTAGGATTTGTTGCTCCTCTGATTGAGTAAAGTCCTGGAACTCTTTGAACTCTGTTATCCGTTTTGCACTATGTTTAAAGAAGTAGAATATGTCAACAAGCAAATCATCTACTTTCACTGGCAGAACTTTTAGTCCATCTTTGACACATAAATTTCCGAGATGGCAGATACAACCTACACTGAATACTCTAGGGTTTTTTTCAATAATCCGTGACAGCACTGAATATTTCTTTCCGACCATTGTGTTGCAATTATCGCTTGCGAAACCGACAACGTTGAGCCAAGGAATATTGTTCTCTGTCATATATTTGTCTAAAACTTCAAATATACCAGCACTGGTTCCATCACTTAATTCGGGCAGGTCAAAGAGTCTAGTTTTTGCAACATCATCTTCCATGAAGTGGGCGAGAATAGCAAGACGCTTTTTGGTGCTCCGATCATTGCTCTCGTCGATCATCAATGTGAACGGTTGAGTCCTGCAGCGTGCTATGATAGGATCTGTGTAGGCTGGTGCAAGAGACTCCTTGATAATCATGGTTGCCTTTGTCCTTCTGCATGCAAAATCCTGCAACATAGAGATTATATTCGTTACATGTGGATGTTTGAAGAATCGATGTTCAGAGTATAATTTCATAGCATTAAAAACTTCAACGCATGTAAACAACTCTGAATATTTTTCATCAAACACACTTTGAATCATAATCTGTTGATGATATTATCAGTTTGCATTGAAGATTACAGTCTTTAATATAAATCATCTCGATCTACATTGTTTGCATTATTTTCAAAAAGATTAATTGCTTGAGTGACAAAGAAAATTTTAATATGTCTTACATACCTTTGCAACTTGTGAATCGATGAACATTTCTGGTACCAACTTGGTGAATGTATCTGCAGCGGCGAGTGGAATGTTGTGCTCGGCAAAAAACTGGCACATGAGGATTTCTGCTTTGAGCACCTTGTTGCTTTGGGACTATGCAGGGTTCGCACTGGCAAACTGTTGACTCAAAGGAACGTATGTCTTACTTCTTGCGACACTATCCACGTGTGACGATGTTTTGAAATGGCTTTTCAAGTCATAAAAACCACTGGCAGCAACTTTCACGTCTTTCCTACACGGTACACAAAACTAATATTCCGGGCCTTTGGACGAAGATTTTATCCATCCACTATACTCTCCTTGCAGATGTTCCCACACTTTCTGATGCTTTCCAGTTGACTTAACTTTCCACTTCTTTTTCAAGGGTTCAGACATCTTTACTGGTGAGAGTTTCGTGTTTAAATGATATCGATTTCCTCGTGTTGTGTTGCAATCAAGAAGGAAGCGGAAGTTATAAAGCGACGCATGCGTGATGGAGCTTAATTCGGCAAAAATACCCCGTTTCGGTCTGGGTGTTTTCCCGTATTATATGTTGTAGTACGCCGTATCCATTTAAAAGATAGCAAAAAACGTATTAAATACGGGCAAACCGTATCAGTTGACAGGTATGATATACACAGTGGAAATGTTAGCTATTGCATTTAGTTTACAGTGGATAGAACAAAATGGAATTAAAAAAGTATCATATGTTCAGATTCGATGTCAGCATTATTATCAATAAAAGCAAGAGCAGATAAAAGACCAGACATATTATTTGAAATATATGAATACTTATTCAGATTAATAATGAGAAATTTAGAAATTAGATTTATGTGGGTTCCGGCACATAGAGGAGTAGAGTGAAATGAAGTAGCTGATTATTATGCAAAGCAGGCAACAAAACTAAAAACTATTATTGAGGTACCTTATAGTGTAGCAGAAATCAAAGTAGTTATTAAGAAACAGATAATGGAAGAATGGCAAGAACAATGGGTAAGGGAAGAGAAAGGAAGGCATTTATATAACATAAAGGGAAAGGTGGGTAGAATGGAAAATATTCAAATGAATAACAGAAATCAAGTTATAATTTCAAGGATGACATTGGGACATACAGCTTTAAATAATACACTTTATATAATAGGACAGCATAGTACAGGATTGTGTGATTGTGGGAATAATACAGAAACAATAGAACATGTATTATTATATTGTAGAAAGTATATTTTTAATAGGAAAATATTAGAAGAAAAATTAAAAGGTAAAAGTTATGGAGAAATGAGTCTAAAGAATATGTTAAAGGGAGAGACAGAAATATATATTTTAGTAATTGAATTCTTAAAGAAAAGTGGATTAATAAATAGAATTTAGTGATAATATTAATAAGATACTCCCCTCTATGACTCACACTCCTATACAGTAGGTGGCGGAAATGCACCTAAAAGTTGGTTGCCACCCGCCAATAAAACCAAAAAAGAAGAAGAAGAAGAAGAAGAAGAAGAAGAAGAAGAAGAAGAAGAAGAAGAAGAAGAAGAAGACAACTAGCACTCAGAGCTGCAGCAGAGATGGAGCGAAGGAAGCAGAAAAACAGAGAAGTTGCTTTTAAAAAGCTATAACTTTTTTCCTGTTGAGAAGGAGATTTGAAGAAACAATTATTGGTTGTTCTAACCTGTTCCATTTGGAGACGTTTTTTGTTAATTGATGAACGGTGAATGAAAGAAATGTACTGTTTTTATTCAAGAAATATTTGTGCAATGTAACTATTCTTTCATGTAAATGTGAGTCTAAGATAGTAGATTTATGTTGTTTTAATGGTAAAACGGTGAAGATCTTGATGCATTTGAATGCTAAACAGAGACTCCTGCTGTCAATTTAACGGCCTCCTCCTGCCGTTTTCTGTCCACCATTTGGTAACCGTGCACTTCGTCAGTGCAGGTTGGGACAGCATTTGGACTATTCAATTGTTTTAACGCTACCTAGTGTTTATTTTATTTATTTATGCACACCTTATGTTGTTTATAAAGGCCTTTTAGCGTGGGTTGACGAGTTCCAGCCAGAACGGACTCGAGAGACCACGTGGATAACCGAGATGGCGAGCAACTCGTTGATGTTCTAAGCTATTGGGAGCAGAGCACCCTCCACTGGGCTTTTTACCTGCTTTTCCTCTAAACCGGTGGGATTTGTTCTTTTTTTTTTCTTGCAGAACTGCCACGGAGTCAGAGTAAATTTGGAACCGCTATTCAGAACTATTGAAAGCGAACTTGGATTCTGTGAGTTACAGATCTATTCAGCCTTTTTCTGAATTATTTTTAGTTTGTATATTTTCACAGTTCATTTAATTGCCTGATACTGAAATAATTGTAAGAAGTTAACTTTTTTAACTTCTTATTTTTGTGATGATTAATTAACAAAGGGTTGAATGTAAAGAGGGAAATTAACTTTTGTTCCAAACCTAAAATTAAACTGATTAATAGAACAGAAATTAATGATTTATCCTAAACTGAGTTAACTCAGAAGAAAAGAACTAGATATCAGATAACTTGAATTAAGACTTATTTAAAGGTTGCAACCTATTTCTTCTACAAAATTAGAACTAAATGTTTTAAATCTAAATAGAGGTTTAAAAGAAAAAAGCTTAAACAGTAAAAATTAACCAAACTAAACAAATTCCAACAAAAAGGGGAAATTAAGTTTGTTTATTTTTATGGTTTCTGAATTGGTAAAAAATCAATATTTTATGTCTTGTATGTAAATGTCTTTTGTCCATGTATTATTTTTTTTCTAATAATAAGCCAGCAATTGAAACATTTATTCTGGTCTGTGGTCTTTTACTTCACTTACCTTCAAATTTACTCCAGCAGTCGAACCTAGCTGAATCTTACTGGTCTGAACCTTGTGTTGCACACTACTTTTGATGTTACCCTGTGATCACCTCCATAGGGGTGTTACTCTTGCATCAGTGTCCATCAAATGTGGCATATACCAAGTTGATCAGTTATCCCCACTGCTGTTCTGCATAGGTCTGAACCCAAAGCCTAAGGCAAATAATCAACAAGACTGGCTATGGATACCGCCTCAAGAACGGAGCTACGATCAGCCACCTCCTGTACATGGATGACATCAAGCTGTATGCTAAGAGCGAACGGGACATCGATACCCTGATCCACGCCACCAGGATCTACAGCAATGACATCGGGATGTCATTCGGGCTTGAAAAATGTAGCAGGATGGTCACAAAGCGAGGCAAGGTAGTCCACACTGAAGGGGTTTCACTCACAGAGGTAACAATAGCAGACATTGAGGACATTTACAAGTACTTGGGAATACCGCAGCCAAATGGCAACCTTGAACAGGCAACAAGGGAAGCAGCAACAGCCAAATACCTCCAACGAGTGAAGCAAGTCCTAAGAAGCCAGATCAATGGAAGGAAAAAGGCAATAAACAGTTACGCCCTGCCAGTGATCAGATACCCTACGGGAATAATACGATGGCCAAAGGACTATATACAGACCACAGATGTTAAGACACGAAAGCTCCTCACCATGCATGGCGGGTTCCATTCCAAGTCCAGCACCCTGAGACTGTACGCACGCCGTAAGGAAGGAGGCAAAGAACTGATGAGGGTGAGAGCCACTATCCAGGATGAAACATCAAAGCTCCATGAGTACATTAAGGACAAAGCTTCAGTGGATGACGTACTCAGTGAACGCCTGAGACAATGGCTAGATGAGAAGATGCTGGGCGAGGAACCATCATGGGAGGACAAGCCCCTACATGGGATGTACCATCGGAACATAACTGAAGTGGCTGATGTCAAGAAATCCTACTAATGGCTCGAGAGGGCTGGCCTACAGGACACCACAGAGGCACTCATCCTGGCAGCACAGGAGCAGGCTAAGGATCAGTCCGATAGAGGCCCAGATCTACCACAACAGACAAGACCCAAGGTGTAGGCTGTGCAAAGAGTAATCTGAGACAATCCCGCACATAACAACAGGGTGTCAAATGTTGGCAGGGAAAGCATATATGGAATGTCATAACCAAGTGGCAGGCATAGAATACAGAAACATCTGTGTGGAGTATGGGCTGGAAACCCCAAGGTCAAATTGGAAACACCTCCAAAGGTGGTGGAGAATGACCGAGCCTGTGGGATCTCCAGATCCAGACAGACAGGATGTTAATGGCAAACCAACCGGACATTGTGGTGATTGATAAAGAGCAGAGGAAAGCCGTTGTGGTGGCTGTGGCAATACCAAGTGATGTTAACATCAAAAAGAAGGAACATGAGAAACTTGAGAAATACCAAGGGCTCAGAGAGGAGCTAGAGAAGGCTCGGAAGATGAAGGTGACAATAGTACCCGTGGTAATTGGAGCACTTGGGGCAATGACCCCCAAACTGGAGGAATTGCTCCAGCAGATCCCTGGAAGAAATTTAAACATCTAAGTCCAGAAAAGTGCAGTACTTGAAACAGCAAAAAAACTGCGCAGGCCTCTCCAGCTCCCAGGCCTCTGGTAGAGGACCCAAGCTTGGAATGGGAAAAACCGCCCACAGTGGGTGAGAGGGAAATATATATATATATATATATGAAAGAGAATGGATTACTATGCTTTAAATAAGCAAAGCAACATTCAATCAGCAATTTTAACTATTAACAGCATCATAGTCAGCATGTTAACTTACATGTTAAGTCTACGGTGGAGGCCGTTGGAGGAGCGTCACGGTGTTCGATACTTATCAATTAAAATTGATTGATAAATTAGAGTTATGGTCTATCTGGTTAGTCTAAGGATATTAAATCAATTATTCATCAATTATTAATTTAATTATCCCTTCATATTATTAATGAGGCACCACCCAGTTTTTCATTTAAGGAAAAATCTGGCAAAAAACATATATATCTTATTAATAGGAAGTAATCTCACTTATAATTATTAATTATTAGTGATTACCAGAAAGGCCTTATCTAAAAGAAATTAATTATTGCAGTAATTCACACACACACTCAGAATAAAAGAAACCAGAGATTTGATTCAATTTAACAAATTTATTCTAAAAAAACAACTAAAATAAAAACACTACTTATACCAGAACGGTTCTGTCAAGGCTACGGTATACCTGAGCAATATGGCGACCAGTAGTGACGTCACTTAGGCGCGTCACGGAGTGCGTCCTGCTGACGTTCGTGCGGGGTCCCTCGCGTGAACGCGTAGAGGCGGCGTACGGACATGAACGCACAGCTAGCCGAAGAGGGGGGGAGTAATTTTTTTGCAGGCAAGGCGCCGCGCGGCTTTCTTTAAAAAAGAAAGACCTCTTGGTCCTTATCAGTGCGGCAACTTTTGTTAGCAAAGCTCTGGTTCAGAAACAAGGGACAAATAAGTATTTTGCACGTGTACCCTCAGCACAGAGCACTTCTTGGAAACACTCCGTGTATGCACAACAGAATGCCTGTGTCGTTAAACACTCACTATGGTACATGAAAAACCAATGGGATTTTTACAATCAGATAACTTTGCTTATTACTAAAGGACAGAAGGTACTACAGACATGAAACTTACACAACAATTAAGCTCACAGTTTACCAGTAAATACAAACAAAAAACAGCAGAGAAACTCCACCATGGAGCACTCAAGTGACACAGACTCACTCGAAGTTACGAATCATGCATGCATAAAATTACAAACAAGGTTTTCTAATTCATTCCACCAAAGTTGGAAAATAAAAATAAATGAGAACAGTCTTACTTTACAGAGGAAGCTTCCAGGTGTAGAAGAAAAAGATATGACTGAAAGGAAAAACGCGAAGGGAAATGGAGTGCAAGAAGGGGATGAAAAAAATAAAAACATAGAGAGAGGTTCAGCAGACTGCGCACATAGTTTGGGGGACAGCCAAACTATTGAAGGGGCTTGGTTGCAGAAGGGGGAAAAATCCAAAAACACGTGTTAGGAAATGAGGTCTCTCCTTTGAAGTTTTGAAAGAACTTGCTCACTAGTAGAAGCGTAGACCCCCTCCTCTCTTCTTACCACTCTCTGTTGTTCTGTTGGCCCAGATCAGATGAAAACCGTCCATGTTTATGTGTGAGTTAGCCACAACTCTATGAAGCATATCAAGCTGCTTTCCTGTACAGGATAGTGTTGTCTGTTCAGCCTCAGGTCAGCCACAAGATGACTGCCTGTTGTGGGGATGCACCCACACACGACTTCTAGCCCTTCTTTGCACTACCGGTAAAAGAGCAGCAAATGCATTTTGTCTGTTCATGCACACTGTAACACACACACAAACATTTAGCAACAACCGTACATCTAAAATGTAATTCTTCCTAGGACAATTGATTATGAGTATGGGGTTTGCACCTGCTCCTATCAACAAATACATTTTTCCTATCAAGAATTAACATTGTGGATAAGGCTAATGCTATTCTTACTAGGAGAAATTACAATTTTAGATAGCAAAAATTCAATTAGAATTGTTACTAATACAAACACTTATTTCAGATAGGACACATTAAAATACTACTCTTAAAAACAATGTTGCTAGTAATAAATGTAACTAATGATATCTCAAAGTGTATTTTAACTATTTAAAATATGACTTATGGCAATAAAAATGAAATTCTTACTACTTAAAATGTATTTTTGGATATCCAAAAATATATTACAGATAGCTGGAATAGC
Source organism: Apricaphanius iberus (assembly GCA_028564705.1). Classification (NCBI taxonomy): domain Eukaryota; kingdom Metazoa; phylum Chordata; class Actinopteri; order Cyprinodontiformes; family Aphaniidae; genus Apricaphanius; species Apricaphanius iberus. Next base: position 73,603 of record JAPXFQ010001038.1, on the reverse strand, counting down.
ACTATAATATTTTCTATGTATAATAAAAGTTTGTACTAGTAACAACTATAAAAAAAGTATTAATTATAGATAGGAGTGGTCATTGATTAAATATTAAAACGGCTTGTTAGAGAATAAAGTCAGCCCAGTATCGGCCACAACTCCATTGTGAGTTGGAGTTAAGCCTATTTTAAACTTCTCGGACAGCAACTTTTCACAAGACGTGGGCGCATCTTGGATCGGGTTGGTCGGTCGGTAAAGGGTTGGAGAAAGTTTTTTTTTTAAAGTCTTCATAGAGTTCTTCATTTAAACTTATAATCAGGACAAGCAGAAAAGGGATGTAACTGCATATTCAAAAATTAGTAAAGGCATTTTGTCCACATCGGCTCACTTAGAAGGAAACACAGCATCCAATATGTCGGGCCCCATGTATATTAGACCCACTTTTTATGGTTATATGTTATGAGACTGCCAATACTTTTCAATGATTGGGCATGATTTTATTAATTTTCAACAATATTTTGATGGATATTTCCAAAGATTAATAGCAAAAACTACACACTGTCACTTTAAATATGATTCATTTTAAATTGACTGGAATATTTGTATAGTTTTATTGAAATTACTTTTTTTGTAAAGTGCCTTCAGATGACATTTGTTATGAATTGGTGCTATATCAATAAACTGAATTGTATAGGAGGTTAAAAAAATCTTCCAAGATAGATGAAAGGAACTGCAAAGAAAGTCACCGTCAGAAAAAACATTACTAAAATGCCAATTGATATGCAGGCAACCACAGTTTTTTACTAAGGTGTTCATTCATAACCTCTTTAATGAGTTGTGGTAGGAACCAGATAAACACTTTAAAGACAGCTTAAAACTTGACACGCCATTCACTAAAGCTTCATTTTTAGAGCCTTTGTATAGGCAGCCCCAGAGAAATGAGCTCTTCCTGCTTTATTTGGAGATGTAGCACCTCACTTACATCCACTTACAGTCATTGATTAGGGAATGTGTTTTATAATTCAAATAATAGCATTGGAAAATATACTATAATCCATCATCAGTGAAGTCATTTTGGTCTTGGGCAATGACCCTTGCAGACACAACCTTTAAATCATCCTGTGACATAATGAATGGGGTCATTTGTAAGTGTGTCATGACGTGATTACCCTTCCTCATAGTTGGGCCATCTGACGTCATTATGGTTAAGTTTCTTTTGTCAAACCTATATTGCCCTAAAAATTTTCCTTGATTAAACATGTCTGGAATTTTAACTGGATCAGTTTAAGATATTACATTTGTTTGTCATTTGTACATAGATTCTAGTTCAAGAATTGGCCATAAAAACACTTGATAATAAAGTTAGCAATGTTTAATGCAGTAACTGTCTGGTGCAAGTTTAAGAGTCATGCTGGCAGAATTGCAGCTTTCTGAGGAGATTCAGATTAGTGGTGGGGCTTTTATCATATTAACAACCACTGATCTTTTCACAATTTTGTCACATTACGACCAGAAACTTTGATGTATTTTAAAGTGCTTTAAAACTACAAAAAGTAGTGGATGAAGGATATATTAATTCAGTAAACTGACTGGCTCAGCATTTATCAGAGCTCTGAGGAGCGACAGTGATCAGCACCCCTGATGGGAGAACTGAACTTTAGAACTTGACTTTAGAGCAGAACACAGTCAGTAAACACATAAGAGGTCATTGTACATGTAGGGAACATAGCAAACACATGGATTGAATATTTTGGCCTGCAGTGCTACTAAAAAATATTTACACTGCTTTGAATGTTTAACAGTACCATTTATCTTTCAACTTAGTCATGATCAAGAAAAGTTTTGGGTTCGCATTAGATTATTAGGACTGCAGCCAAAGGTCTATCTGCAAAATTTTTACTTGAAGGGGATGTATATTTATGTGATCACTTTTTTATGGTACATATAATCAGTTATGTCTGTACTCCTAATATTGCCACTTTTTCAGTAACAACTAATCTAATGCGTTACTATTTCCATACAGGTAATCAGATTAAAATGACTTGTTCAAGCCACTGTGGGTTACTATTTTTGTAATTTTCTGAAGCAAAAATATATATTTGGTACATGGCGGCAAAAGCATTAGGACAACAAAAGACAATAGCAGTAAATATGGTTTTACAAGCCTTCAACAACACTGCTGCCGTCTTTTTCTGATGGAATTCGAAACAGCTTTTTATGTCCTTTATGGTTGCCATGTTTGTTTTGGCCTGAGCCTGTGAGTCTGAGGTTTTGTACTATGTTCCAAGTATGGGCAGGGAAGACTGAGGACCTGCAGCCGAACAGAGGTACCAAAACTCAGAGGAGAAGATGGAAGACGTCCCGCCGAAAGAAGTTATTCAAACTCCGGGGAGAAGATGGGAGATGTACCACCAAACGGAGCTCAAAGAGCGGGGAGGAGACAGGAGATGTACTGCTGAAAGAAGCAACTAAAACTCCGAGCGGAAAACAGGAGACTTACCGTCGAACATAGCTCAAAAAGCAGGGAGAAGACCGGAGACGTACCTGTAACCGAATTTAGGGAATACAAAAGTGTATTACAGTATAACAACGACTTTGAGTCACGGGCGTAGGCCACGGGTTTGCCAGGGTGTGCCAGTGCCATCCACAGAGCCAGCTGGCACACCCAAAAAACTGAATGCATTTTTTTACATATACGTAGCTTTTCCTAACATGTTTGATAACCAGTCGATCAATTGGTAAAAATTGCCACCAGGCTATGCGTTGCGACACCTGCACTGAGCATCTTAACCCGAGCAATCAATAAAAAAAGTGTAATCAGGTGAAGGGGGTTGTGACACCTGCACCTGGCAACCAACATAATGACCTGACTTTGACCCTCCCGCACAGCGAGCACTGCGTGCAGGAGCGATAAATGTGTTAGTAGCCTAGCTAGAGTGTCGCTAGCAATGAAACAGAGTTCATTAATAAATTATTTTAAAAAACCAAGACTTGACCTCCTGGAGTCAAGCTCTACAACCGAGGAGGATGTTTCCTCTCCATCAGATTGTCGAAGCGGGCACACGGCAGCGGTTCCCCCGGCTCCGACACAGGCTGCCGCAGCTAACTGCAATTTGGCAGATGTTTCCATGGAAACCACGGATCTCTCCACGGTAGACAAGCCTCCATGCCAGCCGAAACTTCAGGCTTTCCCCTGCACAGAGGCTGTCAGTGGAAAGAGGAGGAATTTTTCTGCTAAATGGTATGACCGCTACAGTTGGTTGGAGTAAAGCATTAAAATGGATGTGGTATTTTTGCAAGTGTTGTCGCCACTTCAGCACAGATTTTAAGGAGGACAGATTAGGAAAAATAGGAATGAGAGACTGGGGACATCTAGGTCAGTTTTGTGTGAAACATGAAAAAAGTAAAGCTCACTCTTCTGCTGTGGCCCGGCATAAAGGTTACATAGAGACACAGCGAGCTGGAAACAGCGATATCCTACATCAGGTCACAAAGGATAAAGAAGAGCGTTTCACTGACCTCATTGAAAGAAACCGGGCACACATAAAAGTTGTCATTGATATTTTGGTGTTTTGTGCAAAACAGTGCATTGCGCTGCATGGTCATAAGGAGGATACAGAAAGCCTGAATAGAGGAAATTTTCTCGAGTTACTCAAATTAATTTGTGATTATGACCCTGACACAAAATAGTGCTTTGATGAGCTTCAAAACAATGCAAAAATTATGAGCCCTGACATTCAGAATTATATCCTTGAAACTGCAATATCTCTACTCCTCCGAAAAATTAAAGCGGAGCTGCATGCACAGACAGACACATCCAATTACATTTTAGCTGACGAATATAAGGATCTCTCAAAGAAAGAACTTATTTCTGTCTGCTTAAGATATGTGTATAACGGCAACCTGAGAGAGAGTCGTCAGATTTGTCGCAACAGATGACATGACATCATCTGGCATCACACAAAAGATTTTGGAAGTACTGAAACCCCTGCAACTGGATCCTGCATTGTTTGTGGGTTTCAGTTTTGACGGAGCAGCAGTTATGTCCGGTGAGAAAGCTGGGGTGCAGGGGCAGCACAAAAAAACTTTTCCCCATGCAGTGTATGTACACTGCTATTCCCACCATCTTAATCTGGTGCTTTCAGCAGCTTACAAAGTGTCTCCTACTGTGGCCACATTTTTTTGATGTTTTGAATTCACTGCATCATTTCATGACCGGAGCCAACAGACATGCACGATTTCTACAAATCCAAGAAGAACTTCACCCCAACGCACCCCGTCTGGAGCTTGTGCACTCCACGGATATTAGATGGACTTCAAAATCCAAGTCTGTGAGTCGAGTTTTAACATTGTATGATGTCATATTAGAAACACTGAGAAAGTTTGCGGAGAGATCAGGTCAGACCAAAATAGATGCAGAGTCTCTCCTGCAACAACTACAGACCAAAATATTCATTTTTCTTCTTGTTGCTATTTCTAAACTGTTTGGTGCAAGTGATTTTGTGTCAAAAAGTCTACAGTGCCCATCTGTGTCAGTGACTGACTGTATTCACATGATTAAAAGCCTCAAAGAAACCTTAGCTGCTTTCAGGAGTAACTTAGACGGGGAATTCGAGAGAATAATCAGTCTAGCTGATGACATCATGAAAAAAAACGATGTACAGAACTGTGATGTAGCAGGTGTACGTAACAGAAAGCTGCCTGCCAAATTTGCTGACTCGCATGTGGCCTCTACAGTAGACAGGTCTGTCCCCATCAGGAGTGATTATGATTTGAAGTCCTTGTGGATTACGATCCTTAACAGACAGCTGATCGAACTAAACAACCGCTTTCAAAATGACTCTTATGGAATAATGAAAGCTACTGCATCCCTGCTGCCTACATCAGATGCGTTTTTCCAGCTAGACTTTTTGCATGCACTGAGCAGGCATTATGGACTTGCTTTGGAGGACTGTGAAGTGAGTGTTTTTAAGAAACTGATCAAAATGAAAGTGGACGGGGGATATCAGTTCCCATCCATCATTGAAGTCCTAGACTCTTGTGACAGAGACGTTTTCCCCAATATGAACAGTTTGCTTCACATTCTCATTTCACTCCCTGTTACAAGTTGCTCTGAGGAGCACCTTTTTTCAGGATTAAAACCAGCAGCAGAGCTACAGTGCTCACTGAGAGACTTAATAGCATATCATTGCTCATGTTCGAAAAAGAGCTTGCAGACAAACTGGACTCTGATGAAATAATAAACCTATTCAAGGCCAAGCCACGCCGCCTTGCCTTGTGAAGCTGCAATCCGAAAGTGGAAGTTCAGATGCTTAAATAATACATGTGATAGTGTGAGTAAGAAATAAATAGGATAAGATAAGCTGGTTTATTTATAAATATGACAGGAAATACATTTGAAAAGTGTTAACAACTCGTTTAAATTGCGTTAAAAATGTGTTTAAAGGTTGAAAAGTTATGATGTTTTTCAGAATTTGAGAATGTGTTTGATTACACAAGTTAATACCAGCCATTGATTTTGAATATGTAAGTCTATATTTTTTAGTTTTGCCTGCAGGCCTGTAGGGGGAGCCCTTGCCGCTCTGCTTTAAGCAAATTATGAAACTGGCAACATTTTCCCCCTTCAGGGGGGCATTACATGCACACAGTAAAAAAAAAGTTCCATTTGTTGAGAATAAATTTGGCACACCCACTGTTTGCTGGTGCACACCCAGTGTCTTTTTTCTGGCTACGCCACTGCTTTGAATAGTTATAAGACCTTGACCAGAATCAGAAGACACTAAATCCGAGAGGAGCACTGTACTGAAAAACAATAATGAGGCAGACACAAGAGTAACTGTTGAGGAACCATTTTTATAATATAATATTATTTATATCTTTACATTCTTTTTTGGTCATATTTTTCAGTCTGTTTAGTTTTCTCTATTCGCTATTACGTTTTCTTGTCTATTACGTCACAGCATTTGTTGTTGAACTGCCAAATAAGGTAATGAACTTCCGGGTAACCAATTTCGTGAAGCCGCCATTTTTTCTCCCCCACAGCGATTTTGTAGTCCAAGGTCAGTCATGTCGAAATTACAAGAAAGCAAGTCAAAATGTTCAGTTATTGGGTGTATTAACCCACACAAATCCCTACATCGACCCCCAGCATCAGAGTCTCTGAGAATTGCCTGGTTACATTTTATTTTTAGTGGAAATATACCGACATCCGTGGGGAAAGTTCTCCTCGTTTGGCGAAGCACTTCGAGGATGAGTGCTTCAGCAACCTCGGTCTGTATCAGGAGGGATTTGCCGAAAGATTTCGTCTGATTGAGGGGTCAGTTCCTTCTCTCCACGGAAACGACGGACAAAGCAAAGCGGTAAGCTTCAAATAACACTAAAATGACAGTAAACTTTATTTTAGACATGAATGTTGTGTGTTGATATGTCGTACGGGTGATTGTTTTGATAGTTGTAGCATTGTACATTTTGCTTCTGTTAGCGATATGTGCTAGCTTTTAGCTGAGGATATAACTGTACTGCATGCTTTGAATAAAATGATTGGGCTTTTTTTTGCCGGTTTTGTCGTGGGGTACACATGATGTACAGGAATTTAGCGACGATCGCTTCGCAATAAAAAGACCACAAGTGAATGATTTACATGTGAAAAGGAAGGATTTAAAAGCATGATATATCTCGTTTAAACAACCAAGGTTGCTGCAGATTGTTTTTGTGAAAGTTTTGCAAGTTCACCTGATTCCAATGATTCTTGCAGTGTAGAGTAAGTGTGTAATGTGTGTAAATGAGTATGTATGTGGATTCTCCTCAGTGCTGATCTTTCCTCAGGGTAGTTAGCTCGCCATCTGTTACAGCAGGAAGTTTGTCCTGAACTCCAAATTCTCCAGTTCTCATAAAACCTGACATGTAGACATGGTCATACAATACATTCAACACCTTTTATTCTCAGATGCATCATGCAGGATATTAAATGTCAAAAGATGCACACTATTACATCTAGATCTGACATGAATCTTCATCTCTATTCGAATCTCAGTGTTTGTTGTTAAAGTGCTCTCAAATTTACCTGCTCATGTTTCAGTAATATGGCCACTTTATGCTAAGTAACCATTAACATTCAAAATATCATTTATGATAAACATATCAGAACCATGTGCAAATAACATAACATTACATAACTTGAGTTGAGTTTACTTTTAAAGTATAGGCCTATTCATGTGAGAGAATAACACCAAACATTACCCTCGAGTTGCTCAAACTCAGAACAATATAAATGTTTTCAATAAATTGCATAATACAAAATAAAATATTGTTTTCAAATTCCTCACACCGTATTAAATTACTGATTTTTATCTTCCTTTAAATTTGCATAAAGAAAATAAAATACTTCCCCTTTAATTACAGTCACATCAGCAAAAAAATAATAAACACAAAGTGCATATGTTCAAAGGTATTTTACCATTATTCATTTCAATTCACTCTGATAAGTTTAATATCAACACTGCTTAAAGTCATTTGTTCAATAACCATTCAGATGTACTGTATCTTGCTGAATTCTCTGAGTCTCGGGGTCTTCAGGAGATTATCCTCCGATGGGAGCAGAAACACTTCTTTACTATTCTTAAACCTAGTTTATACTTCTCAGTTTCGACTGAGGCGGACTGATGCAGCAGCATTATCCGTCGATGCAAGTGTTCTCCATCACCTACGCAAGAACAGAGGGAGTAGAGCCCCATTTTCACACACTGAGGTCGCATGCTTTCTGATGGATAGGTAGCAACTTTCACCGTAAGGTTTTTTGTTATGTTTGCAAACCATTCACGGTAAAACTACACTAAAATGTGTCCTTTTTCCATTGATTTCATTCTGTCTAACATTACAGTTTATTATTTTGCAAAAATATCGGAATAATATCGCTAACCTACAAAATGCCTATGATGAAAGAGAGTCTGATGTGCCTCTCATTTTGCTGCATATATTTATCTGGAGGTTGAACTGTCTGCCTTGTCATAGTACAAAATTGCGCAATTCCGATTTTTGGCCTTTATGGCCATCCATCATCACAAAGATACAAAGATACTGCTTTCTTGCAATGGTTTAGGTATGTACTATCCTCTATCGTCAAGAAACTACACACTGTCACTTTGAGTCATTGACGTGAGGTTCGGCCCCATTGATGGAGACTTTCAAACCACACCAATCCTCTCATCAGTCCTTCATCCTGAGCAACCATTTGTTTCGCCACAATGGACTTGGAGATATAATAACTATAGAAAGATCCAGAATTAGTTTAGCAAGATCTCACACAACGTTTGTTAGATCCATTTATTTCACATAGATCTAGAAACTTCCAGCTATTAGGCAGAAATTATGCATTAAGTATTTTTTTACTGATGATAAAAAGTGACCTGCGTTGTGTTACCCGAGCTGTGTGGCGTGCTTCCTCATAAATATTGTGCGTTTTTGATGTTAACAGCCGATAATTTGAAGACATTGGGAGCAGGGAACCATGTGGTGGTGGTGTGCTTAGGTCGTCAAATGACGGTGTTGTATATTAGCTTACGGCAAAAAAGACAGTTGTTCAAACTTTGGTGATTCTACATTTTTCTACTTCAACCTAGATATTTTAGAAATATTAAGACTCTATTTGTCATGATGGGACTCTGCGTCCCCAACATGCCATGTTTCTGTGTCTCATTATTTTTTCCAGGTGTGTCTAGTCTTCCCTAATTCATTCCGAGTGTATATATGTTCCCTGCTCCCCTGGTGTCTTCGCAGTTTCGTTGATATCACCTGTGCTCCAGTGTCCTGCTCAACAGCAACTTTTAATAAAGTGAGTTCTCATCTTATCCTGTTCGCATCTGAGTCTAAAACCAACCTCAAAACATGGCAGAATGAAACTGCCTACAAGACTCAGCGACAAGTGAGAGTCTCATGCTGCTGCAGTGGCTGGCAAGAAAGGCAGCTAAAAATGCCTCCCCGCTGATGGACTTACTGCATCCTCCTAGCTCCTTTCAGCTCCTAGTCCTGACTCGCCTGAGGTCAGTGCCTTTTGGAGCTCGGCAACTCAAGTAGGACTTTGATCAATTATTTAATAGATTATTCCTACTGCAAAAACATCCAAACCAGTATATTATCTTTAGATGCAAAAAGAGCATTTGATGGAGTTAATTGGAAATTTTTATTTGCAACCTTACATAAATTAGAGTTCGGAAATTATTTTATAAACTGGTTAAAAATATTATACAGCTCACCAACAGCATGTATTTGGACTAATAATCAAACATCTTCAACGTTTTTCCTTCAGAGAGGTATCAGACAGGGATGCCCACTTTCTCCCTCCCTCTTTGCTATTTTTATTGAACCATTAGCAGCAGCAATCAGGCGAACTAATAATATTACAGGTATACAATGCAATAAAATAGAACATAAAATTAGTTTGTAGCAGATGATATACTACTTTTTCTACAACATTCACAAACCTCTCTCTCTCTCAGGTAATAGAGTCCAGTTGCTGTGCAACTCCGGTCAGGAAATATTACATATTTAGGAATCCATATCTCACCAAGACTGGCAGACTTACTAAACTAAACTATGTCCCACTTTTAAAAAAAGTGGAAGATGATCTGGCTAGATGGAAATCCCTCCCTATACCACTTATTGGAAGAGCAACTAGAGTAAAAATGATGGTTTTGCCTAGAATCAATTATTTATTCTCAATGATCCCAAGCAAACAATCACCTGATTGGTTTAGATCTCTGGACTCTTCTGTCTCTAAATTTCTTTGGAAAGATAAACCCCACGTATTACCTTGAAAACACGGCAGAAGTCCAAAGATAAAGGAGGTCTAGACCTGCCAAACTTTCATCATTATTTCTTAGCCAACAGGCTCCAATACACATCAAAATGGTTAAACCACTGTTCTCTCAATTAGTCCAGGAATCGATGTTGAACAGACGCTATGCCATAAGATAAAACTTTCAGATCTACCATTTATTACCTAAAATATAAAACAGAATGAATGTTTTAAATGTATCAGTATCAGCTCCTGTCTGACAGCTTGGTGGGAATTTCTTAAAATGACAGAGACCTTACTACTCCCATGCAGACGTACACCCATCTGGAACAACCCATACATCTTGCAAAAAAAATGTATGATCAATTTTCCAAACTGGAGTTGTAAAGGATTTGAATACTTGGAACACATATTTGATGGAACAGACTTTATCCCATTCAATACACTTCGGTTATTTAACTGAGGTGCAGCTCTCTTCTAAATCAGAAGTTAATGCTTCTCTGCTGTGTGTATTTAAGGTTGGAAAGCCAAACGAGTGTCTTTTTCTTTCGTAAAAAATTAAACAGCAGTCCATCCCAAAAACATTGATAATGGCATTCCCGGGGAAAAAGTAGTTCTAACTTTGTTATTATAGTTTAAATTATGTTTATTGTATTTTACTAAGCCATTCAGGGTATTTCATTAATTTATCTACATAGGGATATTTATCATATTTTTAGCAGTGACAGAGATGTCAGCTTCTTTACGAGTACAATTATATCTTGTGATATGCTCTTACTTAGACAAAGTATATTTAAACAGGACAATCTCTAATCGTTTTAGGTTATGTCTGAAAGAATCCTTTGAAACCAGATATCAATCAATCAATCAGGTTTTATTAGAAAAATATGGTGTCACATAGAAAGACGTTTTACAACAGCCACAGTTGATCATAGAGTTGGGCAGAGAGAAAAATAAGAGACAAATAAATATGAAAAATATAAAAATTAGAACATATTTGTGCAATAGAAAATATATAGATATAAAAAGTTTTGGAAAGCAATGAGGTAAGTTAAACACGTATGCCAAAAAATATGATTTGGTATATAAACTTTTTTTTTCTATTGCTGCACCTCTGCAATATGAAATTCACAGCAGTTTGTCTGTTTATTCAATGATCCACTGATTAATAGGCCTGCAATGTGCGGCTGATTTTATTTTTTTCAAAGCTTTGAACTTTTTACTTAGTTCGTTTTCCATGACTTGGCTCATCACAGACTCTTGACTTTATTGGAGCTGAATTGGTTTACTTTGTTTCTTCTCACTATAGTGGTTCTGTCCCTTGATGGTGTTTGCTGTGAGAGGAATGTCTTTAATTTTCAGAACAATTTTATGTTTGTTTAGAAGTCTGGAGAATAGATGCTCTGAATGATTCCTTCATGTATTTTCCGCTTTGTGAACAGCGTTCTACACCTTACTACCATCTGAGTTGCCACAAAACAACCCGGATTCTTCTGTGGGCATGGATGCTGCAACTACCCATCGCGATGGGTGGGGAAAAGGTAAACTGAAATGGCCTGAGCAGTGTTATGCAACATACTGTACATTGTAATGAAAAACTGCAAATTTACACATAATGGTAGTAATGCAGCTTCTCTCTGCTGCAGGTCCTTCTAAAAAAATTAGCATATTGTGATAAAGTTAATTATTTCCTGTAATGTACTGATAAACATTAGACTTTCATATATTTTAGATTAATTACACACAACTGAAGATGTTCAAGCCTTTTATTGTTTTAATATAGATGATTTTGGCAAAATAGTAAAGAAAAAACAAAAAATCCTATGTCAAAAATTAGTACATTTCATCAGACCAATAAAAGAAAAGTGTTTTTAACACAAAAAAGTCAAGCTTCAAATAATTATGTTCAGTTATGCACTCAATACTTGGTCGGGAATCCTTTTGCAGAAATGACTGCTTCAATGCGGCGTGGCATGGAGGCAATCAGGCTGTGGCACTGCTGAGGTGTTATGGAGGCCCAGGAATCTTCAATAGCGGCCTTAAGCTCATCCAGAGTGTTGGGTCTTGCGTCTATCAACTTTCTCTTCACAATATCCCACATATTCTCCGTGGGGTTCAGGTCAGGAGAGTTTGCAGGCCAATTGAGCAAAGTAATACGATGGTCAGTAAACCATTTACCAGTGGTTTTGGCACTGTGAGCAGGTGCCAGGTCATGCTGAAAAATGAAACCTTCATCTCCATGAAGCTCTTCAGCAGGTGGAAGCATGAAGTGCTCCAAAATCTCCTGATAGCTAGCTGCATTGACCCTGCCCTTGATAAAACACAGTGGACCAACACCAGCAGCTTTAATCATCTTTGACACCTCTTCCTTAGTGTTGTCAGGGACCAAAACATCATGTATGACCCACATGCTGCCTAAAGAAGGATCCAGCATGGCTGCCTTCAGATACAGTGGGTCAGAGAAGGGCAATGGCTGGCAATCAGATGATGAGTTTTCTGCCATCTTCCCATTTACGAAAATCCCCTTGAACCTCCTTTGAAGAGATGACTGTAAGGTTTTGTTGAAGGCCCCCAAGTAGCACATAGTGCCTTTTAAGTTTTCCAGATGGTGGTTGAGGGAGAGGACACAGGGAACCACTGCACTTATGGTTACCACTTTTTCACCTTGAGTGAGGTCAGTGGCCTCGGAAAAAGGCTCAAGCACATGCACCAACTCTCGGATTTGACTCCATTGTCTTGATGTGAATGCTGTCTCTTTGTGGCCAGACTCTTGTAGAATGGCTGTGAGCTTTGTGGCGTCACATTTCAGTACCACTTTCAACTGCCTAAGCGTTGAGTTCCAATGCGTGACAACAGAGGAAGGGATGCCAGGTTGCCCAAACTCTCTCTCAAAAATGTCCTTGAAAGAAGTGCTGCTGTGGAGTAAATTGCTGTTTGCAAGAGCTGCATTAGCTATTGTTGTGTCTGTTAAGCCATCCCCGACAACTAACTTCAGCATGTGGGCAAAACAATGGTGTCTTGTCTGAGATTTATCTTGGAGAAAAAACTCCACCCTCTCTTGGTCTTCGACTGGCAAGTCAGTCCACAAGTTGTTGTCCTCAACTCCTTCATCTTCGTCATCCTCTTCATCTCTATGTTGTGGAAAACAAGTGCTGAATGCTTTTCTCATATTTGCAGCATTATCGCATATGATGTGCAATAGCTTCCTTTTGATTTGGTACTCTTCACATATGTGCTCAAATTCCTCACATATTCTTTCCCCTGTATGGGAACCGCTGAATCTATTACAAGCCAGCAAAGCAGATTTCAGGAATAGTCCACCTTCTCCATCATCCAACCAGTGAGCAGTAACTCCTAGGAAGCCCCGCATTTTCTGATCTGACCATATGTCAACTGTGACTGATAGATTTTCAGCATTACAAGACTGTTCTTTAGTTTTGTCTGCTTTTCCAGCACTACAGCATCCAGTTTTGAAGTAAGAGTTCTTCGGCTTACAGGGTTGTACCTTGTGTCAACAACAGACATGAAGCGCCGGAAACTTGGGTGTTCTATGATGGACAATGGTAAGTTGCAATCAATAACCATTTGTGAAAGTATTGAACGTGTGATGGCGTTCTGCTGGGGATGGCTAGAAGTGTAGTGTTGCTTGTTGCTTGTGATGAACTGGGAGATTGGTGGCTGACTTGAGTCTGTCATAGGAGCTGCTTTTGAGCGAAGGTAGTCTTCATATCTAAACATTTGGGACAGAGGGGGGAGAAAAGATACATTTTAAACTCATGTATTCACAGCAGACATCTTGCCATTTCTGCCTACAAAGTAATAATAACATCTGAAAGTAAAGTTTTAATATAGCCTCATTGCATGCATACATAGATATTTAGAAGGCACAGTCAGTTTTGGTGTTTAAGCTCAGGGATGTAAATGCATTGCATCTGTCTGTCTGTCTGTCTGTCTATGCAGCTGACATGGCACCCAAGACCATCACTGACTGTGGGTACTTGACACTGGACTTCAGGCATTTAGGCATTTCCTTCTCCCCAGTATTCCTCAAGACTCTGGCACCTTGATTTCCGAATGACGTGCAAAATTTGCTTTCATCCGAAAACAGTACTTTGGACCACTGAGCAACAGTCCAGTTCTGTTTCTCTGTAGCCCAGGTCAGGCGCTTCTGCCGCTGTTTCTGGTTCAAAAGTGGCTTGACCTGGGCAATGCGGCACCTGTAGACCATTTTCCTGCACACGCCTGTGCATCATGTGTTAAGATGTCTCTCTCATGATCAGACACAAGAACTGGCCAGCATTTACAGCACTTCATTGTAAACCTCGATTCTCACCTGTCCCAAAATCACATATTATTAAAAGTTTGGCTACATCTCATTAGTTTTAAATGTTTAACGAATCAGTTGTAGCCTTTAAAAATATTAACAAAAGATATTTATTTGTTTACAAATGATCTATTATAATCTATGCTTCCCCTAATGTAAAGTGTGAACACGTCATCACCTGTAAATATTTTAAGAAGTATTTATAGCTCCACAAAAACATTAATAAATGATATTTATTCATTTACAAACAATCTATTAAGACTTATACTTCCCCTAATGTAAAGTGTGAACACCTCATTAGTTGCAAATGTTTTATGGATTAGGATTTGCTGTGCAACAATCAACAAACACTTTCTCATCATACAGTAAATGACAAATGTGTTCAAGGTATGATTACATATATGGCTAAGTAATTTCATCAGGAGTTTTAATATTTTTGTAAAAGGCCTTGTTCAAATATTTAGACAAAGTAGCAAAACAAACATTGGAGAAACGTAACATTATTGGATGATACTTTCAAACTTTTGCTCTGTATAAGTATTTGACCTTTTTTTCTTATCTAAAACAAAGAACAGGAACATCATGTCTCACAAGTTATATCTCAAAATTACCTCATTGTATAGTTTTATAATATATTTAAAATATTCATTTTTCCAATGACTTAGGAAATCAGATGAATAAAATGGGCAAGAAATGAATAAATGACCTGCAAAAGTTTACTTTTTTATATATACTTTACCAATATGATGTCATGTTCGAACTCTATAAACCATTAACAAATGTGTTCCAGATAATTTAAAAATATTTTGTTTATCATTAATAAATCAATTATAAATCAGTGGTGCATCATAATCTTATGTATCAGAATCAGATTTAATGGCCAAGTATGTAGAACCGATAACTGTTCTAACAGTAGCTTATTATCTAATACCTTACAAATGATCAGGTAATGCCATACTAAACAGTTATAAAACTATTTGTAAATGTCATTAAAAGCCTTTATAAATGAATGGTACATCATTATCTAATACCTTGTAAATGACCTGTTAATGACATACTAAGAACTTATAAATGTTTAATAACAAAACATTATTATAAAGTGTTACAAGTTTATTTTACATGCGCATGGAGAGTCCATAGGGAGCTCTCAAGCTTCAGCACAGATGCATGGGTATATATAGTAACCAGTCACACCATATTGGATCAGCTTCTGAATGATTCATTACTCAGCTCTGGGAGAACAAAACACATCATACAGTTATGGTAAGATAACTAACACTCTGTTCTATGCATCAGAGGACAAACACAAGATCTGTCATGAGGCAACACGGGATGTGTCATATGAGATAACTAGCTTCTTGCAGTACATGTATCAAACCAGAACAGCAATATTTTTTCTAGACACTGAGTAACAGAATCAAACTAATAAATGCATCAGCACAACTCAGCATAAATAAGCAATGTTCTGTTAACTAATGTTTTATCTAGGTACTGTGAGTAATGAATGAAAAAGCCTATAAGTGCAATAATTATTCCTACAACAACCCCCACTCTTAGTCCAAGTCCAAACAAAGTGTTTTGGACACAAAAAAAACCCATTTCCCAGAGTTATACAACCGTAAAATGAGCAATTGTGTGTCAGACAAAACGTTCTCAGACCCTTTTTTATGGCTGATTTTAAGATTATAGGCTTGGATGATCATTATTATAGGCATTGGATGATCGCATTAGTCGTTGGTTATGATTATAAATTCTGAAAATCAGTACAGGTTCCACAGCCGAGATAAACCTTGAAGTGCGCCAAGGCAAAAAAGAGACCAAGTGTTTCTTTCTCCATTATAGAGTATTTGTGCTGATGTGGACTAAACTTTCTTGAAAAATAGCTCCCAGGATGGTCTATGTCATCTTCATCTTCTTGCAAAAGCATGGTTCCCACCCCTACTGCACAGGCATCAATATTCAGTTTAAATTGAAGTTTAAAGGGGCTGTATCATGCTATTTCACATCTTTCAACTTCCTGGGATAGACATATATGATAAAATGTTACCATTGGTGTTATACAGTATTAATTTGTCCTCAAATTTAACTTGTATCGTAGTCGTCCAATCCCCCGCTCTTCTGCGCTTCAGAGCCGGGAGGAGATCACATGAAACAAACAGTGCTAAGCTTCATCACAAACAGTATTCTCACAAGAATTTGAAAATCACGAAGCACCACAATGAAACTCTGTTATAATAAGGGCTCAGACGTTTGTTTTTTGTTGTTGTTGTTGTAAAAAACAGAGTCAATAAAGCTTATTTCAGATGCTAAAACTCCAGGCTTTAGACACAGCCCAAACCAACACAGCTGCATCCACTAAGCAAGTCTTTGCAGCCCATTATATAAAAAAAGCTGTGGGTGTTGTTTGCACCCATTTACTAAACATTCTGAGATGCTACAGATCAATTAATTAACCACACAATGCTGTTATAAAATTACATAAGCATCTTTATAAATGGCTTACCCACATTAGCGTGTAGCTACTTACTTCTCTGTCCATTAGGCGTCTTTGTTCTTTGATCCAACTGCTGTTCTTTAACAATGTAGAATAAAATCCTGTCATCCATGGAGCCAAACAGCTGTTTTCACAGAGAAAGTAAAAAATCCAACAAAAAAGTGTTTTAAGCTGCCAAAAACCAAAGCTGCCATGAATTGTGAGAAGGAGGAGGGTGTGTTTGAAAATCTACCAAGGGTAAGCCGCTCCGCCTGCAGGGGCGGTGCAGACACCTCTATTCATTCTTTCTTTTAATTATTTATATAGTGCCAGTTCACAACAAATGTCATCTCAAGGCACTTTACAACAAAAGCAATCTCAATACAATTATACAAACATTGCAAACAGTTAAGTTTTCTATGTAAGGAATCCCAGCAGATGCGTTGAGTCATCGGCGTGAGGTTGAGCTCGGATCATGCAGACTCCAACCACAGCAATTCTTCAGCAAACCCTCATACTGAGCAAGCAAGTAGCGACAGTGGAGAGGAAAAACTCCCAGTTAACAGGAAGAAACCTCTGGCAGAACCTGGCTCAGTAAAAGCGGTCATCTGTCACGACCGTCTGGGGGTCTGAGAAGACAGAGAAGCGACAGCATGGAGGATGCTTGGCCACTCTGAGCATCATCTGGACCAACACTCCCCATCCAGCAGGGGGCATTATAGCTGAGCAGGGTACCAGACCGGGTAGAGCTTCTATGGGGAGAAAAACACAGAGAAAACTGGGTTAACAATCACATTAACATCAGAAAAAAATATATCTGGAGAGTAGTAGAAAAGAAAAGTAGGTTGTGTGTTAGGGTCAGTTGAGTCTTAAAAAAGATTTTTTTTTTTCCCCAATTCTTAAATCTATTAGCAATGTACGGTGTGTCGGCGAGATGGAGTTGGGGAGGGCTGCCGGACCGGGCTGCACCCTCCCCTCGCCGCATCGGGCTGAACACTCCATCTCCCTCTGCTCCCTGCCTGGAAATCCAGGAGGAAAGAAGGAGGTAAATGGGTAAGTATTGTAGTGCTTATGCATCTCTCCTTGCTCATAGGACGCACCCTCTCCAGAATCTATGTATTAGAGAGATAATATTATTGGTAAGTGATATAACTGGAGTAGATAAAGGCCCGCTCTTCCGAAGACTATGGCATTATCTTTGTCCATCACTTTCTAGCCTTAAAACCTGGTGTAAATCTTTGTCCTGATTCATGATTCAACCTTTGTTCAATTCTCTAATCATTTTATTCTGGTAAATTAATACATTACTGTTAGAAATCGGAGAGGGATTATAAGGTCTAGTGTCTATATAAGTAACTATAAGCTAAATCAAAAAGGAAGGTTTTAAGCCTAGTCTTAAAAACAGTCTGCCTCACGAACTAAAACTGGGAGCTGGTTCCACAGGAGAGGAGCTTGATAGCTAAAAGAGCTGCCTCCTATTCTACTTTTTGAAATCCTAGGAACTCCCAGTAGACCTGCATTCTGAGAACGAAGTGCTCTGTTAGGAACATATGGAACGATCAGATCTCTGATGTACGAATGAGCTTGATTATTAAGGGCTTTATATGTAAGGAGGAGGATCTTAAACTCTATTCTGGATTTAACAGGGAGCCAATGGAGAGAAGCCAAAACAGGAGAAATGTGATCTCTTTAATATTCATCAGAACTCTTGCTGCAGCATTTTGGATCAACTGAAGGCTTTTGATAGCATTTTGTGGAATTTCTGATAATAAGGAATTACAGTAGTCCAGCCTCGAAGTCACAAATGCATGGACTATTTTCTCTGCATCACTCCTGGACAGGATGTTTCTAATTTTAGCAATATCCCGAAGGTGAAAGAAATAAATCCTAGAAACCTGTTTAATAAAAGATTTAAATGTCATGTCTTGGTCAAAAATTACATCAAGGTTCTTTACATTATTAACAGAGGCAAAATTAATGCCATTCAGATCAAGTGATTGACCTAGCAATTTCCTTTTTAAAGTTCTGGTCCAAAGACAACAACCTCTGTCTTGTCTGAATTTAGGGGCAGAAAATTCAGAGTCAAAGTTTTTATGTCTTCCAGACATGCTTGTAATCTACCTAACTGATTGGTTCAATCAGGTTTTATGGATAAATACAATTGTGCATCATCAGCATAACTCTGAAAATTCATACCATGTTGTCTAATTATTTTACCAATTGGAAGCATATATATAGTAAAGAGAATTGGTCCGAACCCTGTGGTACTCAACAAGTAGCCCTTGAGTGTGAAGAAGATTTATCATTGACATGAACAAACTGGAATCTGTTGGACAGATATTTAAACCAGCCTAGTGATGTTCCCTTTATCCCTAGCACTCAACTTTCAACCAGTGACGTCACTAGTTGAACACTCAGTCGATTTCTAGGAGAGGGAGGGGCAGCTGCTCAGAGGGCTGAATTCAGGAGGATTACTCAGACATGTGTGAATTAAGCCAAAAACCACTCTGGTGGGGTTTTTATGAAAAAAAATGCATTACTTGTATTAATTGCATGGCCACATGGTTGAAAACTCCAAAAACTTGATTTTGCATGATATAGCCCCTTTAAAGGGCTTTAAAGGGCTGGTCAGGACAGGTAGCAGGCAGCCACCACAAAATAAGACAATGCCCCCCCCCCCCCCCCCCCCCCCCCGCCCGCCGGGTCTGTTCCCAATATTCTGCATGCAACAAAAAATGCCCATATTGCATATTCACCAAGAGGAGTAGCGCTAAATGCATTGCGTGTGTCTTGCTCCAGGTTTAACAGGCGCAATGCTCAGCACCATCTTAGCAATTCTGCTCCAGGCTGTTTTTGAGAGGCTGTACGGTTTGTGTCACTTTTAACAAGCTCTAACCATTAATAATTAGGTCCATATTGGACAAATGGCGCAGCATGAAAAGCTTCAGTCAGTATTTAATATTAGCAAAGCTCAAGTGAGACACCCATGTGCCCTCTGGAGCTCTTGGATTAAATAGAATGAAACCCCATTGAAAATTAATATGGTGATTGATTTTCCCATTTTCTTTGAAAATGAGCTCAGTGCATTAAAGGATCTTTCTGCTCAAAGGACATGGCAAGGTCTTCTAACTGAAGAATCTGGAGGGATAACTTTTAAAAATATGAATCAATAAACTCTCTAACTTCTCAAATGTAGAATTCACTGCAGATGTACAGTAACTGATAACCAGAGGGTGGCAGCAGGGGATAATTTCCTGAATATGTCCACAGCAGAGACAAGCTGGCTAGATTTTGTCTGTCTGCTCTCCATTGTATATGTGTAAAAGACACCAGGGAAAGAGAAAACAATAAAACGACAAAATGCCTCTTGCGCTTTTTATTGAATTTCTTCAGATGATAAGTGGCATTTTTTAGGGTCTGAGTCTTGAACAAGCGAATGACAGAATGCACACGAATTTCCTCTAAAAAGTGTTTATGAAGTCAGAGCAAAAATCTTTTCTCACACTTGAAGAGCAAGAGTCATGTTTTAATACGTGCAACAGTGCTAATAAAACAGAGTTCAGCAGTGGTGATTAGTTTTTCAATTCAAATTCAAAAATACTTTATTGATCCCAGAGGGAAATTTTGTCCTCTCGTTTAAAAAAAAGAGAGACTAGTTCAGTAAGCAGATAGGGAGCATGCCTAAAATATATAACTTGACTCAAAAAACTTTTCTGAACCAGCAGCAAAGAATATTCTGTTTTTACTGATGTGAAGATTCAAGCAAATACTGTTAGTAACAGAATTTATGAAGACAGGAAAAAAAAGAGGCAAAAACAGGTTTTCTGCTCTATTGTTTTCATGCAGCAAACCCTAGGATTTTTCTGAATATGGGCCAAAATATTTATAGAGGGGCCAAGTATCAGTCTAACATCTTACACGCAATCCCCAGTTTTGGTAAGGTATCACCACCACACTATGTTGAAAGACTTCATGTAATTTTGCATCCATTTTTAGTGTACATAGACAAAATACAAACACTGAAAACATTTAAAGAAATTTCAGCATTGTGTTCAATTTTTTTAAAGTCACAATTAGTTTCACTTTAAAGAATGTTTGTGGTCGAAAAAAATAACACATAAAATAAATTTGGGTTGGCCAATGGAGTGAGATGACCACCCAAAGAGGGCTTAGCAATCTCCTGTTTAGCAACTAAACGTACTGGATACCTTGGAAAGATTTTAGCCCGATCTTATTTAATCAACTCATAAAATCCCTAACTTGTAAGTACAGGAAAATGTCCTTATTTGAAACACTGTATTTTCAATAAGAAGAAACACTTCTGGTCTATCACAACATAGAAGATTCACAAAGACACCTTTTTTTTATGTTGGCTTAATTAGCACATTTTACAATGCTTCTAAATGTCAAAATGTAGGGAAGCCTTCTCATTTGAGGGAATTACAGTAAAGGAATCTTAACTGCAACATTACCGATGACGAATGGAATGATACTTGGTGAAAAGAAAAATTGTTTACAAAAGTGAAGCAATTTTCCCACTCATGATTTGCCACAGTTAACTTACTTCTGTCAATTAATGTAAACAATAACTGTATTTTTGGTACCTGGAATAACTGACCAAATTATTACTGATAAATATAAAAGAAAGCTCAAGTACATACTAATTTTCTGTGCAAGAACTCCACCTTAACTGGATTAAAAAAAAATCAGTTAAAAGCTAAAATGGCGGCGTTGTGTGGCATAGGGGTTAGTGCAGTCTCTGTGTGTGGCGGCCTTAGTCCTCTATACTGCTGTCCGCAGTTCGAGTCCATCTATCCATCATCTATGCCCCTTATCCTGAAAGGTCGTGGGGGTCTGGTGCCCATCTTCAACAGTCATCGAGTGAGAGGTGGAGTACAACCTGGACAGGTCGCCTGTCTATCACAGTGACATGGAAAACATTTTTGTCACATACTGGACTGATTATTTCAGGAATCCTCAAAATCATTTGTATTATAGTATCCAGGGCCGATTCTGGACACAGGCGACATAGGCTGTTGCCTAGGGCGCCCACGACGGAGGTGGGGGCGCTGCCGCGGGGCGGGGTGGGATGCTGGTGAACATCAGCACGGTGCGGCAAAATAACAAAGCATTGTTTGTGGAAGCTCAATTTAGGAAGAGAGCAGGAGCAGGTGGTTTTGTTGTGACGAAGCAGAGGGTGGGGGAATACGGGAACCTCTGTATTTTCTTTCCAGCCATCTTGCCTTATTACATTTTACTTGTAAATTTCATAAGGAAATCCTCTGCCTCTCAGTTTAAAGAAGTGCGAGAGCTGCTGCCTGCGGCAGTTACAGTGGCAGGTCTATCAAATTCAGCTCCTAGAACAGGAGCAACAATAAGATGCACCTGATGAAGGTAGAGTCGCTCAAAAACCAACTAGAACACATGTAAATATATCAGGGAAATGGGACAGCAAGTTTCCATCCCTCCAGAGGAAGTGGACGGGGCGCAACATCAACACAGGTAGGCATGGTTCTGTTCACTTACTGACTAGTGACATATTAAAACATGTCGGAAATGAGCGACGAAGGTAGGAAATTGTCGGTGAAGAAGTTGAGGACCCGTTGAGGATTAAGAAGTTCAGAAAATGGATGGATGGATGAATCAATGATTATGAGTAATAATGCCACACTCCCTGCTCCATATCAACCCCCCTGGCAACCTAAGCCCTCCCAACCCATCCAAGATGGCCTTACTCTTCCTCTAGTTAATTTTAGCACTAGATATTTGACCTAACTGCTGTACAATGTGGACTAAAACGTCAATATCTTCTTGACTGTCTAGGAACACCATCACATCATCACATAAGCACACACCTTTAAGATAGGACAGCCAGGAAACTTAACCCCTTTTAAAGCCCCTCTTAATTTATGCAAAAAAGGCTCTATAGCCAGAGAATAGAACATTCCAGATAATGAGCACCCCTGCCCGATGCCCCTCCCCACACTAAAAGGAACACTGAGAGCCCCATTGATCTTCAGCAAACTCGTGATATCACAGTATAGTGTCCGGATGTAGGCTATGAAAACAGGGATGAAAGCAAAATCAGCTAAAGTCTGCTAAAGGTACTGATGTTCAACCCTGTCAAAAGCCTTTTCCTGGTCTATAGAAATAAGACCCAGGTTGAAGCCCAATAGACTGGAAACCTCCAAAACATCAAGAACTAAAGTGACATTGTCACTTATAAGCCTGCCGGGCACACAGTAGGTTTGATCTGTGATGACCGAAGACATCACTTCACAGAGTCTGGATGCCAGGACTTCAGACAGAATTTTGTAGTCCATGCTGAGTAGCAACACTGGCCTCCAGTTCTTCAACAACTGTAGGTCTCCCTTTTTCGGTAGTAAGGTGAGAACTGCTCTCCGACAGCTCAAAGGCAAGCGGCCCGTCTGTAAGCTGCTTCTGAGCACTTCTCAGAAAGCCTTGTAAAATTCAGCTGGTAGTCCATCAATGCCCCGGGTTTTTCCTGTTTTTAAGCTTCCAACGCCAGCAGTTAACTCCGATATAGACAGAGGAGCCTTAAGCTTGCAGTTTTTCTCATCAATAACTTGAGAAAACTGAATTCTCCCATCAGTCTTTTCACTCAATTGCAAAGAAAACTGCTTTTGATAAAAAAAAGAGGCATAATATCTGATGTCAGAGTCCCTCATAAGTGTCCCATTATATGAGGGCAGAGCCTGGATGCTTCTATGCTGACCGTTCTTCTTTTCCAGACCAAAGAAGAACTGTGATGGCGAATCCTTCTGTGAGAGTTCCATGTGACGTGACCGAACCAGAGCTCCCTGAGCAGTAATACCCGGCAGGTTGGTCAGAGCTGACCTTTTGACTGTAAACACCCTCGTTCTTCCGTAGATTCTGCTAAAGACTGCAGCTCTACCACTAGTATCTCCAAAACTCTCACACGCTGGACCTTGTCCTTTGTGACACCACGAGTGTACTGCTGACACAGCTGTTTGATCTATTCTTTACTGAAATCCCACCATGTTTGCAAACTAGCAAATCGTGCTTTGCATTTCCTATGTGAAGACCAAAACAGAGCAAAAGCAGACTTAAATCCCTTATCAATTAACAATGAGGTATTAAAATGCCAATATGCACAAGTAACTTTCACATTAGAAAAAAAAAAACATTCCAAACAATACTATGGTCCGAGATACCCACTGGGCTAATATTGGCAGATGCGTAGGCACTTAATTGGTGTCTCAGGCAGCACACGCTGTCTAAGCATGCTAACGAGAACTGATTGTCTTTGCAGTGAACAAGGTATACTGCCTCTCCACTGGATGAAGAGTCCACACATGTGTCAGATTGTAGTCCTCCAGCAGCCTCTGTAAATGGACAGAGGAGGCCTAATGGGGCTCACGATTATTCCTATCCAACCATGGTGCAGCTGTGCAGTTCCAGTCACCAACCACAATCAGAAAGTTTCCATTGTCTCTGCAGCTCCTCAACGCCTCATACAAAGTTTCCAGTACAGCTAGATTCTTTATTCCTGTGCTGGGCATGTACACGCACACAAAAACCACTGTAGAATTTTGAAAAAGCACTGCCCTCTTAGAACGGTCTCTAGCACCGTTTAAATTTAAAGACACACATTCGAAATCACACATAGTGGTTATTGTCTGTTTTTTCCGCTTTTTTCCACAAAGTAACATGAAAGTAAAATGAAGAAACAATACAAAAAATCATATTCATTGGCCAATTGACCTCTAACTTTCAGTAACAGTTTTTTTTAAACGATACACTTCTAGATCACTGAGAACATCCTGCTCTGTGCTAAGTGTAAGGGGCCTCGCAACCTCCACAAACAATTTAAGGTTTGGGAAAAACCTAATCTCATCCCTTTGGTTTCCTGTAAAAATTAGTTATTTTGGCAACAGAGTAGGACTCCCCAGAAAGAGTAGTATCTGTTGGGGATGCTGTGTTGTCTTTTTAGTGCAAACTACTTTAGAATACTTATCGGTGATCTGAGAATTAACAACTCCTTTCTTACTTAGAAAAATATTCAAAGATTCCTCATCTGACATATTTGATTCCAAATAGTTACAGTCACTGTATTCCTCTACAATTTCTTTGAGCTCCTCCTGGCTCTGAGATACAGAACCAGAATCAGCCAACACCTGCTCCTCACTATTAATGATATTGTTCTCATTCATACTGCCAGAAGGCAGCACACTCTCCAAATCACTCGTGGGTTCTCCAGAACGCGTGGGTGGATCAGCTGGGGGGAGTGTAAGGGGAACAGTCAGCACCGGACGGTGGATGAGATCATCCATAATGTTGTCAGTGGGAGGTGGGGGGGCAGCAGTAGTAGTAGCCATAGACTCCACAGACTCTGTTGTTACATCAACGACGGGCTGTGGTACATTTGCGCATTACACCGCAGGAGGAATAGATACTTCTGCTGTGAGTTCAGAGTGTGCGTCATTACGCACAGCGAGTAGCGCAGCAAATGGAGCGGCGAGTGGAGCAGCGTTCATCCGCTCTGGACAATTTCTGATTAAATGTCCTTCGGCTTTACATTTGAAACACTTCATTGTCTCTGATGTAGCAAAAATGACAATTAAATCCATCGATCTTGAAACTGACTGACACATTTAACTCCGACTCATTGTCTTAAAGAACCATCAGCAACTGCCTTCGATGACAGATCACGTTTCAGAAGAGATTTACAGCCTAACGACATCATCTTGAGAGGAGACACAACTTGACCAAAGCGCGATAGTTATTTTACTAAGATATCATCTCTGATTCATAGAGGTGCATTTGAGTTGGTGATTTGCAGGACTCACCAGAGGAAGGACAGCTGTATACGTTCCTTGTATCACTGCTCCTTTCTCGACCACCTCAGCAACCAAGTCCATAGAAGCCAGGAACAGCACCACTGCTCCATTCATCAGAGAAGCAGACTTTAAATTTACATATTCAACTTCTTTTCCACACAAACGTCCAGAAATCAGTATATTCCTAAAAAAAAGAGTGAAAACGTACTCCCGTACGCACGCTCTTGCAACCAAACAACCGGAAGAGAGAGAGCGAGAGAGACTGAAATGGGAAATTCAACCGGTGGAGCATGAGCTGTGAGATATAAAAGTAATCGATTTAGAAACTCCTTTTGTATATCTGTGGGTCTTCTGAATAAGCAGAGGATATTAGAGAAGCAGTTTTGTATCAGTGATTAGCAGCTGCGGAGTTAGGGGGTGGCTACTTGGGCTTGAGCTACGGATGTTTTCTGAGAAGCCCCGAATCTGGATTTCAATTTTGAAATAGGAAAAAAGCTTCTCTGAAATAGTTGCAGTACCAGAGCTCACCAGAGGGGTAGCAGCTATGTAAAGTAGTCTTTATAGAGCCTCCCTGAGCCACCTGAAGAAGAAAGCAGCTGCTTCGGCAGCTTCAGCAGCCTGCCGGCGGGGGATGGGGGAAGAGGAGATACCGCTGCATAAACACCTGCAGGCACTGGCGGTTTTAGACAGGGGCCAGTGCCCCTGTAGAACCACCCCTGGCCCCCGTTAGGGCCCCTGTGCTGAGGAGATAATTAATTTTGTAATGAGATTTACACTGGTATGGAAACCAGAACCAATACGCAGCGTTGCACACGGAGTCTTTAGTGTGCTGCACGCTCAGTGCACTGAGTTGTTTATCTCGCGGATTTCAAGGCAAGAAGAGGAAGAAAGAATAAAGAGCGCAATAAGTTGTTGACGACGGCCAACGGGAGGAGACACAAAGGTGAGCAATATGATTACATTTTATGTTATCAATGTTTGATTTGTAGTCACGCGTTTGTTTACTGCAAGCAAATCCAGTTTCATTGTTTTAATTAGTTTTTAATTCAGTTCATACAGTGTTGTGGAGTGACTTATGTTCTTTGTAATATTATTTTAAATATACAACATAAATTATCTTGTTACACTCTGAACATTAGCTATATTGATCAAAGATCATTTTTTTCACCTGTTAGACATTTGCTATTCCTTTTGCTTTTCACAGGCAGTAGTTATGGAAAGCAAAGAACAGCAGAGACAGAGAAACAACAACAGAGAGAAAGGGAAAGAAGATCATGAGCGAGCCAAGGAGCAGGATGAAAGGCAGAAGCAGTTGGTTGGAGAGGAACTCAGATTAGAAACAGAAAGTATCAATCCTGAGAGGGAGGAGGAAGATGTAGCCTGTGAGGGAGAGATTGAGGAGCAGAGAGACAACCAGGGGAACATTAATCATATACGCCGTGTATGCCATCAGGTTTGTAATGTTGAGCTAACTATGTGTGTGGCAGGTGATTCCAATTTAAACCCTGTAAACAGCATATGAAGAATGCTGACTGTAAACCTGTTTAATTATGATGAATAGATAAGATAACAAGCTAATTTTTACATTAATATTGTTGTCAGTTACATACTCATGTTCTCTTTTCAGACATCAGCAAAAGCAGGGATGATCCACCAGTTCAACCTAATCTAAGGACATTCCCAGCCACATTAAGGGGGGACAGAAGACGGAGCTTCCAGCCAAGCTGGTATGAAAGTCATCCTTGGGTTGAATATTCCATTATTATGGACTCAGTCTATTGTCATGCATGCAGACATTTCAGCCCACCAAATAGTTGAGGCAGTGTGTTTGACTCACTAAATGGCTTTAGAAACTGGAAAAAAGCAACTGAGAGGGGAGAGGGGTTTTCAGTTCATGCAAAGTCTGACAGGCACAAGGAAGCAACGATGGCATGGAGGGACTACCAGAGGGCTGTGAAAGCTAATAAATTAGAAACTATCCTTAACAAAGCGCACAGTAGACAAGTTAAAGAAAATCCCGAGTATATTAAAACAATTGGTGAAGTGATATTGCTGACAGCCAGACAAAACATAGCACAGAGAGAACACGATGAGTCTGAGGAATCAATAAACAAAGGCAATTTCAGGGAAATTTTTGAAACAGTTGCAAATCATGATCCAGATTTTAAGCATATGTGAATGGATTGACATCAATTCACAACGCAAAATACACAAGCAAGGTCATTCAGAATGAAGTTCTGGATTGTTTGCCGGAACAGGTCCGTTCGGAAATAATTGAAGTAAAAAGCAGTCAGTACTTCAGCATCATGGCTGATGAGACAAACATGTCTCAAAACAGGAGCAGATTTTCATTTGTACTCTGGTACCATTATGATGGAAAAATAAAGGAGAGTTTTCTCCATTTTGAATCTGTTGAAAGGCTAGATGCAGTGGGACTTACTGAAAGGATAGTCCACTTATTGGAACGTCACGGCTTGGACTACAAAAACAACCTGGTAGGCCAAGCATATGATGGTGCTGCTGTAATGAGTGGTAGGCATTCAGTGGTACAGGGTAAGATTAGGTAGAAAGCTAAATTTGCAATTTACATCCACTGCAGTGCCCACTGTCTTAATTTAGTTCTAGTTGATGCTACTAAAGCAGTCCCCGAAGCAGAGGAGTTCTTTGCTCTCTTACAGAGTCTTTTTGTTTTTACCTCTGGCTCACATGTGCATCTCAAATGGCTAGCTGTACAAAATGAGATGTATGGCAGCAAACGGGAGCTCCAAAAACTAAGTGAAACACGATGGGCTTGTCGATTCATAGCTCTATGCAACATAGTGGATAGATAACCTACCCTAAAACGTATTCTGCATGAGATGGCACAAGAGCACAGGGGAGACAAGTCTTTAGAAGCTCGTGTTCTTCTGGCCCAGATTGACCTAGAATTTGTTGTGCATCTAGTTACGCTCCATAAATTGTTTGGTGAAACAAAGCTTCTTTCCGTTATGCTGCAGTCATCAACTGTTGATCTCTCAAGAGCAGCAGATTTAGTGCAAGGCTTGGTTGATACATTGACAGAGTTCAGGCAGGAGTCCTTTTCTGACAACTTGTGGGGGGGGAAGTATTGAACATTTGTGAGCAATGTGATGCTGCCACACACTCTGTGACTAAACGACAAAGGAAGACCAGCTCCAGACTCCGTGAGTACCACATACTAAGCTCGGTTGGTCAGAGGGAGCTAGATAGAGATAAAGAAACCTACCGGTCTTCTTTTCTTTATCCTGTTATTGACTGCATGCTTAGTGAATTAAACAGACGTTTTTCAAATACCAACTGAGAGCTGATGAGAAGTTTGCAATCTCTCAACCCGAAGAGTGATGCATTTTTGAGAGACACTACTTTGTCTGAGTTTGGTCATCTTTATGATGCCAATATTGAACATCTGGGGCATGAACTGCATCAGTTCAAGAAGCTTCTGGAGAGAAAAATAAAGAGTGGTGTAATTGAAAAACCTTCTGATACAGTGGAGTTGATCCATTTCACTGAGCTATACAAGGAAGTATTCAATGAGCTCTTTAGACTGTGCAAAATCACTGTTGCACTCCCAGTGAGTTCTGCTAGTTATGAGTGGAGTTTTTCCACATTAAAACTAGTAAAAACCTACCTTCGGTCCACCATTACAGATGAGCGTCTTAGCAATGTTGGTGTGCTAAACATTGAATCCAGAAGGGCCAAGGCTTTGGACCTTGAAGCATTTGTGGACCATTTGCAAGAAAACATAAGCGCAGAATTCTATTATTATAATAGTATAAACTACAGTGTTGCCAGTGCCAGAGGATGAGAGACTACTGTTTAGAAAACATGACAGGAAAATTATTTTTCAAACTATAATAGTCTATATGTGACATTATATGTACATATGTCACGCAGGCCTAGTGTCTCCCAATTTCTTTAACTCAAGTAGCAAAGACATCTTTCCATTCTTGGTGGTTCCTCCATTTCTGTGGAGGGGCAAATGATTTAGTTTGTTTAAAAAGGGTGTCCCAACAGGCAGTCACAACATTCATGCCTATGATAAGTGAGTGGGTACAATGTTCATCTGCAACAACCACCACACCACTTCCTGGAATCTCAAGGTCTTCAATCTTGAAATCCAACAAGTAAAATTATCTAGGCAAGATTTAACATCTTGCATGATCTCCTTCAAACTCTCTTTCCAGTTTGATGGTTGTACTGACCTTGAAAAAGACTGAGAATCATTTACTGCAGTGCATGTTACTTCTTGTCTGGTGATGACCATGCTCGCCATCCAACATAAACGCCCCTTTCCTCACTGCAGCAAAATCTTCATCTGGATTCCGACGGGCATAAACTTTGAGAGCCTGAGCAACTGGACCTTCCTGCAGTCCAAATAAAAGTTGGTCCCGAAGGCCCAAATCTGAGGGAGCATTATCAGGGTCATGTCGCCGCAGCCTGCAATACAGTTCTCGTAATCTCAGAATAAATGCCTGAATGGGCTCCTTCTTCTGAGCGCAACCAAAAAATTGCGATCTTAGCATAGCTACTGGCATGTTTTCACCATACAAAGAATCCAGAAATGCAAAAACTATACGAACCTGATCCTTCTAATTATCCTCTAAAACACCAACCTGCCGCTTTGCTTCCCCTGTTAATGACCCCAAAACAATGTCAACCTTTTTCCCCTCTATAAGCTCTTGTAAACCAAGTAGCCCTTGCATTTGTTCTTTCCAGTCATTATAACTTAAATCATTCCCCGGACCTTTAAATTACGGAAGCCAGGGAGCACCTGGGTATACAGGCATCATCATTTTTATTTTATCCTTTGCACCTAGCTGCTCTCAACCGATCCTGCCAGCAACGGCAAATTATGTCACGCAGGCCTAGTGTCTCCCAATTTCTTTAACTCAAAGTATGGCAAGTCCACCAAACAGTTTACACATGGATCAGGGAGAGCAGCCACAGAACAAAGGCACAAATATCTTTCAACAGGTTTTATTTTGGTCACCGACCAGCCAAACCACTAGGGCGCTGATACAAAATGTCTTTAAATACAAAGAATAAAATTACATAAAAACCCTTCCAGTCCACACAGAGGGAAGACTTAACCCTGCCAGTTCATCCACAAACAACGTTTGTTTTCCAAGGTATGCTCCTCCTCAGCAGGCTCTCCCTGCACCTAGGACATAAAAAACTTCCACCAGTTCACTGTTGCCAAACATCACAATGCTCCTCTGGCTTCTCTCCCATGATTGAGTGTCTCTGCACTTCTTATAACCTGGATCTAATCAGTTGCACCCTCATGCACAGGTGCTACTAATTACTCTAATCCAACACAGGTAGGAGGACTCATGTTTACATGCATCACTTTTACAACACTACACACACAATCAATGAAAAACAAAATATATACACAAAATAATTAGGATTCCTCCAACCCCTGTGACACATACATGCACAAAACATGTCTTGCATCCAAAAGAAAGAAAGTTTTCTACTGTTTTACCTCACATTTTAGTTTAAAGACTACAAGTATGGTTAGTTACCATTTTGTTAGACGCTCATAAGTTATGCTTGTTTGGCTAAGTAAATTTTATTGTATGTGACTGTCTTGTTGATTTCAGTTTCTTCAAATTTGTGTGATGATAGAATGAATAGTATACAACTATTATACAACTTGTTATATCACAGAAATTTGCCTTTGAGGTTCCTCTCATATGTGGTCTGGTTGAGATTTTGTTCCAGCTTTTGTTCTGAATCTTTGGGTAGCACTGCTGGCTTCTCCTTAGGTTTTTTTGCTGTAATTAAACTACTGGAGCATATTCTATACATTGGTAGGAAAAACTCCTATTTGATTTGCATATAAAACAAAAGTTCTACCATCCAAAGGAAGACACATTTTACAGCAAACAATTAAATGTTGTCCTTTTTGTTTAATTATTTTTTTCTGTGCCCCCATGGAAAACCACTGGCCCCACTGTGGCCCCCCTGTAAAAATATTGTCTAGAACTGCCCCTGCCTGCAGGAGAAGACTCTTGCTGATTGGGACATCAGGGATGTTTTTAAATAAAAAGTACAGATTGACAACAGCAGCTGTGAAGAAACAGACCGTGATTCAGGTTTGTTAATCATATTTTAAAAGTGCTGGCTTGTTAAATGTCAATTTACTGTAAGTTTTGGTAAAGAAAATGAAACATATGAAACATGGGAGGAATATAAAAATACTTCGATAATAATCATGAAAAATAAGTAAATATCACAAAGGCAGATGTTTTCTGGATTATTAATAAACAGCTTAAAAAGAGTAAAGTAGTATTACAGTAAGTGAATAAATATAGTAAAACATTGAGGATGGGCTATAAAATATAAATATAACATTGTATATTGCAGTTTTTCATAAGTATGGGCAACAGGGTCAGAAAATCCAGTCCTATTTTTTTTTTTACTCTTTAGTCTTCAACTATAGAAGAGTATAGTGTATAGCATCTATTTAATTTTTTTAACTTATTTTAATACTCAATCTGAACAATCTGCTTGAGATCACACATCAAGCACATGAATATTTGTCACTTTTAGTTCCTCCACAATGACAAAAACCACTGATTGTGGCCCTATGTATAAACAATGAAATTAAATGTGAAATGTTCAGCTGCATTTGTGTAGCTAATCAAATAATGAGATTGCTGAAGAGGTTGGTATATAAGGTTTGTGACTTTTGCCTGGGAGTTAGGATGATGTTCTGAAGGCTGAATGTGTGCTCTGCTCCCACTAGAGAATGGGATTAAAGCCCCACTCCAGGCACAGTTTTGAAATCAGTGAACATTTCTGAAATTAAAGGGATCAGAAGTCGTAAACGCGCTGCGAAGCAGCCATTCCCTGACTCACAAGCTTCAACGGGAGAAAATACAGCATATGAGTGGTTTCTGCACCGGTGGTTGCTTCAGTAACTCTTTAGCATGCTGTCAGCTCCCAGAAAGGGATACATTAAGTACCTTATTCAGGTTGGGGATTATGCTCAGATGCTGTCATGGGAATCTTTTTTTATTGATGTAGTTTCCTGTACTGTGTGTAAAGAAAATATTGGTGACTCTGAAACAAGTGGTCAGGGTTATGAAGTTTTTAAATAATACTTTGTTATAATAAAAGCTATTTGTATGTATGTATGTATAAATACTTGCACAGAAAGCAAAGACAAACAGAAAAAATAGTGTATGAATAAAACAGAGCAGGAAAAACATTAGAGACCAGATTTATATCTAAGACAATAAGAAATTAGCAGCCCATTTGCTCTTGAGGGTTTAAATGAAGGCAACTGGACTTTTTCTTCTTGTATTGAAAAATGTTCATCTCTCATCCGAGAGGCTTCGTCCAATCCAGTCTTTAGGAACTGAAGAAGCCTCTTGGATGAGAGACAAAATGTTTTCAAGACAAGAAGAAAAAGTCCAGTTGCCTTCATTTAAACTCTCAAGACTACCATGTTTTGGATGACTGAAAATCTACATCAATGTAGCCCATTTCCCTTATATTGTCAGCTGTTATTGGATTCAAGCAGTATTCCCTGGACCAGTGATCTGAGGTGACTTCAATCAACAGCTGACTATGATGCTGTTAATAGTTAAAATTGCTGATAGAATGTTGTTTAGCTTATTTAAAGCATAGTAATTCATTCTTTTTATACATATGTGTGTGTGTGTGTGTGTGTGTGTGTGTGTGTGTGTGTGTGTGTGTGTGTGTGTGTGTGTGTGTGTATGTGTGTGTGTGTGTGTGTCTATAATATTTTGCAAATCAGCCATCTGGGCTAAGCCCCTGTTCTCCTTCAGTCCTAAATCCGCCCCTGGTGGTTAGAAGGGTTCCAGAAGTTATTATTTCTTAAATGGATCTTGAAGTGGGAAATGAAGGTCTTACTTGGAAGCCAGACATGTGGATGCTTGGAAGAGGTAAGTAAACAGTGTGCTGAGATTTGAAGGGATGGGTGGATTGGTGATCCAGAGTTTAGCTTCATCTCTGCAGGTTGAAGTGTTGGAGGGTGACCAGGCAGGTGCATAGCTGTCAAGTATCCCGTTTTGGCCGGGAAAATACCGTATTTTACCCCACTTTCCCGCCGTTCTCCCGTATTATTATTTTCCCGTAAATCTCCCTTATTATATATATATTTAAAGTTCTGCCTCTGCCTCTCCAAACTGATCTCTGGAACAGTAGGAGGGGATAATGCTCCTTCAAGCTGGTAACATTCTTGCTTCATTGCTATTTTCCACATGATATTTTCTGCAGTCAGAGGGAGTACAAATTCACAGACTTGACGAAGAAATGTGCAGGCTGATTAGGAGGATCCTGGGCTTCCTCATACCAGCTAGGGCCATGGTGGGTAAACCTCTCAGGGAGGTGGAGTATGGAGAAGGACATCAGCTGGCTGATGAAGAGCTCTTTATCGGAGCAGACACAAAGGCCTTCAATGAAAAGCGCAGAGCTTCCTCTTTCCGCTGAGAAGAAAATCTTTCAGTGAGTATAAACCAGCGTTTATATAATTGTTATCTGTTGACATTGTGAGATAATAGGCTGAAGTGTAACTAAAATGCTTCTTCCAATGCAGTTTTTTTTTTACTCTTATGCTGTTGTAGATCTGTGAGAAGATTCTATGAAGCAGGGCTTCAGAAGATGTTCTCTTCCTTTCCCCTTGACCATCCACTCCTGAGGGACCTGAAAATTCTTGACCCTGCTGCTCGCCTCGACATTACTCCAGGGACAGGTAGATGTCAGGGGCAGTTCCCCATTGATAGAATGTTTGCATTGATGAAATAAACTTGCATGATTTTAGATCTGCAATGTTCAGTTCAACACTTGCTTTATTTTACATTGGAAAGGCTAGCGGCCCTTTTCCCTCAGTTGAGCTTAAGTGAAGATAGGCTGAGAGAGGAACTCATTGACTACCAGGTGACAGATAGCAAGCTACCCCAAGACAACGTTGACAGATTCTGGGGCATGGTAGGGAAGGATGTGAGGTTCAGTGAGCTTCCAAGATTAATGAAGGCTTTACTCTGCATTCCCCACAGCAATGCCAGTTCTGAAAGGGTGTTTAGTATGGTTAGAAGAATTGTTACAGAGAACAGGATGTCATTGGACAATAGTACTGTTTGTGCTTTACTGTCATGTAAAATCAACCACTCTGGCCCAGCACACAAATACACTCCTTCCAAAAAAGTGTTAAAGAATGCAAAATCTGCAACAAACTTGTACAATAAGTCACTAATGAATGTCAGAGAGCCACAGGAGTGAATATGATATAGTAAAAGAAAATATGAAATGAAAATGAAATGGAAATGTTTGACTTAAAGACCAGCATTGGGAAATAAACTTTAAGTATGTAATGTATTAAATAGCATATGAACTGAAAAATGTTAAATCAATAAATGTGCTTGATTTACCCTTTTGTGTTTTCATTTAGGCTGTGATATAACATGATGTTCACAGCAGTTCAGTGTCAACAAAGGTATGCCTATCAGATTCTGAACACCTAATTGTAGTTAATTGGTTAAAAAGTGATTATAGACTTTTTTGTACATCCATCCTAAAATGTACGAGATACTATAGGTTGGTTGTGGTGGCGGTTTGGCTCGTGGCTGATGGAATTTTCCCTTATTTTCAAATTCAAAACTTGACAGATATGGGCAGGTGGCTGAGTATTACATTTGTGGTGGTGAGTATGGTTAGTGTTTTCCAGAAAGGAGTGGTTTAGAGGCTGACTAGGGAGGAACCTAGTAGGGACTAGTAGGAGACATTCCTCTCCCCAGCCAGTTGGGCCAGCTCCTCAGGAGGAATCCAGAGGCATTCCCTGGCCAGCCGGGAGACATAGTCCCTCCAGCGAGTCCTGGGTCTTCCCTTGGGCATCCTCCTGGTGGGACGTGCCTGGAACACCTCACCAGGGAGGACCCAGGAGGCATCCTGACCAGATGTCCGAGCCACCTCAACTGGCTCCTCTCGATGGAGGACCAGCGGCTCTACTCTGAGCTCCCTCCGGATCATCGAGCTTCTCACCCTATCTCTAAGGGACACCCAGACACCCTGCGGAGGAAACTTATTTCACCCTCCGGTATCAGTGATCTCGTTCTTTCAGTCACCACCCAGACTTCATGACCATAGATGAGGGTAGGAATGTAGATCGACCAGTAAAGCTGTATATCACATTCAGATGAAACAGACAGGACCACATCATCTGCAAAAAGCAGAGACCGGATCCTAAGGCCACCAAAACGGATCCCTCGAAACACCTTGGCTGGGCATAGAAATTCTGTCCATAAATGTTATGAACAGGATCGGTGACAAAGGGCAAACTTGGCGGAATTCAACTCTCACTTGAAACAAGCCCGACTTACTGCTGACAATGCGAAGCAAACTCTGACACCAGTCATAAAAGGGACCTAACAGCCCGTATAGAAGGACCCGGTACCCCATACTCCTGGAGTAGCCCCCAAAGGACTCCCCGAGGGACACAGTCGAACACCTTCTCCAAGTCCACAAAACACATGTTGACCAGTTGGGCAAACTCCCACGCACCCTCCAGGATACCACTGAGGGTGTAGAACTGGTTCAGTGTTCCACAGCTAGGACGAAAACCGCGTTGTTCCTCCTGAATCAGAGGTTCAACTATCTGTCGGACCCTCCTCTCCAAAACCCCTGACTAGACATTACCAGGGATGCTCAGAAGTGTGATCCCCTTATAGTTGGACCCGGTTGCCAGTCCAAGGGAACTGCCCCTGATGTCCATGCAATATTGAAGAGCCTATTCCAGGCTTTATATTTGGGAGTGTTGAAACCTGTGGTTAATCGTTACTATTATCAGTTAAACTATTTTGAGTTAACTAATCATCAACAACCGTTTCGGGTTTGCTTAATTTTAAACAAAGATTTTCGGCACTACAACAAGCCTATTTCCCCTTAGCCCTTTATGAAAGTCAGAGTAATTCAGCTTCAGCTTACTTAATCAGTAGATATGCGTAAATATTTCTGAATCTTTCGGCAATCTTAACTTACAGTTCCCTCCGCTCTCATATCGTAAAGCTTATGCCCAACTATTTTGGGTTCTCTTCAATTTAGGTTAAAGGGGATATTTTCAATTCTATAACGAATCTAATTTTCATACACCCTATATAAAAATCTGAGATATTCAGTCTCAGCTTACTTAAACAGTAGATATGCATAAATACCTCTGAATCCTTCAGCAATCTTGACTTACAGTTCTCTCTGCTTTTGAATAGTGAAAACTCTCTGTTCTGATCACTAAAGTTCGTTAAGGTACTTTCAGCCCCGGACGCTTACTTTACCTCATCTTACAACTTTAAGCAATACATATATTTATATTTATATATGCAGATTGAATATATAGAGCTAAGCGGCTACCCTGAGCCTACTCGTTTAATGGATTTCTTCAGAGATTGTCCAATTTGTGTCACTGGACCTCGATAATGATGTACCCATTTAATTAATTTACAACCTTTCCGTAACCAGACAGCTATTCACACGAGAAAAAGAAATGATACACCACCTACATGTATCGCAGTACGTGTTATTTTATGGACCCTCCTGGTTTCCTGAACTGCATACTGAACGCAAACATCAGACTTACGTTAACAGTGTGAGAACCGATGTCGGCAACTCTTCCCGCATCAGGACCAACCGGAGCTGTGCAGTTTAAGATGGCTGCGCTGACCACAAGTTATCAAGGTTACGGAAACAAGCTACTCACTTTTCAAGATTGGTTTCCCATTAATCAATCACACAGCCGAAGAACAGGTTAGAGGCACCTCTGTCAGTCACTTCTTGAGGTCTGAAATTCTTGGTGTCCCCTGATCACCAGACACAGTGGTGATGCTTGTGGTCAGCCGTCTTTAGCTATCTCTCAACCCCCAGGATCTGAATTATGAGGGAGAGCCCTCCTTACCGGGTCTTTATGTGACTCCCCTCACAGAATTGAGTTAACACTCTTCAGAATAAATAACTTCAAATAGAAGAAGTAACTTTAATTTTAACTCAAAAAGGAATTACAATATACACTCCAGAAGAGTACTGCCTCAGTAAAAGTCCTAACAACCTTCTCACATAAACCCCCAAAAAGCCTTCAACAACTTTACAAATCCAAAACCCCCAAAACTCACAACTCTAAATTCTTTGTAACATCAAGCACATATATAGATAGATTGTGAAGTGGGATGTGTCTTATTCATCTGACATGTGAATATTAGCATATTACTTTTGCAGTTTCTATCTAAACAGTTCATGATAGCTGAAAAGCCCCCCTTTCTCTTCTTCTTCCTCCTGCCAGGCTCCTCCTGTCACCGTCTGAGGCCCTGTCCACACGTAGCCGGTCTCTCACAAAACAGAGATATTTTTCAACGGTTTGACCTGTTATCCACACGTAGCCGGAGGTTTTCGGGACCAAAAACTAAGCTTTTTAAAAACTCCAGCCAAAGTGGAGATTTGCGTTTTCTCAGTTTTCAGTATCTGCGTGCGGACGGTTGAAAACTGAGTTTTAAGAGCCGTAACGTCACTATCCGCAACACAAAATGCTCCAAGACCACATGTACGACTTGTGTTTACTCTCGAAAACAGCATTTATTTCCTCAGCGCTGTGTTGGTATCATCCATTGTTAAAGCGCGTCTTGTTTGTTTGCTTTTATAAGCTGTATGACTGCTGCGTGCTGAAGATAGAGGATATAAAGTTTCTCTTGGTGGATAGGAATGGGGAGAACTACTGCGCCCTACAGGTTTGCCACGTCTATGAATGTGCTGAAAAACGCATTTATCCGGTTACGTGTGGATGGAGATTTCTTTTTTCAAGGAGCAGAGAAAAATCTTCGTTAGAAAAACCCGGCTACGTGTGGACATGGCCTGACTCTCCTCCGTGCAGTTCCTCAGTTATGCAAATGAGGTGAGCTCGGCTCCCAGCGTCACCCCAGAGACCAACAAAGCTCTTCTCACACAGACTGAGACTTTAAGCAGTAGATGTTATTATTACACAAATAGTCTTCTAGTAATGGAGCTTTTATTATAGAACACACACTTTATAAGCACACATGATTATATGAATATAAAACATTAATAAATTCAATTCATAAGAAAGCACGAGACATAAAAGAACTTTATCATCCCCCACCTGAGTGTCAATCATTAGCCCATCCTATATGCAGAAGTACTTGGTATAAAATTCCCATCATTAAATCCAAGAGGGATTCCAACAGCAGTAATTAGTGTATAAATGGAAGCTCCGCTTTAAGGTGTACCCACAGGTAGGGGGATACCAGTATTCACACATGGAGTCTTGAGCTGAGGTTACAGCATATACATCGTGTTAGAATCTGTACCATACAAATAAAAACTTTTATGAACGATATAGCACACACAAGCCAACCCTGTCAGGCTCCCTTATACTGAACAGTACTAAGCAGTTAACAAAAAACACCTGAACAATTTAAATACATGTACGGGTATTGACATCAAATTCCTACTGTAGCACAGATATAAGTACAGACTCCAAGTCAGCAGATCTTTTCATCATACAAATAATTTGTATATTTATTTCACAGATTACATACAAACATTTGAATCTATTAGTCTTAAAACAGATTTTTTCTCCTGTTTTGGTGATTTCTTGAAAAAACCTGTATTAACCAATCCATGTCATGCTATCTTGTTCTTATAGCCTCAATGCTAAGGGCACCCAGGTTGTTCAGTTTGTCATTTGACGAAGTTGTGCGCAAATGGGTTGCGATTAGTTCAAGCACTGAAAAGCTTCTCTCGCAGGCTGCTGTGCTTACAGGTAATGAAAATGCTATCTTGGAGGGACAAACAAGTTCATGAAAAACATCCCTGTGACACTCAAGAAACACTGCAAATTCTGCAACACTTTAAAGTGGCTTCATTCAATTTTGCTTTTTTCTTTCCAAACGCCTCCTTGTTTGATGGAGTTCATGACTTAGATCCTCAAGATCACTTTCATAAAATCCTGCCAAGCGACAGACTGCTTCTTGTTGGAGAAAACTTGAGCTTTTTGGATCAGGAGCTTGTACCCTCATTATGTCACAGCTGTCTTTGGAGAAACGTTTGTCTATCTCTCTAATTATTGTGTCCACAGAATAGTAGAATAGTTTGATCTGAAAATAATCGTTGTCCCCAGTTTTGCATTTGTCCTGACCTACTGTAGATGTGATGATAGACCCACTAAGTCTGGTAGATAATGTTTGAGATCTCTTCCCTGCATTTTCAATGGCTATGTTACACCATGTGGCGGTGTTAACTACATCTTTCCATAGAAGGTCAATAAATGATTCACTCCTGTACTCTTGAAAGGAGTCTTTCAGAGCATTAACCAAATCCACTGCCATACCCAGGTCAAGTGAGGGAGACTGGAGGGTGTATCAAAGGTGCTTTGCATCCCCAAGGAATCTTCAGAGACTTACAAGAAGACGAACAAAGCTTAGGTCTATCTGAGAAAGTAAACCTCTGGCATCTACAGATCTTTCTCCCATATTTTTAGCTGCAATGTCATGAAGAACACGATGCGCACCAGGTAAGAGATCCATAACCCAGGCTTTCCAACAAACGCGTCAGCAGCATGTTAAATGGACTCTAAGGAAGTTTGAAATGTTGATTGCCCCATCAGGCCAAAGGCGTAACTGCAGTCTTAACGGTAAACTCGTGCATGAGGCGTGCATGTTGTACGTGCACTTGCAAGCGATCATAAACAACGTAGTCAGCTCTATACTCGACAATTTCCAGCTTTGCACGCATAACTTCGACTGAGGTAATAAATGTGATAGAAGATATTTAGACCAAATCAATTTTAGTGTATTTCTAGGATATGATACCTGGGAAAATTTGTAGCAAAGTGAGTCAAGTATGAAGCCAAATAATAAAGATAAATTAATAAATCATGTTGATTAATAAATCACCTGAGTTAATTTTTTGAAGAAAAAATTACAAATACAAAACAAATGTTAATGTATTTTTTTATTCTTTTTTTTAATTTATATATTACTTGAGTAATATAATGAAGCATTGCTAATCCCACTTGAGTAAAATTTTAGATGCTTCACAGAATGAAAAGCAAACATATTTTAACCCAAAATGGAGCTACACTCTGTTACAGGAAAGCTCCTGTTTGTACATATAATTTTTAATGTAATCTGAATGATGAGCTTTTTGTTTCATTTTGAAGTCAAGTGAATATACAGTAAACGCTGTAAATGGTCACTGGAAGTACATTTTACCTTGTAAGATATATTAATCCGCTACTTGCGGAGTACCACAGGGTTCAGTGCTTGGGCCGATTCTTTTTACTATGTATATGCTTCCTATTGGTAAAATAATTAGGCAGCATGGGATAAAATTCCATAGTTACGCTGATGATACACAGCTATATCTATCCATAAATCCTGATGAATCCAATCAGTTAGGTAGACTACAGGCATGTCTGGAAGACATAAACATTTGGATGGCTCTAAACTTCTTGCTTCTGAATTCTGATAAAACAGAAGTTGTCTTCTTTGGATCGGAATCTCTGAAAAAGAAACTACTTAGTCAACCCCTTCACCTAGACGGCATTAAATTAGCCTCCAGTAATAAAGCAAAGAAGCTCTGTGTCATTTTTGACCAAGATATGTCATTTAGAACTTACATTAAAGAAGTCTGTAGGATTTCCTTTTTTCACCTTAGGAATATTGCAAAAAATAGAACCATCCTGTCCAGGAAGGATGCTGAAAAAATGAATTGAATTGAATTTTTTTTTGTAATAATTTTATTTTGTTTTATTTTACTATGTATGAAATACCTGAATTTACCAAGAATTTCATGCTTAGGTGTCTGATATTTTAAAAGCAGATGTTACACAGTACACAAGCAACTTTTTTACCAAAACCTTTTTCACTGAGTAGCATTTTTGATAGCTACTTTTACTCAAGTAAAGGTACTGTTACTATTACTTTAGTACAACTTTTGTGTACTCTACCCACATTTGTTGGTATTTTGCACCAAGGTAAAGTATTAACAACATTGTTTTTTTCATTGTAAACACAAAACCCTGACCAAAACACTTTATGCCTTGTTTCAGTTAAGTTTATATAAAACATGCATTTCATCACATTCACCTGTAAACCTTCTTATGCTTCTTTTGAGGAATCCAGTCCAACTGATTATTCACAAGTTTCTGAGGAGAGCAGGAAGAGGAGCAGGTGGAGGGACACCAGGGTCAGTGAGCTCGGTGCACCTGCTGCATTTGCCGACTGATGCATTCAGACCTGGAAAATAAGTACTGTAGACAGGATCCAGAAGGGTGTCTGAGCAGACGTGCTCCTTTTAACTTGTTCTTCTTGGATGAAGGAATCTTGCGTTTGGCTCGGCCGACGTGGAGTGACGTGGTGGCTCTGCGTGACAGCCAAGAATCTGGATCTGGTAACCGGGAGTATCGTTACTCTTCCTACAGAGTATTTAGCAACATGGACTTTTTGGCGCAGACAATCAGCTTGTGATTTTCTTCATGCTGTGTATGGAGGATCAGGGACAAAACCCCCGACCCATTTGTGGTTTACGTTGGTTTTAAAGAAGTCCCATTCCACAGAAACCAACATGAAACTCATGAC
Source organism: Apricaphanius iberus (assembly GCA_028564705.1). NCBI lineage: Eukaryota > Metazoa > Chordata > Actinopteri > Cyprinodontiformes > Aphaniidae > Apricaphanius > Apricaphanius iberus. The sequence goes on along the minus strand of JAPXFQ010001038.1, from coordinate 31,581 downwards.
CAACTCAGAAATACTATTTACTTTTATTGTTATTGTAGCAAAACATTCTTGCAGATATGTATTTGTCATAATTACATACATAAATTTGCTCTGTTCGGCTTAGAATGTTATCAGCTTTTGCTAGGGGATTACTTATCAAGTCCTGGAAAAGGATAAAATAAAGAAATTAGAATTATGTAATTTTCTTCCACCAAAATGGAGAAGACAATTGGTTATCATCATTATCTCTCCTCTGCATTGCGGTGTCAGCACCAATTCAGCTGTAGGAGGAGGGATGATCCTGGAGACAGGACCCAGGGCCCTGGGGTCATCTGGCTGAATGCTTCTTTTTGGGAGTCCCCCGGCCCCCATGCTGTTCACATGCACTGGAAGGTGGTTATGGTGTTTGTAGTCCAATGCAGCAAGGAATGTCCTGGCTTCATAGACGCCATATGAGAATGCAAAGCGTTTCCCCGCGTACATCAAGATGTTTTTTCTGGGAAGACTCAAGCTTAGAAGTGGTCCTGCAAAGAGACAAACAAAATAAAAACTGCCATGTCTGTAGAGCAAATAAAATCCACCATAGTGATATATAATTTTGTGGAAGGGATCATGCAACGATACAGATGCTAGTATTGGGGCGACATTGTTCTAATTTCAGCCAGAGCAAAAACTACAAACTGTCTTGGTGTTCATTCTCTTTTTTTTTGTGGTAGAAGTATCCAGTAAATTCTTTTAGAAAAATTACAAGAAAAAAAAATCATAATTATAAAACATATGAGATTGGAGATAAATAATCTTAAATCATGTAGGTCTAAAGCTCCTTTTCCATCAAACTCAATTCTGGTTCTAAAAACAGCAGAATATAATAATATAGGAGCAAAATATGACAATACATACTGACATATACACACATATACATATTTCAGAGAGAATAATTTGTTACTTATACACTTGTTTTCAAAACTACTGGATCAACTAAAGCTTCATCCTGTTGATCCATTGAGTTGATGCTACACAGAAAAAAAGCCTATAGCCTACATAAATTACAAAAACAGGGTAACTGCTCATCAAACAGGAACCTATTTATTTTTTGTGATGAGGAGAGCAATAACCAGGAACAGGAGTTGCATTTTGTTTACTTTATAATTACCTATCAGACTCCAATAGTTCTACAAAGTTTATATACTCCGGTAAAGTTAGAACTTTTTTTTTTCTCATAATCCCAACAAATTAGCTAAACAATGCTCAGCTGTGAACACGACAGACAGGTAGCCTAAAACATGTTCCTACTGCGGACGAAGTACACAAACCCCCGCTTTGAACGAGTCTACTCTTTTACCCCCACATATTTCCTAAATACTATTTAGTTAAGATTTCTTACCTTTCAAGCAAACATGACGCCAGCTGCAGGTCTTTTCTCATACCGAGAGATTCAGCGTTCTCCTCTCAAAGCCGGCCACACCGATGTTTTCTCTGGCTCTTTGCCTACATCGATCCGACTCGTGTTTCTCCCTCTTTATAGCGCTGGAATAAACTCTTGGTTATCATGGGCTGGAGTGTTGGTGGTGCTTTAAGCAGCTCTCTTCTTGTTCTCGGCAGAATCATAGGGCAGAATCCATGCTTCCAACGCTATCCCTGCTACAGTTTTAGCTGCAGGAAGCGATTGAACGTGAACGCGCATGACGTCGTCACACATTAGGAGGCGCAGAGGGAGCGCTACTTTTTCGACCCGAACAGTAACAAAAAATAATTAATAAAGTTATTTTACAGGCATATAGAAGCAACCACGGTGAAAAGCCCAGGGCTCTTTTTACTGACCAGGACATTGCTGGATTATGTATGAGGAAGAAATTTTGCAGCTCTATACATTTATTTGCTGTTAAACTTCCTTAAGAGTCCCTTTAAAGGAGCAGCGCGTTTTGCTTGCGAATTCTGCTGCTTGGCCCTGTCCACTGAGGCAAGTAGCAGCAGGGAAGCAACTGTCACAGAGAAAGCAGGAAAAAGTATTTATTTTGGTAAGTTCACTGTAGTTTAATTATTAAAGGCCCACTTATTTTAGCTTGCATAACTGAAAAGGATGCATATAGAATGTGTGTGTGTGTGGGGGGGGCATCACGTAGCATAAACTCACCTTCTTGCCCCAAAACAGAAGATACATCACTACATGCTTTATCCTTCTTTACGTCTTTATACAAAGTGTGACTGGGGTTGAACAGGATTGAGTGTTTCTCCACTTCAATGATCAACCGTTCGTCAGCCACGATGAAACACAAATGAGACGCTCCTGCGAGGTACTGCCTTTTCAACACGCCACACAGGTAGTGACCTTTTTTTAAGTAAAGCAACCGGAAAGCAGCACGTTTCTTTTATTTTGAAAATTTCCGGATGCCGAGCCATCTGATTTTCTTTCTTCCCCTATCCAAAATGTTGAAATGTACACATTTCAGAGGCGTACCAACTAGAAAATAGGACTGCCGCGTATATTTAGAAAATGGCTGCGACATGTATCTACATGTCCATCTAGTGTCAAAAAGGGCGTCAGTTTGTTTTTAAAATTGGTGGGGACATAATTATAAACTTGAATGTGGTTTGAAGATATTTATTTAGCCTCTAAGTATTCATCCGTTTCATGTTTTCTTACAATACCACTGCAGAGTATAAACGCAGTGGCAGCTGGTGGAATTTTCTCCAGGGGGGGCTATGATGATGGTTAGATATTAGGGTTGTGAAACGATCATTCTTTTAACCTAATTAATTAAGGGATAGCTGTGAATTAATCCCGACTAATTGAACATTCCTAAATATGACTTAAAAACTACAATTTGTAGAGTAAAGGACAAATCCAATTGCCACAGCTCTTTTTTACAGAGATTAGTAGAATTTTGTTTTTAACTCCACAATCATATTCACGCACTGACTACATACATTCGTACATTGACATATCGATCTTTTAAGAAGTTGATAAGGCAAACTAACTGGCTGAAATGTTCTGTATGTAAAGATGAATGTTTCTTAATCATACTGTATTGGACAACCCTAAGCATCTTCTTAATAGGACTATCCTACAACAACAATAATTTCCGTCAGATGCTTCAACAGTGTTGCTGCTTCACAGACTGCTACTGTCAATGAGGAAACACTGAGCGATCTATAGAGGTTCTGGTTCAGACTTGGATCACTCTGTTAACACTGGGAGAACCTGCCAGAGCTCCACTTAAAGCCAGTCAGAATATGAGAAGATGTGGTGGAGAAAAAGCTGTTATATTTATTTTGCTCTTTAATATTTCCAAATAGCTGCTGATACAGGTTTGGGTGATATAAATGTGAGGAGGGAGATGATGTGTGTGATCTCATATGAAAAATGAGAACAAATGAAAGGTAAGGCAGAAATAACCGAAATATATGAACAAACTTAATATTTGGATAGTAGCAGCTGTGTTAAGTATCAAATAAATCAAATGTAATATAGATTTCTTAATAAAATGTCACAATTTACTGTTTTCCAAAATGTAAACACTCAGCAGACAAACTATCCAAGTCATCAATCTACACAATAGGAATACATGCTCTTATTGTGAAGTAGCGGAGTCTGCACTACAGCTACTTCCGCTAATCAGTTAGCACTAATTTTAGTCCGAAAACATTACTTATTACTGAATAATGCGCATTTTTAATGCAGCGATGCCTTTGTTCGTCTCCAACTCCCGCGGTCTGACCTGTTAATCAGCCGCGCTGTATGACAGACGTCCGTGACGTTGTTTGACTTCAGCCGCTTCAGCCCCACAGTTGGAGGGGGATGATATGTAAGCCCCGCCCCCTTAGGGTGCACCTCTCCTGCGACCCAAGGCGTCCTATCTTTTGTAATGAAGAGGAGCTACTGCGCATGTACAACTTCTAACGAGAATCTATGACTGTGTCCGAATTCAGGGGCTGGATCCTTCCAAGGACCCGGTCTACTCGGTCTACGTGGGCTGGGTCCTTCGTCGACCGGGTAGACCGGATGTTAACGGCTGCGAATTTGGATGGTCTAGCCTTCAGTTGAATTCCCGCCCCCACTTTGCCGAACGTCCTGTCGCCTAGCAACCGCGATCACGCTAAACCAGCCGGTAAAGCAAGAAATATTCCCCAGTATTTTACTCACCTTTTTTACTCTAGAGAAGCAACAAGTTTTACTGTCTGCGCCATGTTTTATATCTCTGGCTGAGAGGTCATCATATCAAGATCATTTTATTTAATCCAGGTTACTACTTAAGATAGCTACTATCATGATAATTTCTGCAATTGAATGACTAGTGATCAAATGTACAAATTAGTAATATTACATTTTTTATATTCATTTTAACCCTTAAAAACTTAAGCTTAAAATTATATATGCCTTTTGGATCAAAACAGCATTTTCTAATTTGATTTTTTTTTACCAAGCAAATTCCAAATTGGCTCTTCCTAAATAAACTGTATTGTTTTTTGTAAACAACCACTGCAACAATAGCTAACATTGTGTTTTAACAAAACTGCAGGTCATAACACTTTTCTCCACAGCTGCCTCTGGGGATGAGCTTGAAGATGAAGCTGCTGGAGGTCTGTGGGGCTCTCTGGTTGGAAAAACTTGTCTTTTGTGCACGTCGACTTAAGCAGCCTGTAAACCCTGATGATGGATGCAGTGGACAGCATGACGAAGCTGCCCTAAACTCTCTCTGCAGACCAACCTGTATGATGTTCCCCTCGTCAACCAGAAAATATGAAATCTGTATTCAACTGATCCAGCAACACTGCCCGTTTGTTCTAATTAAGCTTAAAGAGGTCATTTATACACATATAAATAACTGCAAAAAAACTTATCCTAATGCCAATATGTTATGTTATTTTAAACTGTTCAACGTAAGCTTCTTTAAAAACACTAATACAACTTTTAATGAAATGACTTCATGATATTTAACATTTTTAGAAATTCATTTATTCACAACCATCGAACACCTAAATAAAAAATGTGACAAAAACATGAATGAAAAAAAAAACAGTCCATCCATTCGGTCCCTGCTCTCCTCTCCAGTCTCCCTTTGCTGCTTCATATCCTAAACAAGAAGACAATAAACACAGTTTACAAAAAGAGCAACACAACATTTATGAAATGTATATTTGTTAAAGTGATCAGTCATAAATTATGTTATTTGCGCTGTTGCAAATATACATACAGTAGGTTTATTTTTTGCTCTCAATTTTTTTTTCCGGCAAGGGATTAATTTCTCCTGCAGATACATCTCCTCCTGAATTTTCCTCATTAGATAGAAAATAAATAGGAGAGGAACGTGACAACTTTATTGATTTAAGAATGCAGAACTGTAGTTTTCACAGCAGATCACAGGTTCTGTGTTGTATGAGGCTCAATAAGAGTCCTCTAGCATAAACTGTGTAACTGGATTTAATCTTCAACCTCCAAGCCACCGTGCCCCGATTTTCACTCGGTAAAGAGGTAATAATTTCTCCTAAGAGGAGTTGACTTTTTACTTAATTTCCCAAAGCAGAAATTAGCTGCCTAAAGATGAAGAAACCATTACACTACCATACGAGCTTGTTTACGAGCGATGCTTTACAAAAAAATATTAAAATACATGTCTAAGCCAACAATAAACGGCAAACAACACAACCGCTTTACGTTTTTACATTTTGAACCAGGTTTTAATATACTTACATCTAAAACTGTGCTCCTCTCTCGCTTCGCCTGCCGCTTCGTCCGCCATGTTGCTGGAAGAAAATTCTCCCGTTCAGCCCGCAATGAATCTTGGGATATGTGGACCAGCGAAGGATACACCGCAACGGTCCTTCAAATCGGGGAGAAGTCGGCCGGATTCGTTGGCCGCATTTGAAGCAGTCTTCGAATTTGGACAGTCCTATTCGCGGCGCTGTGACATAACCGGCCGACAAATCCGGCCTTCGAAGGATCCAGCCGCTGGATTCGGACACAGCCTATGGGAGACTTGGGCCAAGGCGGAAATACGTCCTCAATCAGACAACACAACCACAACTCAACTCCCCTTAAACTATTAAACATTTATCTTACATAAAGCCTATCTTGGTAGGGCGCCGCCCCACCACTGGCCAGCCGCCACTGTATAAACGTGGTGAAAATCACATCTTTATTAAATCATTACAAGTTAAAAGCCATAGGTTTAACTGTTTTCCCTTTTAAACATCACCAACATAATGCTATCAGTTGGGAAGAATGATTAAAATCCACATCTTAGCACAAAGAACAATGTTGGATATAATATGTACTCGCACCACAATGCGCGAAAATAAAAGGAGCTCCTTTTGCAGCCCCAACACCTTTCTGTGTGGAGAAGATTTCAAATTTAACTTACAGCTCACAGTCCTGCAATATGGCAGGTACCTGTGGGTGATGCGCATAAAGTTGTTTCAGGTGGAGAAAACCCCAAATTGAATTTCACCGCTCCCGGAGGAAGTTTATTCAGTGCGAGCGGACATAACCTATGTGTTTTTTTAAGAGTCCCAAAGGAGAAAATGTTTATGTGTTGTTTTGGTGGAGGGAGCAGGAGGGAATTTTTCCCGAAGTTGCACTGATGACGCAATGCTGTCGCCATCTATCTATCCATATGTTCACTAATGGGTCAAGTTATTTATCTTTTTGATTTTTTTTTCCAACGTTGATGGAAATGTTGTCCACTCCCTGGTTCTCTGTTCCTGTGTCGCAGAAGGGTCTCTGGCAGCTGGATGCAGAGATAGCGAAAATTCTGGCATGCTCTCTACACAAATCCAGAATGGCAACATATTATCTTTGGGAGTCTTAAACAAGCATAAATCTTAAATGAATATTTTGTTCCTTGCTACCCACCCGCAGTAAAGAAACCAGACTCATTAAATTTAATTTAAAATGGTCGCTCATTTATTGCGGGGGTTCAAAAAATAACCCGCAACAGGTGAAATCTGCAAAGTAATCCTTATTTTTTACAATCATTGTTTTAAGGCTGTAAAACCCCTCTCCACACACTTTTTTTTACACTTTTTCCAGACATACATTAACATTTACTCACATTTCTCACTAGTTTTAACACCCAAACCTTCGTAGATTTAAAACATAAAAGTATTAATACGCAGTACGGTCTCTCCGCTGTTGCGCCGCTCTGTGCGTCTTTCTCCACTGAAGGTCTCTGAGCAGGTGTCGTTTCCTAGTGGTGAACATAATTATGGGCAGTTTTTTTCCATCTAGATCAGGATATTATTATAACCAGACATGATAAATTTGGCAGGCACGGGAGACATGACAGGAGGAGAGTCACAGCTGCACTCGTAAATTAGGAATAATGTTAGTGGCCCACTGCAGCACTTTATTATAAATTATCGCGCTAATGAAATGATCAGATGACCGTTAAAGCCCGACCCGAGACGGTGGACAATGATAGAAATTAAGCCTGGTCGGGTTCGAGATCTTCAGCTCTACTGTATATGAGCAGAAAGAAACATGACTGCATAAGAAACTGTAATGGAGTGAATTAAATAATATTCTGTTTAGATACTGCTGTGGAAACTTTAATGGGAGGAGAAGTGGCTGTTAGGTCAGTAAAAAATTCTGCATCAGGTTTGATGGGGACAAACCTGTCAATCATAAATATTGCTGGGGACATGTCCCCAGCATCCCTGGTTAAAATAACGCCTATGAGTGTCACTCAGCTTATGCAACTCCCTTGGCTGACCTTTATACATTTCTTTTTAAATTTCAAGACACTTCAAATTAACATAAGACCCAGACATGTAAACATCAATCTTTTGAAACAATGAAAAAAGCAATCATCTTCAAGAACCGCCTCCACAGTATTAACAAGTACCAAATTGAGACAATGAGCATTGCAGTGTACATAGACAGCATACTTTGCTTCAGCTTTAATTCTGGCTGCAACCCCAGAATACCTCCCACTCATTACAGAAGCTCCATCATAACCTTGTCCAACAAGGTTAGATCTGTACTCAAGCACAGTGAATTATATTGTCCTTAAGTCCTTCTGCATCCAATTTAGTCACTTGTTACAAGTCAAGAAAACTTTCATGTACACCTCCATTATAGTAATAATGGAGACAAACTGAGATCTGTTCTTTTTTTTCATGTCTTTGGTCTTATCTGCAATTACTGAAAAAACTGCACTTTTCTTCACTTCATGAGTAATGTCTTCATATTTTTAAACCACAGGGTTATGCTTTGCAATTAGTTCTAACATTTCTAGAATGTCCCCTCTGTCATCCACCTCTTCAGTCTCATGGTTACCTCTTTGGGAAATGTTTTCTGTTGCTGAATAAAAGAAGTACTTCAGGAACAGTTTTAATGTATTTATGATTTTTTTGGACTTTTTTTTCTGTAGTCATCATTAATGACATCTGAAACAGAAGAATTAGAAAGGACTGCCTTTTTGATTTCCCCCCAAGCGAACATGGCATTGACATAAACATCAGACCTCTCATGTACTTTAAACCCTGCATCTTTGTACATTGCCTTTTTCCAATTGCAAAATACAGCCTATGATGTGAAAGAGAAATATCTACAAGCAAAACAGTAACATGAGTCTTGGCTTTGGGAATACCGAGGATACTGTCTTTTCCGGTCGCCTTGCATTACACAAAGCAAGACTTTCAAGTGTGATTGAGATGGATCAACTGCGGCAGACAATGAAATATTTGAACAGTACACAACTTTTATGTCACTTAAGGGGATGAAAAAAATACAAATATCATTAATTAAAAAGTTGTGACAAAAACTCAGATTACAAGTAAGAATGCAACAATACCACTTTTTTCAAACCGATACAATACCAATACCGTGTACCAACACCAATACTTCTACCACACAAAAAAATGCACTGAGTTGGAAGAAAGGTTTTATTTTCTTCTCTGCTTGTTACAACAAATGATGCTGAATTACATAAAAAATATATATACTAATAAAATTGACCACAAAACTAAAAATTTAAAGTGAAAAATATAAATTTTCTGTAAAATCTATGCAGTTTACACATTTTAGGTATCGGTTTTATGGTATCGGTTTACTTTAATAATTTCAAATTTTCATGCGTTTAGATGTAAATACTTGAAAGATCTATTCTTAGATCTTTGGTTAGAAAAATACTAGAATATACTTTTTCAGAATATGTTTTTTTTAACGTTCAAGATATTAAAAAAATAATTAAGGTTCAAAGGAGACAAAATGGTATTTGACAGAATTTTAATAACCGTGATGAGTCAAAGGGGCTTCAGACACTGTTGACTTCTCCACACAAGTTGATGATCCGCATACAAAGAGAAGTTTCAATAAACATTTTGCTTTTCAATGATGATATGCAATTTCCTCAACTCTCATACTTTTTGGTTAAGTTGTATTCTTCTAAAGACAAAATTCAGAAAACATGTATGACTGGAAAATCAGAAACTTAAATCTAAAATCACAGGCTGAAGTGATATTAATCTTTGACACACAGGCTGTGTGAACATGACCTAAACTGTTGGGTACTGAAAGCTGACTGCTCTTCATCACTATTAATATCCTAAAAAGTTAAATGGACGATGCCTTTTCACTGCTGATTCTGATCGCGATGGACTCTTGATCACTAGCAGTGGCTGACTCTGACACCTTTCTTTTCTTGAAGAAACTTTCAATATCCCTGTGTCTTTTCATGGTTACTGTTTATTATACCTGTGGTATTAACAGCAATCAATAATAAGAACATAGAAATGACAAATCGATGTCTTGTAAGAATTATGTTTATCTGAGACTAACTCTACAAGACCAAATTTAGAGAAATATATATTCAACATATCTTCAATGTCTGAAGAACACATGTTTAAAGCATAACCTGCATCCTAAAGTTCAGAGATAGAACTGGTTTTATAGTTATCCATCGTAAAATTGCCCAAAACGCTCAATCCTAACAAGCTTACAGCTGGCTAGTGAGCTAACAGCCCAGGCTAACTTAATATCAGCCTCTGCAGCTAATGCCTTTATGTACTAGATCACATTTTCATATATCAACTTATATTAAATGTTCAAATATAAAACTGAATAATCCAACTTTGTCAAAAGATCTCAGACAGAGGACCCCCCCGTGATGCCCCCCAAGGATAATCGCTACAGAAAATGGATGGAGGGGATTTCTTTTGTGTTCATTTTGGAAACATGTCTGAGTTGATCATTATTAGAAAGGTTTTGCTGCATTCAGTTGTATGTTATTCTTATTAGGGTTTTTCCATAATTATTGCTTTGTGTTTTTATTTATTTATATGTTCTTTTCTTTATAAATTTTGGTTTGTTCTCTTATGTTAGTTTCAGGCCTTTTTTGTCTTGATCTTAGGGGGTTTCTTGATCCACTTGCAGAATCAACACACACTCAGATGAAAGTCTAAAAGGTTTATTTTTACAGAAGTTAGGAATGCGCACAGAAGGAGAGCTTCGCTAATGGAGCAGCGTCTGAGGGGAGAGAACCGGAATTAATTGCGTAACAGCAGGAAGAAGAAAGAGTTTTTGCTGAAGTTTGAACGGCCTTATTGTTTCAGTAAGAGTCTTGGCGATGAAAAGCAGGTTGTTAGGATTCGGACGAGAAAGGTAGATTTATTGTTGCTGGCTGGGTTCTTTTTTAAATCCATGAGAAGAGGACGATTGTGAGTGGAAAGGCAGTGAGTCTGGCAGAGCGCAGCAGATTGACCATAGAAAGAGTGACTTAACGATTGACTGATCAACTGAGGTGTGACGAAGGAATCCCACTTGCAGTGGAAACCATGAAGAGAGCAAACCCGGGAGGCACAAAGAACAGGTGGTCACATTCTAGAATTGCGCTGCTCTGGGTGTGGCTGCATGTTGGAGTGGCTGTGTTAGTTACATATTGTTTTTTTTTTTTTCATTGAGTCTCCGTTGCCATTGGAGCCAGCGCAATAATTTAGAACTGTCATCAGGAAATTTGAAGGGACGCTTTTCCTGGGTGTACATGATCACTTTTTAATGTACACCCTCCAGCCAATCAGAATCGAGTATTCACCCCAACCATGATATAACTGGAGATAACGATAAAAAGAAGGATTCTTCATTAAATTAAAAAGGCTATGGACAACCCTGAATATCCTCTTCAAGAGACTATCCTACAGCAACAAAGTATCTTCAGTCGGAGGCAAACACATATTCCTATCATTTAATTTTGGTTTGTAGATCCCTTTGAGTTAATTGTGTCCCTCTCTCAGTTTCCCTGCTTTCTTTCTGCCACCTTGTTCTCATGACAACCCTAATTTACTCACCTGGTTCCTTTGCTTTTTTCCACCTGCTCTGTGACTTGCATTGTTCTTTGTTTGATTTTGTGTTACACTCAGGGCCAGTGCCGTGCCATTTGGGTGCTCTAAACACAAATGCTCAATGGTATGGAACGTCAAAGTGTTCAAAATTAAATAAATAAATACAACATTATGAAATAAATATCAGCATGAATGAAATTATTAAAAACTGAAATAATTTCAAATGCAACGCCCATTTTTTGATATATTTTTCATAATTTTTTATTTTAGATTATACATTTGTATAATATATATATATATATAATTAAATATTTATTTCACTGCAATTTACTTTATAATAATATAAATTATTTCAAGACATTTTTATTTAATTCCATCAGTTTTTATTCCAATCTCTCTTTTCCCAAAGTCAGGTTTTATTTCAAAATTAGGTTTTTCATTATGGTATTTATTTCAAAAAGCCATTTAAGAACTGAAGTTGTCCGTCTGCCAATCAGAATCAGCGGTTGAGACCTGGACGCTGATTGGCTGGAACTAAGATTAGTCTTCCTGGATAGCCGTTGTTGTGGCTCTGTGACCAGCTAGCAGCATGCTAAGTAAAGGGTCGGAGCTGCAGGAACTTTGTTCAGCTCTGGTTGCTCTAACAGGTCATATTGAGAGGAATAACTTATCATAAACCTTTTCAGAGACCCATCTTGATTCATATGGATGATATAATCTGAAATGATCCCAGGTTCAGCTCTCAACTGTCTGACAGTAGCACTGGAGTTCTGCGGTTATCTTTTCTTTTTGTTCAGCACAACTAGGAGGAGACGGGAGAGGAAGCCCTGGTTGGTTGTTAGCTACAGTCAGTTAAAGGGAGATTATTTAAACGTGTTCTGTGGTATTGCTGAAATGTTTTAATGATCGTACCAAAAAGCCGACCTGAGTCTCTTTCCCCAGTCTAATCACGGGCATGGCGCCCTGAGCAGCTTTACACCTAGAACACTGGAGCAGCACCGGCTGTTTGGATTAGACATCCCCATTACAAAAGCGATCAAATATTCTGCCAGTATTATAAGAATTATAAAGCCATACATAAAATCCTAAAGGCATTAAATTCAATAACAGTATTAAACGACTTTAGCCGGTCCTCGCCATTTTCCTCCTGCAGGAACATCATGTTTAAGCACCAACCAATCAGCACCAGGTCCCAACAGCTAATTCTGATTGGCTGGCTAAGACATTATGTTAAATGGCATTTTGAAATAAATACACCATCATTAAAAAACACTATTATGAAATAAAAGCTAACTTTGTAAAAAAAAAAGAGATTTTTGAATAAAAACTGATTAAATTAAATAAAAAACTCAATAAATTACAGTATGAAAAAAATGGCAGTGGAATAATATTTAATTAAATATATATAAAATAATACCAATATAGATTCTAAAATTGAAATATATTGTATAAATATTGGGCATTGCATTTTAACAGAATTCCTTTTTTGACTATTTCATTGTCAAATTATGTATTCACTTAATATTAATTCATGCTGATATTTATTTCATAATCTTTTATTTATTTATTTAATTTCGAACACTTTGGCATTCCATACAGTGGTGCCCCACTTGTGAAATTGAACAATTGTACAGCATGTTTCAGTGTGTCTCTCTTTATTCCAAAACAAATGTAAAAAGCACAAAGTACCACAAAAGCACAAAGTACCACAACGAAACTCTGTTATATTAAGTGCTCAGAAGTTTGGTTTATTTATTTATTTTTTGTAAAAAACTGAGTCAATAAAGCCTATTTCAGCTGCAAAATCTCCAGGCTTTAGACAGAGCCGAAAACAACTAGCTGAGTCCATTAAGCAAATCTTTCCAGTCGAGTATATAAAAAAGCCGTGGGTGTTGTTTGCACCCGTTTACTGAACATTCTGAGATCAATGAACAGATCAAATAATTAACCACACAATGCTGTTATATGATTACATAAGCAGCTTGATAAATGGCTAACCCACATTAGCATTAGCATGTAGCAACTTACTTCTCTGTCCATCAGGGGTCTTTGTTCTTTGATCAAGCTGCTGTTCTTTAGGAATGTAGAATACAATCCTGTAATCCATGCAGCCAAACAGGCGTTTTCACAGAGAAAGTAAAAAATCCACAAAAAAAAGTGTTTTAAGCTGCCAAAAGCTGAAGCTGCCATGAGCTGTGAGAAGGAGGAGGGTGTGTTTAGAACTCTAGCAGAGGTAGGCCACTCTGCATGAATGGGCGGTGCAGACACCTCTAGCATTTCACTTTGAACTAGTGATGTCACTAGTTGAACACTCAATTTTTTAGGAGAGGGAGGGGCAGCTGCTCAGAGGGCAGAATTCAGGAGGATTACTCAGACATGCGTGAATTAAGACAAAAACCACTCTGTTTTTTTTTTTTTATGATAAATTTCCATGATTTTGCATGATATAGGCCCTTTAAGGACCTCAGGGCCGCAGAGAACGTTAATGTTTTTAAGAGCAGACTCAAGACTCAACTTTTTAGCTTAGCCTTTAACTAATTATTATTTATTAATATATTTTTAATCGCTCAGCATGTTTTACCTGATTTAATTTTTAGTTCAGCTTTTAACTATTTATTTATTAATCTGCTTTGCATTTTTATTATTTGTTTTACACTTATTGTTTTATACTTTATATTTTATTAACTTTATATTTTAATGTATTTTAATCTTTCTACCAGTGTTTCCTCTCTGGGGGCCCCCGGCATCGGGGGCGGTGGTCGGCTGTGGCTGCCTGGGTGCCCTCCAGGTAGCGCTTGGGTGGAGGTGGGGGTACCAGCCCTCCCTCCTCTGGGCTCCCTGGGTCTGAGCCTTGGCTGCTGCTGTTGATCTGCTGCTGCTGATGCAGATGGCTCCCATGATGGCATTTCCTGGCTCATCTGTACTCAGCCCGCTTTTTGTAGCTTCTAAGTGTGTGTGTGAGTGAGTATGGCTGATGGGTTGGGTTGGGAGGGGGTTGTATTTGCACTGATGATTTTATTTTTGAAGGGGGGGGTTGTGGGGTTATTTTAAATCTGTAAAGCACTTTGAGTAACTTTCTTTGTTTGAAAAGCGCTTTATAAATAAAGTTTGATTTGATTTGATTTGATTTAAGGAAATTCTAAGGAAATAGCCTCAATATACCAAAACACAGATTTACAAAATGCCTAAGAAACATATCTCAATAACCTGTTATATCGCTCTTTGAAGTCAGTATAAACTTTAAAACATTAAACATATTCAGACTTTTTGTTTTTTCTTGTTGGATTAAACTGAGGAATTTAATTTTGTACCCCTGATCCATCTTTTAAAGAACTTAAGATCAGCAGAATTGGAACCTTGAGTTCTCTCACAAACAACAAAGATGGCATTATTCTGGCAGCAAAACTATCTTGTTAACATAATTAGTAGTATACAAGAAAAATCAGACGACGAATTTAACTACAAAAATTCTTATGTTTTCTAAAATTAATCCAAAAACATTGTATTATGATTCCTTAAGATCAATAAAGTGCTCTACAAGCCCAAGCTGCAGTTGCATCAGGACACAAGAAGAAGGTGTAATGCGGACGGTGCAGTATTTATATCTACATCTAGTAGACCTTGCTGGCCCGCAGAGCAGAGAGACTGCTTTTGAGGAGGATAAAATGTGACAGTATCCCTAGATCTGACCGAGCACTAAGCTGGAGCTTCATGACACACTGCTATCTCTATTGGTTGCTTTTAGTCACTCTCCCACACATGTATGCAGGCACACAACTTATAAACACTGCTACAGCACTCAGAGTCGAACCACCCATTATTTTCTAACCCCTCTCTCCTCTCCATCAACCTACATCCAATTTTCACATTAAATTAATGCCTCCACCCTTCAAGAAACCCAACTCCAAATCATGACTGTGCAGTCCAGTGAGGATGAAGGCAGGACGATGAGGATGGAGAGAGTACAAAGAGGAATGGGGGACTGAGGTTGGCTAGGAACCTAATAAAACTCTGAGAAGAGTGTGGGAGCAAAAATTTTATTAAAGGTTAAATTAAAAAGGCAAAATCGAAGAGAAGCAATAATAACACAAAACGGATCATAAACTGAAAGTTATTCTAAACTCCATGCCTAGCTTCTTTCTGTTACCATAGTAACCTATAATATTTTTGGCATCCAAGTTTGAGGTTGACTGGCTCGCATTGCTCAAGGCCCTATCACCATGCATTCCTTATTTTCTTTGAAGTAGATGAAACCTAATCTCACAGCTAAATTGCTTGAAATGTGGGTCATGGCTCCAATTTAATATAGTCAGGTAAGATTGAAAAGAATCCAACTGCAGCTCAATATATTAACCGTTGGCCACTTTTGGACTTATACTCTGTAATAATCCTTTTATGTTCTTTTTTCATTAACCAAAGGAGATAGAGACGATTAGGTAAGAACAGCTGATGTGAAGTACAAAAGAAAGACCATTGTCAACTTAATAACTGACTAACAATAACTTTAATAATTAAAAACCTACTTCATTTGTTTTCTTTGGAAAGCACAGCTACCTGATACAGCAGTAAAAAATGAGAATAAGCTACCTTTTTTTTAACTGTTCCACCGGGCCAAAAGAAGTCATGCAGCAATAGGTTTGATTTGGCTATAACAATTAATAAATACCTAAAGCAATTATTCACAAAACTTGTAATTTAGATCAAAATGACCAAGTCACGGCATCTGGAATTATCTGGATTATCTGGAAATATTAGTCAAATAGTTTTCAGTCTTAGTTATTTTTCGATGAATACTTGTCTGATGAGATTTGGTATTAAATAACAATAGATGAAGGATTAAGTTCACATAAACAAAGTACCTCCAAAATATAGTTATTCACAGAAACACCTCAGTTTCCCGTTAAAATACTTCAGTCAGTGAACCATTCTGCTGGTTAGTAACACTCCATCCATCCATTTTCTTAACCGCTTAATCCTTAATGGGTCACGGGGGCTTGTGCCTATCTCCAGCTGTCAACGGGCGAGAAGTAACACTCCACAAAACTAAATAAAAATGAAAGACTGAAAAGCTAAGATTAGAAAAGTAAAACATCAAAATGAACAACTAAGAATATAATCAATAACCAGTGTGTGATTCAGTGACATCACAGTTCAGTGTGAATGTCTATGTTTAAAAACCAAGTGTGAGGGAGAGAACATTTTCCCTGGAATGAACTAAGCAGACTTTTAGACTTTGGAAGCCATTTTCCACCAGATGTACTCAGTGGACTGCATTTTCCAGCATGCTCAGCTGCATCCCAGAAGCTCTCCCATTGGTCCATGGCCACCACTGGTGACATTAACGATGACATCCCAACCACAGGCTACAGAAATGTTGGGTGGTGGCTTTTCGAACTGTTCCTGGCAGGCCCTTACATAGAGACATTTTCATTTTCTTTCCTTTTTTCTGGCCTGCTGGTCAGGTTTTGAGCTCTCATTCTATTAAGGCCTTTGAAGTCCTTCTGTCTATCCAAAAGCTGTTTGCCTATCCAGCGATTGGATGACAATGTTGAACTGATCCAAAACATTTCTTAACAAGAGTCAAACTCCAGCTGCTGATCCCAGCTGAACATAACTTTTTCCTTGGGAGCACAAAGTTTCATCTGTTCCCATTTGGACTCAGTCTACTCCTTTATTGTCCGAATCTGACTTCAAACGCAAAAGTAAGACTGAACCGAACATCTATTTGAAAGTGTGTTGGCAGATAGATATTTAGGGAGTTAGATATTAGCGAGTGGCTTACAAACAAGATAACATCAGTCAGAATTATTTTTTGATTTTTAATTGATGGGATGAATGTGACCCAGAAATTGTTCTGCATGCAAAAATGCAGGTAACTTAGCGACACGGATCAAGTCATAAGCTGTAAGCTGACTGGACTGACTGTATTAATGTGTGTTAATGGAGTTCATCACTTTATATCTCAATGCAACCAGGTGATGTTGAACCTATCCAAACCCTTAATAAATGCAATGAGAAAATTAACAGCTGGATGTCTCATAATTTCCCCAACTGAACAAAAACAAAACTGAAGTACTTATCTTTGGACCATAAAAAATAAATTTTATGATTAAGTATCAGTACACAGCTTCAGTTGGTCCAACTAGAAACTACTGACCAGGCTGGAAATCTAGGTATAATAATGAACTCAGACCCGATCCTCCAAGGTCACATTAAGGCAATAACAAGATCAGCTTTCTATCACCTGTAGATCATTTCTAGGATTAAAGTATGGATAACACAAGGAGACCTAGAAAAACACATCCATGCATTTATCTCCAGCCGCCTTGATTACTGTAACAATATCCTCACAGTTCTGCGACCAACTTCAGTTTCTATGCTCCCCGCATCTGGAAAAAACTGCCGGATGAATGCAAAGCTGCAGAGACACTGAACTCTTTTTAATCTAAAATAAAAACATACCTATTTAGATTTGCTTATGAGTAACTGATACTATTATTGCTCTAAATGTTTTTTATTTCATCCTAAATTGTTGATTTAATCAAATGCTAAATGTTTTCTTTTATTGTTTCTCTGTTTTACTTCGATAAATGTTCGTTTATGCTTTCTTTTAGTGATTCTATGATTTAATTTTCAGATTTTTGCAACCATGTAAAGTACCTTGAATTACCTTGTGTTGAAAGTGTGCCCTATAAATGAAATCGCCTTGCCTTTCCTTAAAAGGTTTCAGTGACGATCGGCTGCTGCGTTTTTCAACAGAACAGTTGGAAGCCCAACGGAAGGAGCACTGCTCACCACAGTGTCTCACTAACAGCTAACAGGCATACAAAATGGTATGTTGGCTTAATAAGTGTCGATTTTATTTACTAACAAGTTTGTGCACACCAAAAAGCAATTTCACTTCACTTCAAACTTAGCTTTCAAAGAAGATAATTTTTTTAATATTAACATGTAGGCAATAGGGAATAAAAAATAAATGTCTAGCTTCTCTTCTGCTCACCTCTAAAAACCAGAACAGATTAAAGTTAAAAACATCAAAATTGAAACGACATACAGTAACATGGTGTGATGTTCACAGACCGTCCTCAAGGGAAATACGACTATATAGGTTGATTGTGCAATCTATAAAACTGACCCTATATTCAGTAGTGACTGGCCAATAGAGGCCGCAAGGGCACCGCCCAACCACTCACAACTTGTCATATTACCTTGAATAAAACATGCTAAATAATTTTTATAATAACATACAAATATTTAGAAATATATGTGTATTTTCTTTCAGATGTGTAAGATAAACATTTTATAGTTTAAGGGGAGTTGAGTTGTGGTTGTTACACATCTCCCAGCAAACACCTGTTTGTGGGCCCCACATGGTATTTACTTGGGCCATGCGGGTTCCAAGTGGGCATGGGCTTTCAATGGGCATCCAAGCTGGGACCCACTTAGGTTAGCCAAATAGGACCCACATGAGTCAGCCCAGATGGGCTGTGTTCCATGGGGACCATATTGGTAACAGATGGGATGTGTTTTTGAATGAGATACTATTAACTATGTTAAATATTGCTATATAAAAATAAGAACTTTTAAATGGTCTGACAATAAAATATGTTAGAGGAAGGACATGTAAAACATTAAAACTTAATTGCTTGTTTAATACAAGCTTACACAAAATATATTCTAAGATGTGTCAAATATAAAATATGTATGATTGAAGCACAAAGAACAGATATTTATTAAAAACTGTAAGATGCTGGGGGAAATTAAAAAAGGGTTTGAGTAAAATATTGTTTGAATCTATGAAATCTCGCATTTCTAAAGAAATCTCGCGAGGAAACCTCTGCCTTTGACTTTCGCCCCTTGGACGAAGCGGTTACCGTACCTTTACCCTGGAAATTTCGACAGAGGAAAGTTTAATTTCTCCTGTAAAGGTAAGATTTTTGACTGATTACTGTAAATGAATGGTTTAAAAGTGTTTTAATGTATTCTGTTCATCCCGTCGAAGTTCTTCCTAGCAGTAAATGTAGTCGAGGTTTTGACCTGTTGGCCTAAGCCTTTTTTCACAGTTTTAAGCATCATCTGTGTTCTGTCTACAGTCTAACCAGCAACAAATAACTACGTGAATCTAACGTCAAACTACTGGGCTGTATTTAAACTTACCCGCCCCCGAAATCATTAATAAACGGATGTACAAAAGGAACTTTAACTGAGCTAAAAAAAAAAAAAAAGAAAGTTTACATATGCATATGAAGAGTTTGGGTGCATAACGCGATAAACGCCATTTTTTGACATTTGGATTTTATAATTGGAAATCACTGTTCAGATGTACCTTAATCTATGTGTGAATTGCTGCCATTAATAAAATTTAAGAATGTACATTTTAGGCCTACTACTAAATGTATTTTTTCACAAAACGCGATATCCGCCAGACCAGTTTCTTTACAAAGCGCGATAACGGTTATAGAACGTTCAGGATGTTGCGCAAACTCAGCATCCCCTGGGAAGAGAGTCGCCGCCGTTGAAGTTCAAGTTTGCTCATTGGTTTAGCGATAATATCAAAACAAAAAACAACTATATAAAAAAAAAGAGGATTCAAGGGACTAACTAAAAAACGTTTACCATTTAATTGTATACTGTAGGCGAGCTGTCAGTTACGTAGGCTACATCACAGATCAATGAAACTCTTCATATATTCTTCGTAAGCTGAGAAATATATTTTTTGCTTCGGGAATGGCGCCATTTCATAAAATGACTTAGAGTCAATCTGCAGCTCACCGATCAGAGAAACTGAGTTCCACAACCAAATTATGAAGAAAATACGGAGACAAGCCTAATTCAAAGAAAGGATTTTGTTTTCAAATAGGCAAACAATGTGAAGTGGAAATGTGGAAGCATTTTATTTCTATACTTAATATAATTTGGCATTTTATTTTGATAGTAACACACAGTAGTAGTTGTAACAGTCATTGTAACAAAATAAAATGATAAAAATTATTCAAATCAGATCTACTTCAACTTATAATGTAAAAAAACGAATGTGGGGGCAGCTGTGGCAGAATGTTTACTTGTTTTGCTGTAGCATGTTAAGTAAAGCAAACACATGTTTACTTTGCTTTAATTTCATTGAATCAATGGTTTTATTATAACCTCGGTGGTTCCTTATACGAAAACATAACAATGCAAGTTCTGGACAAGCTCAACATTTATACATATATAAAATATATGACATGTATAGCATACAAATATAAGACATTATATAATAACATTTATCCAAGCTTCTTTGACTGTCTTAAAATCAGCTTTCATTTTTTATACTCCACACTATCTGTGATCTTAGTGTCCTACTTTCTTTTTGAATGTGAGCTCATTGATTGATTACTCCTCAGAAATGAAGCTTTGCTTGCAGCCTAACGGTGATATAATATGTTTGTGTGATTTTGTATGGATTCTCCAGCTGTGTTGTCTTTTTGATCGTATGAGGTGTATTCGTTTACTTTGGCCTTATTAGGATATAACTAAAGATTCAGGGGTGACATGTACGGCCCACCAACGGACATGTAAATACATGTATACGTTTTTAAATGTAATTGTTTTACTGAGAACAGCATCAGAATTTGTGTACTAACTGGACATTTCTGGTATCTGCTGCAGCAACCGAGGTGTTAACATGGTGGCTGAAAAATGCAACAGTTTATTGGTTTCTGATGCACTTGTCTTTCAGAAAGAAATGGAACAATCGGTTAGGACAAAGAGGAGGAAAATAGCTGCAGAAGTTGCCCAACATTTTCGCCTCGTTTCTGAGCAGAGTGCCTCAGAGCATTTTTAGGACTTGAATTTGGACTCAGATTTTTTTGAGAATCACCCAGTTAATGAGCATGATGAATGCGATGGACAGGCTGAGTTCAGTTCCCTAAATGAACAATCAGAAGAGATTTTTTATGATGCTTCTGACTTAGACATTTTTCCTGAAGACTTTGAAGGTGGGGCGTCTGATTATAATGACTTTGACTTGGATGATGATTGTTCAGATTCAGATGCTTGGTCAGAGACACCAGATGATACAGAAGAACTTGCAGAGTGGGCTGCAGAATACAATGTCTCACGTAATGCTTTGTCTGCCCTTCTTAAAATTTTGAGACAAAAAGGTCTTGATGTACCGTTAGATGCACGAACATTGCTCGCAAATGTAATGTGACAAATCTGGCAGGGGGGTCATACTACAAATTTTGGCGTAAAAAAATGGCATTGTTGTATCATTAGAGCTTTCAGATATTGATATAAGTGAACTCACAAAAAATCTAACACTTCGAATAAATATTGATGGTTTACCATTATTTCGGAGCAATAACGTTAGTCTGTGGCCTATACTAGGTAAAATCAAGGAGATCCCAAATTCTGATGTTTTTGTAATCGGGTTATACTCGGGTAATACCAAACCTTCCAATGTACAGGAGTACTTAAAAGAGTTTGTTCAGGATTTAAGGGAAATTATACACGAGGGAGTTAAGTATAACAGTGTCTATTTCAGTGTTTCTGCTCCAGATGTGTGAAGTGTGTGATGTGTGAAGGGTCACACTGGCTATTAATCATATGAACGGTGCACTCAAAAAGGCACATATGTGAACAGAAGACTGTGTTTTCATGATATTTATGCCGATCAAAGAACTGCTGTGAGTTTTAATGCAATGAATTACAAAGAGCACCAGGTCGCGGTGTCACCTCTAAATTAATTGGGTGTAGGGTTGGTCTCAGGTTTTGTGTTGGACTATATGCACCTTGTATGTCTGGGGGTAATGCACAAGCTCATCTATCTGTGGTTAAAAGGTCCCCGAAAATGCAGACAGTCTATGCAGATTGTGACGGTGATTTCAGCATTCCTGATTTCTGTCAGGCAACATTTACCTAAATGTTTTGCAAGGAAACCAACGTCTCTCCTTGAAATTAGTATGTGGAAAGCAACTGAATTGAGACAATTTTTGCTTTACACAGGCCCAGTTGTTCTACTTAATAATATACCCAACCAAATGTATAGACACTTTATACTATTATCTGTTTCTATACGGATTCTTCTAAGTCCTGATTTGTGTATTGATAATTGTGATTATGCAGATGATGTTTTAAGGCTGTTTGTGAAAAATGTTGGTTTGCTTTATGGTGTTGAATTTGTTTAGTACAATGTACATTCTTTAATACACCTTGCTCAAGATGCACACAGATTTGGACCCTTAGACAGCATATCCTGCTTTCCGTTTGAAATCTTCCTTGGAAAACTGAAAAAGATTGTTCGGAGGCCTCAGAAACCTGTTTAGCAAATTGTCAAGCGCATCTATGAGAGGCAAAGCATTCAAAAAAGAGAAAAGAGACTCTGTTTGTTCCTTCTCCTCTTAAACAACATCATAACTCTGGACCAATACCAAGTAATCTTGGAACTTTTAAGCAGTTTAGAAAATACACTGACGGACAGAAATATATTTCTTGCTCACCAGGAGACAACCGTTCCAATGTTGGGGGGGAAATTCTTATTGTGAAAAACATTTTACAGGACTCCCAAGTTGTCAAAGCACTGTGCCAGGTCTTTGAAACCCAGAATGCCTTTTTTTTAGCTACCTATTGGACTCAACATGTCTTGGAATTTACTTTTTTTCAAATCTGTCTAAACACATGCAGTATTAGTTGATGATTTAAAAAACAAAATTGTGCTTTTGCCACTGAAGTCTGGATATGTGGCGTTTCCACTATTGTACTAGTTGTCTTACTTGGTTTTTCCCTCCACAGCATGCTACCATTTGCGGTTGTTGAGTTTCTGGATGGTGGAGGTGTATCTGTAATTCCTTGCAAGTGGTTTACAGGACCAGCAGAAGATAGTTGTTTCTGGCCACCAGGGAGAGTAAATATCAATAAGGCTGTAAAAGATGGAGCGACTCCAGGGGCAGACTGGCCACGGTATAGAGTTCGCATCCTGGGAAAGCTGCTAATAAGTACAGTTGTTTATTGCTAGTCAAATTTATATGATTAAAGACAGAAAAAAGAAAATTCTTTGTAAATCCACTAACATTTTGTTAATGTGTGTGAAAAATATTTATAGAAAACTACGAAAATGCCAGAGTGAAACTGGATAGGTGTGAAGAAACATCTGATCTGCAGATTGAGTCCGATTCTGGAAGCAGATTAGGAAAAGAGCAGCGTAAAAAGAGGTAACCTAAAAGCAACAAAAATAGGTCTGCAGTGTTACACTAATCTCACTATATGATAAACTATATTCAGCTCAACAGGTTTGGATAGACCTGCTGGAATATCGATATTTTCTTCCATCCCTAAACAATATACTATGAATATTAGAAGACACAAAAATAAGCTGAAGGTGTATTTAGCAGACCATTGAGAGTTTTGGGGGCAGCTGTAGCTCAGGTACGAAATTCAAATTGTCTGACCTGTGACACAGAAAGTTTGGGTTTCGATTCCAGCTTCTGCCTGTCGTTTTTGTCTTTTGGCCTAGTGTTGGCCAGAGTGGCTGATGGCACAATATGGCTGCCTCGCTTCTGTAAGTCTGCCCCAGGACAGCTGAGGCTACAACCTTAGCTTTCCTCCACCAGTGAGTGAATGAATAATGGAATTGTACAGCCCTTTGGGTGCTTTAAAAAGCGTCATGTAGCTCAGGGTGAATAGCCATGGTGTTTATCAGTATTTCCTCCATGTTGTGCTGATTCCATTCCTTCGTGTCAGTCACAGCTACATTACTGTTACAAAATTAACTGGGCCCCAGTTGGGTAACCTAAGTGGGCCCCAAGTGTAAAACCTGCTTTTACCCATCTGGGCCCCACATATGTTTGTTGGCTGGGCATCATTTGGGGCCCATCAAAGGCCCATCATTAACCCATCTGGGCAAACCCACTTGAAGCCACCATGGAAACTGAGGACAAAATTAGCTGGGCCCCAGTTGGGTTTCCTAAGTGGGCCCCAACTATCAGCCCTGCTACTCCCCATGTGGGCCCCACATGGGTGTGTTTGCTTGGCTGTATTGTCTGATTCAGGATCTATGTGCGCCCCAAGGTACCCATAGACTCTCGTTATAACTTGCAGATGCTCAGTAGCTCTTCTCGAATACAAGAGTTAGGACGACTTAGGGGGCACGAGAGGTGCACCCTGAGGGGGGAGAGATTACATATCGCCTCCTTCACGCTGTTGGGCTGAAATGAAACGTCACAGATGTCTGTCATACAGCGTGGCTGATAGACAGGCCAGACCGCTGAAGTTGGAGACGAACAAAAAGAGATGT
Organism: Apricaphanius iberus; assembly: GCA_028564705.1. NCBI lineage: Eukaryota > Metazoa > Chordata > Actinopteri > Cyprinodontiformes > Aphaniidae > Apricaphanius > Apricaphanius iberus. Next base: position 7,049 of record JAPXFQ010001038.1, on the reverse strand, counting down.
AATATGCAGAAAGAGAAAAAGGATAATTCATATCACTAAACCAATACCATATGAGATAAAAACATAGCTGGGGGAGCAAAGTTAATATAGTTCAAAAATGCAGTATTTGTATTTGCTTTTAAAACTCGTTTTATTTAATCATTAACTTTATGAGAAAATTCATAGTTAAAATTTAGCTATAATTATTTAACTGCATTTTTGTTTGTTGGAATGGAAAAATAGTAAATAAGTTTGCTTTAGAAGGTTGTGTTACGGGTTAAAAGTCTGCTATAATTTATGCAAATGAGGGCAGGCAGCGGGAGTAAAAAAAAAAGGGTTCTTAGAGCGGAGGAAGACGCTGCAGCAGAAGAGCACAGAGCCCCATGGTTTTTCTACCGTAGTGTTTTTGTTGTTAAGGTTAACGTTGCCACAATTTCTCTTGTAAGAAGAGTACAAGCTTTGGAATAAAACATTTTTTTTGCATATTTTTACATCGGAGTCCGGTGGACGTTTTTTTTTTTTCCTTTTCAATCAAACATACACACGAGTGAACAAGCAAGGAAAACCAGCATCTGGCTGCACATTTTGTAGAAAAACCCTGCTCATCGTGAATTTAACATTTGTGGAAGGATTCCAGACAACAAAGAAGGAAAAGCAAGTGGCTGCAGCTGCAAGAAATGTGAGTAAGTGGATATATTTCACCTGACACGTGCACACAGACATCAAGCGGGCTTGAGCACCTGCCCTTTTTATTCCTGGAGAGAAAGTGCCCTTTCTTCTGGAGTGCTTTTGAAAAAAAAACAATATATATTCCTGTTTGCGCACTATTGAAGAATAGTATATCTAAATATCAGGTCAGGAGTTCTGAAGCGCCCACCCCCTACCCCTGCGCAGCGGCGCACATCACATTAACCAATGTGATGTAAGACTGTTCTATCACCAAAACCTTCATGACAGGAAGAAATAGCTGCATCATAAGTTTTAACTGTGCTGAAAGCAAAATTTCTGTCCATCAGCTGCTGGAGGAACGACAGCGGACATGAAACAGGATCTACTGACAGCTGTTCCTCTCTGATGCGATCCAGGAGCCGCGGAATCAGCGGAACCGGAAGGAAAACATAAAGGAGCGTTTTGGCCCACGGGCTGTGAGCAAACGGGTATTCCCCTTGCACGCGCAGCGCAGCACTGAAGCATTTTATTCCACGCCCACCTGCTGTGCGGGCCCCACCCTGGTCCAGTATAAATAACGGTGAGACCAGGCAGTCGGCTCCCAAACAGCAGTTTTTCTTCAGCCCAGCCCCAAATTAAAAAAAATAATATTTTTGCGGTGATTTTTTTCAGTAAAGTTAACAAAATACCAGCAACAACCCTCTTCAGTTTAGCATGAATATTTGTGTTGATTTAAAACTGTTATGTGTTCTGATAACACCTAAATAATTGTAGTAGTAATGTAATGTAGTGCCTTGTGCAAAAAAGAAAAAGAAAAACGTAATTATGAGAAGTGCCGTTTATTTAACTTGAGCCACTGCCCCTCAATATGTCTGTGCACCTCCCTGTATTTCACGATGCAAAAAGAGTCATTGTGGATGCTGAGCAGGTTAGTACTCAACCTGCATGCTTTCGGATGAAAAAAGGAGGATTTTACGGTTGTTAATTGGAAATTAATGCCATGAATGTTGAAGAAAAGGATACAGCAAGTACAATGTAAGCTAGGGCGGTGAAACTCACCCTTAGAGCTTTGGAGGAAAGGCTGCAACGCGCTATTAACAGGCATAGTGAAGCAGGTCCGCCAGCTGATGGAAAATGAAGGTGATACCAGCCTAACAGAAGCAAAACAGTTAATGAAAGATTTCAACAGGCTGTTGGGAGAGTTTTGTGGATTAAACACAAATGTTAAAGAGCTACTTCGGCAGATTTCAGAAGAGGATTTAAATAAAGATCAAGAAAACTCGTTTGAACTTAAAGCTGATTCTTTTAGGGCTTTTGCTGAGACAGCTATACCTTGGATCAATGAAATGGCTATGCACACTTTAGAGGTTGAAAAATACAACAAAGAACTGGCCAACCATCAAGTCAGACGATGAGGAGGCTCTTCACGCCCTTAGTCTCAATCTTACTGGATGTAGTATGCAATGATGGATGTGCAGTACATGGAGGAGTTGAATAATACAACCAACATGCATGCTATTATAGCCAAGCTCCCATACAAACTGAGAGAAAGGTGGAGATCATTTGCTTGTGGAGTATTGGACAGAGAAAAACGCAAAGTCAAGTTTGCAGATCTAGTGGATTGTGTTAATAAGCAGGCCAAGGAAATTTTGGTGATATAAAGGACAGCACCTTAAAGGTTCAAGTTAAGGGATAAGTGGATGAGAGGTTGCCTAGGAGAGGTGGTATCAGAAAAGGATTCACCACAGCCACAGCTATCACCACTGCACAGGACATACCTTTTAAGGCAAAGGTAAAGGTCGGCGAAAATCAGATGTGTGCATTTTCGAAACCATGTCTGTTCTGTCACGGAGAAGATCACCCCATGGAACAGTACAAAAGGATGAAGAAATTGCTTCATAAAGAAAAGATTGATTTCTTGGGAACTAAAGGACTGTGCTTCAGCTGTCTGAAAAAGGGATACATGAGTAATACCTGCAAAAAAAAGTCTAGTTGTCAAGTTTGTGCTCAACCACATCCTACAGTATTACACATTAAGACAAAGCCCTGTGGTGCAAACAAAGAGGCAGAGCCTGGAGTGGAAAGAGTGGAGAGTGAGAAACAACCATCAGAGTCCATTGTAAATGGATTTGTGGGGATGGATGCACCCACTGATGGTGCAGGAAAACCGGAGCACATCTTGGCAATAGTTCCAGTTCAAGTCAAACCCAAAAGAGGACACAAGGTGACACACACTTATGCTTTACTTGACCCTGGCAGTACAGCTTGCTTTTATACTGAAGAATTAATGCATGAGCTAAACCTCTCTGGCAGGAAGAAGAACATTTTGCTGAAAACAATGGGAAAAGAAAAGGTTGTCACAGCCACATGGTATCTCGGTTGGAAATAAGCAGCTTAGACAGTAATGACTTTTTTGAGTTGCCAGAATGTACAGTCATAGTCACATTCCTGCTTCTGTCAACAACATTCCTTTACAAGATTATGTGAACGGTTGGACTTACCTTCAGCAGGTGACTATACCCAAGATTGAAGTAAAGATTGGATTGCTAATCGGAACTAATGCTCCTAAAGCTATCAAACCTTGGCAGATCATTACCAGTGAGCATGGCGGTCCATATGCAGTGAAGACGAGGCTTGGTTGGACCATCAGTGAACCTCTGCATGGAAACAATTCCCAAGAAACACATGGGCTGATTCAAGTTTCAGCAAATCGCATATCAGTTATCACATTGAATGAACTCTGGAATCAGCAGTTTAAAAGTGACTTTCCTGAGTGTGAACAAAATGAGAAAAAGGAAATGTCAAGGGAAGATTTGCAGTTTTTGGAAATAGTAACATAGTCAGCTACCATCGTGGACGGACATTACAGCATTGCTCTGCCATTGCGGAATAAGCATATTAAGATGCCTAACAACCGCAAGGTGGCTGAGCAACGTGTTTTAAACCTAAAGAGGAAGTTGGAAAAGAATACTTCATTCCATGAAGAATACTCGGCTTTCATGAGTAACATCATAGACAAAGGTTATACAGTGAAAGTTCCAGATAAAGACCTTTTCCGTGACGATGGAAAGGTTTGGTACTTGCCACACCACAGAGTTTACCATCCCAAAAAGCACAAGCTTAGAGTAGTCTTTGACTGTGGAGCATCGTACAAAGGCACCACCTTAAATGATCAGCTATTGCAAGGACAAAATCTCACCAGCACCCTTCTTGGAGTAATTATCAGATTTAGACAAGAAGAAGTAGCCATCATGGCAGATGTGGAAGCGATGTTCCACCAAGTAAAGATACGTTATGAAGATTGTGATCTTCTCCGGTTCCTTTGGTGGACATCTGGTGATACTGCTCAAAAGATGGTGGAGCTACCTCTTCACCAAGCTGTGCCAGCTTTGCTCTGCGCAAATGTGCTGAAGAAAACCGAGACAGGACCAACAGTAAGCGGTTGACACTGTGCTACACAACTTTTATGTGGATGATTGTTTAAAGTCTGTGAGCACAAAAGAGGAAGCCATCCAGCTGTATCACACGTTGAGAGTCGTATGTGATAAGGGTGGATTCAGGCTTACAGAATGGATAAGTAATAGCAGAGCAGTATTGTCTGCTATTACAGAAAGAGAGTGGACATCAGAGATTAAAGATCTTGACCTGGATAAGGACTTACTTCCCAGTGAGAGAGCTTTGGGAGTCCACTGGTGTAGGGTTAGGGTTAGGGTCAGTCTGACAGCTTCAGATTCAAAATAATAATGCCAGATAAATCGCCCACCCGGAGGAACCTCCTGTCCGTTGTGAGTTCTGTCTATGACCCACTGGGTATCCTGTCACCAGTGATACTTCAAGCCATTGGCGTCAGTTTGTTTTTAGAATTGGGGGGGGGGGGGGGGCAACATAATTACACTTGAGTGGAGTTTAAATATTGCCGGGGACAATTTTTAAATAGCCTATGCTATGCATATTTGAGTATTCTTCAGTTTGACGTTTCACTACAGTATGCACCATAGTATATTGACTGTTGTTAAAAATCATTCAATTATTCAATAAAGCTGAAAGTCAGATGATTTTCTTTTAATGACATTAAAACCCACCATTAGGCTGTAGGCTAGGAATAATCATTAATAACCATATGATAGCAAACCTAACACAAAGTATGCTTGTTGTATTATTTGTGGTGGATATAGTCAAATATGCGATCAGATTTTCAGAGAAATATATTCATCTTACCGCTTATATCAGGCTCCACTCTCTGGTCAACTCCACACTCCCACAGTAAGCTGTCCGTGAACTACCGGATTCATTGATAAAAAAAAAAAAAGTTAAGCTGAAGCTGGTGTCCCACCATGTCGAAAAGAAAAAACGCAACCGATATCGGATGGTTTTTCGGCAAGAAAAAATGTGCTGTTGTTGTTGGTTTTAATTACATGCAAAACATAGATATAGATATATAGCTATAATGAAGACTCAGGACAACACAGCTTCTGTTCTAGAAAGTAGCTTCAGCCGGGTTTTATTGGATCTTTGGTTCTCAATACAATGCTACATAGGTCATTGACCTCGATATCTAACATTCTATATCCATTGTCTATTAACAATTGACATACCTTATCTCTGAGCAGACGTCCACGCTGAGATCCCAGCAGACCAACTAAAACCCTCTCCTTTCCTCTAAAAGGAGCCCTATCTTTTATACTTGATCACTGCGTCACTTACGGGAACCATCTGGTGTTCTTGGCCAGCGGCTTGATATTAGTTTATCTTGAAGGCGCCTAATTGTCTGGTTCTGAAGAGGCCAGAAAAGCTGGGAACAAAACATTTCCTAGAATCGCTTAATGACAAGTCTTTCGTGGAAGTACCACGTGCATTTTGTCAGCTTCTGAGAATTGATGCACGTGTTGATTACACGTGCCATGCAGGCCCAAATTTTGGCTTCTACATTCCCCGGTTTGATGCCATTAGGCATCACTAATTAGCTACCTATAAATGCAGTTAATATGAGTATTATATGGTAAGTAAACATCAATATGGTAGGATATACTGTGGTGAATAGGCATATGACAGACACATAAAAGTAACATTATAATGGGACTTATGCAGGATTACACGTGTCCAAAGTAATGGTGAGTAACAATCAAACCTATGTCAGTTGTGGTCCGTTGTGTGGGATCAAAAACCTGTCGCTACAAGAACAGGGAAAATTATCCCACTGCCCCTCCGGCCAGGCGACAACCTTACGGTCCACCGGACCTTCAAGCGACATGAGGCATAATCTTTAATATAGCATTACCAAAATGTGATTAAATGCAATCCTTAATAAGTCTGACACAAGTGAGAGTAAATGACACAAATGAGAATAAATGTAAACATTAAAACATTCAACTTAGTTATAAATTCAAATTACCAGCTGGCTTATTTGTTGTAACATACTAGAAATAACATATGAAACACATAACATATAACAGATGAGAAAATGTTGATCTTGTCCATCCGGGAAGGTATGATCGATATGGTGTTAAACAGTCTCGATAGTCCACATATAATGAACACAATGAATAGAGTAAGAGTATAAATCCTTCTTGAAGGTTACGATGAGGGATGAAGGGGTGATGAGGTGATGGTGTCCTGGAGGGGACTTGTAGTCAGAAAGCACTTAATTGAGCTTGTTTAACAGTCTTGGCTTAGATACTTAGACATGTTGGGGGGCAGAAGGATTGTTCATTGCGATCACTTCCAACTGGATCAGCTGGGTTGCAGCAGCCAGGTTCATCTGTTTGATCAGTGTCCTTGTCCATACTCTCTTCACCACAGGTATGACGAGACATGTCAATAAGAAAATTACAATTAGAACTATGGTCGCACTAATTGCCACCTTAATTAGCATTGCTTTCCAATCTCCTAAATTTAGGTCTAACCACCCCCCAGACCAGTCATTCTTCCCAGCATTCAAACTAAGTTCTTCTCTAAGTGCTCTAAGTTTTGTCATTGCGGCAGTAAAGGATCCTTCGTTAGAAGTGTGTGATGGAATATACGTGCAACATTCTGTATCTTGAAATATTTCGCAGAGTCCTCCTTTATCTGCCAACAGCCAGTCCAAAGCCTGTCGATTTTGTAGAGTCATCTTACTAGTCTCATGTAATTGTTGACCTAACATTCCAAGAGCATCTCCAGTATAATTAAGGATTCGCTGTTGATTATAATAAATATAATTAATCCATTCTACATTCTTATTTATGGTAATCTGAGGAATTATTGACTCAAATCCTGCTTTTATTTCATGTCTTGCCTTGAATTCATCTGGAATTCCTTTAGGTTGTCCTATTATGTCAAGATAAACACTCTGATCTGGCACATACTGTCTCTTTACTCTAGGATTAGCATTCAAACGATCAAGGTTAATTATCTCATTCACA